>CAWUFW010002172.1:1800000-2370025 GCA_963921515.1 Calotriton arnoldi
GGAGCAAGGCTCGAGTTTTGGCGTCAGCTTAACATCCTGTGATTCTGGACAAATCACTCAATCTCCCCATGTCTAAAAACAAAATTAATGTGTCCTTAAATAATTATGCTCATGTAATGTACTCCAATACTTCCGGGTCAAGTCTGTGCTATATAATACTGCAAAAATAAACCAAAAAATAAGTGTTTTGCACACTTCTGACATTGGGCTATACTTGGGCTATATTTGGGTGATATTTGTGCTATATTTTAAGCCTGGGAGATGAACTCCGCTCCGCTCGCGGAGTTTTCCAAAATCTACATTACGCAGAGCTCACGGAGTTCCGAAAAACTCTGCTCCGCTACGCGTCAACTTGGCGAGTGCGAGCGAGGAAAATCCACCTCCCGGCGAGTTTTTCCTCGTTTAGGATCCTCAACATCAAGTTGGCGAGCGCGAGCGTGGAAAATAAACCTCCCGGCGAGATTTCTCAACGCAGGGGGGTCAGGGTTCTCATTGCGAGTGGTCGCGTATGCTCGCGACCGCTCGCATTGAGAAACTGCCCATTCGCGTTGAGAAAGCTGCCGCTCAAGTAAAAATCTACTCGAGCGGCAGAAAGGAAAGCACCGCCCGCTTGCGCTGTGCATGGTGCCGTTTGCGATGATTGCACAGTGCAGACAAGCATCCAGCACTGAAAATTACCATGAACAGCATTTTTCTATCACACTCCGCCGCTTGCGGAGCTCCGCGTAGCGCGGCAGAGTTTTTTTTCCACTTCGTGGAGTTCCGCATAGCGCAACTCCGCGAACTCTGCCCAGGGTTACTATATTTGGCCTCTTTTTTCCCTAGTGGCCATCGTGTTATGTAGTTCCCTAATTTCCTCATTTACTGCCGTATCGTCAGGAGAAAATGCTTTCAGTTTGCTACTTCCATTCTATCAAAATGGCATTCAGATGTGCCACATTTTTGGCATAAATTCAGAATGTTACCACCCTAATTGCTCATTAGAACACTATAGTAAAGCTGCTAATCACTAGGGAGTTACCTGGTAATCTGCTGCTGGTGTTGAAAGTGCATGTTTCAGTCTGCATGTCAGAATGTTTTAATGAAATAGAAGAGGAAGATATTTGAGAACTCACTTAAAATGTGCCGTAATTTTCATTTCTACATCACTAACCATAATTTCTACAACAAACTGACCCCCCCTCATTTTGTTCCTTACTAAATTAAATGTTTTAAGTTCTACCAGTTTCATTCAATTAACATGGCTTCAAGTGTGCCATAGTTTTGTCATAAGCAACACCGTTAGCGCTCTAGTTGTTCTTTAGAACACTCTGGGAGGGTGCAGTAGAACACAAGGGAATCAACTGACAGGCGGCTCCTGTTGGAATTACATGATTTCATGACAAGACCGGAGGCTAGCATTATGCATTAACTTTTATTGCCAGCTCTGTGCAGCACTTCAAAGAATGACATCACTTAACATCAGAAAACTCCAGAACCTTAGAATGTCCCCAATGAATATAAACTCAGTCCCAGCAGCCATCTTCCTCTTTTATATGCTGCTCCTTGTCAGATAAGTATCACTCGTCTGTTTATATTTATAGCAATTATTTTGTATTATATAAGTTAGTTTATTATGATTGTTTAAGTGTTGATAATGTGTTTTTATTTAATAAGTTGCGATTGTATGATATGTTTGTTACAGTAGAATTATCCTTGTAGATATAGGGTTAGCGTTTTTATTATCTCTTTTTACCCAATTTATGGGTTAATTAGAATTTGGTAGGAGTCAGGCATTTGAGATTAAGTTTTACGGATTTTGTACTTAATTTCGTTGGGAAACAATTTAAAAAGTTACAGTTACGCCGTGAGCAAGTCTGTTTGTGGCTCGCGGCGTGATTACAGGCTCCTGTATAATCTCTGTGGGCGCCCGTAGTGATGATCTGCGTCATCACGCTGTGTGCGTGACGACGTCAGGGGCCATTTTGGTAAAGTTAGTTATTGCGCAGTTGATGGACTGAAGTGTTTCAGCCATCAGTTTATGAGGCGTGCAATTGCGGTCATAGCAACTGTCAACAGCTGAGTTTGGCAGGTGACAAGCGCACTCGTTTTTTTCACGCTACGACTGTCTGCAAGGTTAAATTAATTATATTGTGAAGAGGGTTTTTTAGGTTGAAGTGGATTAGAGGGTTTTAGGAGGTTTTTGAAGGAAGTTTTGAAAAAAAATTATTAAATAAAAGGGGGAATTTAAGGTCTTTGAGTTGTGAGATAGCAGTATATGATGGATGTGAATGAAGTTGCACAGCCATCAGGTTCTGGTGATATTAATTTAAGGAAAATTGTACAAGAGGAGGTGAAAAGCTCGATGAAAGAAGTCTTGCAGAGTGTTTTAAAAAAAAAGGAGAAGAGCAGTAGATTGCTCTAAGGACGAAAACTGGTCCAAGGAGGATGAGGAAAGTGGTGAAGTGAAAGGTTACGGGAAGAGAGCTAAAAATTCAAAGAATATTGAGGTAGGACTCAGGTTTCTGACTAAAAATAAAGGTGAGCCTTGCACCACAAATGAAGATGGTGTCCATCGCGACACAAAAGAGGGTGCCCTTAGCGGCACGAATGAAGGAGAAAAGTCTCAAGAGTTGGATGAGTTTGTCTTAGATGATTACATGGATGATGATTGGGATTTGGACACGGACAGGGTAGAAAAGGAGAGGAAAGAAAAGGGGATTATAAGGATCCTCAGGGAGAGGACATGTACCGTCCGGAGATGATTCGTCATCCTAGAAGTGCGGACTGATGGCCCCTGCCTCATGTGGCAAATTTCATAAGGCTTTGGATTAGGAGGCCTTTAGAAAAAGAGGCAAGAGCAGTTATGAGGGCAGAATGCTCTCGTCCTGTCGTGGACGGAAAGACTTGCATGACTCCCGATCTGGATCCGGATTTGATCAGCTTTCTGTTTAAAATGGGGCGCGATCCGACGAAAGGTTTGGTAAGGGCTCTTAAGCAGTGCCAAGATCGCTTATGGGATGTGTTAGGTCCTTTGGCGCGCATTATGGACATGGCTGAAGAGGCAAGGATGAAAGATGTTCAAGTTGATAATGAACTCTTGAGGGGTTGTTCGCAAAGAGCATTATATTTTCTAGGTAATGCAAATGCGGCGTTGTCAGCATAGAGACGCAAGGCAATCCTTATGAGAATAAGTCCTAAATTAGGGGACTTTGCAAAAAAAGAACCCTCTGAGGATCCAAAGGGATATCTTTATGGCGAGGGACTGGTGAAGGGGGTTGGTAAATATGTTTCTACTTTCACCAGTTTGGGCAAGGCATAGTCCTCTTTAAGGAGGGTCTTTGGTAGAGGTGTTTTTGACAGGGCTGGGGCAATGGCCCGTTTCCCCGGCCGATCTTTCAGAAGGGCTCAGTACCAGTTGCAGGGTCGTGCTGCGTTCAGGGGTTTTCAATCAGCAACTGGATTTTACCCTCAGAGAGGAAGATCAGGGAGGATTCGCCAAGCAAGAGGTTGTGCGCAATTCACTCAAGGATCTCAAGGTGAGTACGAAGGGCAATTTTTGTTCTATCCCTTGTGAGGTAGGGGGAAGATTGAAATGGTTTGTAGTAAATTGGGAGAGTCTAACCAAGGACAGTTGGGTTATTCAAACTATAAAAGGGTATGTTATCGAGTTCAAGGAGGTGCTGATTCAGTTGAAAGAACCAAATCAATTGGTTTTTCAGAAAGAATTGCTAGAGGTAATAGGAGTAGAGGTGTTGGAAATGTTGCGAAAGGGAGCACTACAGAAGGTATCAGAGAGGAGTCGAGGGTTCGTAAGTACTATTTGTTTGGTAAGGAAGAAGGAAAAAGGTTGGAGACCCGTGATAAATTTGAGAGGGTTAAATCAGTTGTTGTATACAGGCATTTCAAGATGGAGGGTATCCATCTGTTGAGGGACATTCTTCACGAGAAAAATTACACCTGAAGGATGCGTATTTCACAATTCTTATTGCGGAGGAGAGCCGCAGATTTCTTCTGTTCAGGTGGTTGGGAGAGATTTACCAGTTTACTTCCCTACCATTTGGTCTTGCTTCGGCACCATGGTGTTTTATGAAGGTTTTGAGACCAGTGGCCAGGTTTCTGAGAGAGAGAGGTGTGCATATGATAATGTATTTAGACGACTCTTTAATTATGTCGCAAAGTCAAGAGGAGCTGGAGAAGCAGTTACTTATGACTTTGAATCTTTTGGAGGATTTAAGTTTCTTGATCAACAGGGAAAAGTCGGTTTTGTAGCCAAGTCAATGTCTGGAGTTTTTAGGTTTTGTGGTAGACACAGTGGAAAAGACTTTGAGTTTACCAGAGAAAAAGGTGGTAAAGATAAAGTCAGAGGTGAAAGGGATATTGAAGAAGGAGAGAGTTACTCTGAGGAGGTTGGCAAGGGTAAATGGTTTATTTTCTTCCTCTATTCAGGCGGTTTTTCCATGTCCGCTTCATTACAGGGCTTTGCAGAGATTGAAGGCAGCGTCATTGAGGAAAGGTCTGTGGTATGGAGATCAGGTGTTTCCTTCGGTAGAGGCTCGGGAAGAGTTGTGCTGGTGGTTGGAAAATCTAGAGGCATGGAATGGAAGGGCAATTTTTGGGATTTGTCTAGATTTTGTTATGGAGACAGAGGCAAGTCTTTTTGGATGGGGAGCATGTCTGGAGAATCAGGAGACAGGTGGAAGATGGTCTTTGGAGGAGAGATCGGAGCATATCAATGGTTTGGAGATGAGAGCAGGCCTTTATGCTTTAAAGAGCTTTGGGAAGAAATGTCAATGTTTTGTTAAAGATGGACAATATTTCAGCGGTCCGTTATATAAACAAATTGGGTGGAAGCAGATCAAGGAATCTGATGTTGTTGGCAAAAAGGATTTGGAGTTTTTGCTTAGAACAGAAGATTGGTTTGAGGGCGGAATATTTTCTGGGACAGGACAATGTGGTGGCAGATTGGAATTCAAGATTTCTCAGGGATTTCAGCGATTGGAAGCTGAATGTCCATTATTTCCAAAGGATTTTCAATGTTTGGGGGCCTCTGGATGTGGATCTGTTTGCGTCAAGGTTGATCTATCAGTTGGATCGCTATTACAGCTGGAGATGGGACCCGTTGGCAGAGGAGGTGGATGCTTTTCAGTAGGATTGGAGGAAGGTACAGGGTTATGCCTTCCCTCCTTTTGCAATGATTCCGAGGGTTTTATTGATGGTGAGGAGGCTGGGCTGTCAGTTGGTCATTGTGATGCCATTTTGGGCAGGTCAAGCGTGGTTTCCAGGTTTGTTGGAAATGGCAGTAGAGGAGCCGTTTTTGATTCAGGATTCAGAGGACGTGCTTCTAGGGGAAGAAGGCGTTTTTCATCCTTTGGTTTCGGAGGGGTCATTGAGCCTTCTTGTTTGGAAGATTTCAGGAGAGGTGTGCAGTTCAGAGGTCTTTCGGAACAAGCTCAGGAGTTGCTCAGGGAGTCTTGGGCTCCAGGAACAAGAAAAATATATATTGGAGCATGGAAAAAGTGGGTTTGTTGGTGCATGGACAGGATTTGGATCCCGTAGAGGCATCTGCCATAGAGTTGACAAACTTTTTATCATCTTTGTTTCAGAAGGGTTTGAGTTATAGAACTATTTATTGTTACAGGTCTGCTATTGTGGCAGGTCATGGTTTAGTTGGAGGTTGTTCAATAGGTAGAGAGCCATTTGTCTGTAGGGTTGTGAAAGGTGTTAAGTTGCGAATACCGCCAAAGCCTAGATATAATTGTTTGTGGGATGTGAACAAGCTTCTTCTTCTGTTTGAAGGGGAGCCTATGAATATGTTTTTAAGCCTGAAGCAGTTATCAGGTAAGTTGGCTACTTTACTGTGTCTGATTTTGTTTAGAAGAGTGTCTGATGTTCGGGCTTTGGACGTTTCTAACAGATGTTATAATCCAGATGGGGTAATGTTTAGAGTTACGAGAAGGACAAAATGCATGTCTTCCTCGATTTTTTATTCTAAGTTTTGGGATCATCCTAAGTTATGTATTGTTGGTTGCTTGAAGGAATACGAAAGCAGATTACGTGAATTCAGAAGGCATGGTGATGATCAATTGTTGATTTCGTATGTGAAACCATTTAGACCGGTTTCTTCTGCAACCATCGCTAGGTGGGTGAGATGTTGTATGCTTGAGTCAGGTGTGAGTCTGCAAGATTTTGGTGCTCATTAGGTAAGGGGTGCCATGGCAAGTAAAGTTTTTTTGTCAGGAGGACGTTTGGAGGAGATTTTGCATGCCGCAGATTGGTCGAATGCTGATGTGTTTGCAAGGGTTTATTTGAAACCTTTGGGTCATGTGTCATCTGTGGTTTTATCACAGATTTGAACATGCAGAATGCTAGCCTCAGGTCTTGTCATGAAATTTAGATTCTCCAAGTTTGTGTAGAGAAAATCTGGATTTCATTAAAGACACGGAGGCTAGCCTTATCCCTCCCTCCCTCCCAGGTAAGGTTTCGGAGGGGGTGTGGAGTTTTCGAGTTTAGGTTTACGTTTTGGACATTTTTGTCCTGTGGATTTTTATGGATCCATTAAATACAAATTTCTTTGTTTCAGATAATCAATAGGAGATGGTGAGAGGCACTTTTTATCGTTTTGCATAAGTTTAAGATTGCAAGTTTTGGGACCGGAGCAGCCTAAAAGAGGAAGATGGCTGCTGGGACTGAGTTTATATTCATTGGGGACATTCTAAAGGTCTAGAATTTTGTGATGTTAAGTGATGTCATTCTTTTAAGTGCTGCAAGGAGCTGGCAATAAAAGTTAATGCATAATGCTAACCTCCGTGTCTTTAATGAAATCCAGATTCTCTCTACACAAACTAGGGGGCATATTAGCAAGAACGGCATTAAAATTATCGCCACTTTAGCGGCAGGAAACTGCCGCTAAAGCGGCGATAATGGGCTTGATAATATCCCCTTGAGAATTCCAATAGAAGCCCAGGATCACAGCAGAACATGGGCTTCTATTGGTATTCTCAAGGGCATATCATCAAGCCCATTATCGCCGCTTTAGCGGCAGTTTCCTGCCGCTAAAGCGGCGATAATTTTAACGCCGTTCTTACTAATATGCCCCTTGGAGAATCTAAATTTACTGAGAATGTCAGACTTCATTTTCATATGGCTGAGAAAGATAGTGTGAGTTTAAAGAAAATATGCTCTGCATTTTAGCTTGTGAAGCACCTTCCATAACCTCTATGGGAAAATCATGAGAAAACTGTTTTCTCTCAAACATGATTGCTGAAATTCCAGCAGACGTTTTAAAAAAAAAAAGTAAAATCACTTTAGAACCCACCACTATTCTTAAGATTCGTATGGTACCGTCAACAGTTGATATATTTTGTAACTAAAATCTGTTATCACCGTTTATACGTTCTCCTTTTTGTGACCCTCAAAACCTGCCATTCACTACAATACATTTCAATGGGGTGCCATCATGTATATTGGTCCCAAGATGGCTGCCAACACTTCCTGGTTGAAGTGTTGGCAGCCGATCAAATTCCATTAGCATTTTAGTAGGTTTTTGGGCTATCAGATATCTATATTTTTTAAACTTAAATATCTCTGAAACTACTGAACAGATTTACGCCAAATTACAAAAAGCATGTTTTCTGGACCACATCTAGCTTTCTGCCATATTTGGTGTAATTCCGTTCAGAGGGTCGGGCTTTAGTCATGTTCAAAAAATGAAAAATCCCTTTTGACTTAAAATGGGAAAAACGTGTTTTAGGACCGCCCTTTTTCTAGGCCCCTGCTTGACGGATCACCCCAAAACTTTCAACATAGCAGCTGAACCAAGAAGGGGAAGATGTTTGTACATTTTGTGAAGATTCATCAAGTGGTGCCAAAGTTATAGGCAAAGAAATTTTTTTTCTTCCTATGGAAACTTTGGTCCTAACTATAACTTCCTACTGGCGACTGCCAGTAGGTAATATATATATATTTAATATAAAAAATGGCCTAGGCCCCAGGGGGATGGAGTCCCCGGGCACAAAAAGGTCAAGAGAAGGGGGCCTGTAAAAACGAAGCCGGCAAGTTGCTGGAGGCCCCGCCCCCTTTCTCCACTACTCTGCAAACGCGCCTCCTGGCACGCTCTTGGTTGGGGGATGAAGTCCCCTTCGCTGCTGAGGGTCCTTAGAGGCCAACTAGCCTACCTGTTACCTCCAGTAAGCCCCACACAGTGGGATTGCTGAGAGGTGGTTAGAGGCCACAGCCCTTTTACCACAACTCTGCAAATGCACCTCTTGGTATACTGCTGGTGGGGCGATGAGGTCCCCTTGCATCCTGAGGACTAAAGTGTAATTCATCCCCCAAGCAGCAGTGCGCCAGGAGGCGCTTTTGTAGAATGGTGGAGAAAGGGGGCATGTCCTGCTATCAGAACTCAGCAATCCTGCTGTTTGGGACTTACTGGAGGTAATAGGAGGGATGGTTGGCCCCCAAGGATGTCATTGGGGGCTAACTACCCCTACTGTTACCTCCTGTAAATCCCACACAGTGGGATTGCTAAGAGGTCTTCGGAGGCCACGTCCCCTTTCTCCAACACTCTGCAAATGCACCTCCTGGCACACTACTCATTAGGGAATTAAGTCCACTTTACTCCTGAGGGACCTTGGGGGTCAAGAAGCCCTCCTGGTACTTCCTGTAAATCCTACACAGCAGAATTCCTGAGAGCTGGTTGGAGGCCCAGTCCCCTTTCTCCACCACTCTGCAAACATAGCTGCTAGTTAAAAAACCTTAGAAATTCACAAAAAAACAAACGTTACAGGGACGTTATAGTTAGCAAATAGATTTTAAAAAACCTTAGAAACTCAATAAAAAATAAAAGTTACAGGGACATTATAGTTAGCAAATAGAATTTGAAAAACCTTAGAAATTCACTACAAAAACCTTAGGTTACAGGGACGTTATAGTATAGGCTGACATTTCACTCGTACAAAACTAGAGAAATTCAGTTGTTATAGTTACCTGAGTTAACTATAACTTGTGCCCCCGCAATGCACTGCTTATTAACCCACATATTACATCACTCATGACATGGTCAGTGGCATCATTCATGACATCTCAAATGACAACACTGATGTCATCAGTGATGACATCATTCAGTGACTGTGAGTGTTTTTAAAAAGTTTGAGTGTTAAATATATAACTAGGTATATTGTGAATCTGTGGGTATATGAGTGACTGGATGACTGAGTGGGTGTGTGACTGACTGTATAAGTGAGTGATTAGGTGTCTCAGTGAATGTATGGCTGAGAGACTGGTTGTGTGGATGTATCAGTCTGTCAGTTGATGTCTAAGTGGGTGTATGAGCGTTAGTGGGTGCATGAATGGCTATATGGGTGATTGATTGGTTCACTATCTCTATGGTTGTCTGGGTGTCTGTGTGTCTGGGTGAGGAGGTGTGTGACTGCCTGTATGGATGAGTGAGTTGGTGAGTCAGTACCTGTGTGGGGTAGTGAGTGCATGTGTGAGAAGCTGTATGGGTGAGTGAGTATCTATATGGCTGTGTTGGTGATTGAGTGCTTGTGTCAGTATGGGTCAGTAACTGTGTATGCGAAAGGCAGTATAGGTGAGTGACTGGGTATATGAGTGACTATGCGTGAGTGAGTGAATGTGAGAGTGGCTATATGGATGAGTACATGCTTCAGTCAGTGACTGTATAAGTGAAAGAGTATGTGTTACTATTTGTATGAGCAAGTGGATGTGTATGTACCTATATGATTGACTGTATGGGTGAGTGTGTAGGTGTGTGAGTAGTTCTATGGGTGACTCACTCAGTGTGTGAGTGCCTGTATTGGTGTCTGAGTGGATATATCAATGGCTGTATTTGTGACTGAGCGGGTGTATGAGTGGCAGTATGGGTGAGCAAGTGGATATGTGTGTAGATCTATGAATTAGTAAGTCACTGTGTAAGTACTGGTATGGCTCTGTCAATGGGTTTGTGAATGGTTGTGTGGGAGTGGCAGTGGGTGTTTAAAATATTCTATAGGGGTGTGAGTGGGTGCGCCAGAGAGGATGTAGATTCAACCTAGATCTGTGACTGGGGGTGAGTGTCTGAAAAGTTTCAGCACTCCGTCCATCATCTCCTTGTGTTTGCTTTAATGTGGATGATGTCATCACTGATTTCATATGAGATGTCATCAGTGATGTCACTAACCATGTCATGAGTGATGTAATATGTGAGGTCATAAGCAGTGCATTGCGGGAGCGCAAGTTATAGTTAACTCAGGTAACTATAGCGGCTGAATTTCTCTGGTTTTGTAAGAGTGAAATGTCAGCCTAACTATAACGTCCCTGTAACCTTTGTTTTTTTAGTGAATACATATATATATATATTATCATTAGGTCAGAGTTTCCATTGGAGGAGCATTTTTTGTTTTGCTACCAACACTTCCTGGTTCAGCACAGGGACTGTGGGTCCATGAGTCCACTGCAATGATCCACGTCCCTAGATAGCTATATTTTTTTACCTTTAATATCTCTAAAACTACTGAACAGATCAACACCAAATCACAACAAGCATTTGCAATGCAATCGGTCTCACATTAGTGAAAGTTTTAGCTATTGGCGTTGCAAATGATAATGTTTGTTAGATTTATTTTTTGTCAAAAAATATCCCAGCAGCATAGTAATAGGAGAAAATTCACAAAGCAAGGAAAGAATGCAGTACCACAGGCTGTTATTAGGTGTCCCTGTGGAGTTGCAAAGGGACCTCTATTAGCCACATAAGGTATTGCACTCTTAATGCAATTATAAAGAGAAAAATTGCAGCTGAGCATACGTTTCCATTTGTTTTTATTGGAATTGAGATTTTGGGGAGGCAAAATGGCGCCTGACAAACGGCTGCGCTGGTTTCTCCCCGCCACCCGGACACAAAAGGAAAAAATGGGGGAAAATCCCCTAACTGAGCAAATCTATGCTCTTAGCAAGGACTTACCGGCTTGGGTCCCAAGCCATGGACATCCTGCGGGCACTCGAGTCGGCCGTGGAAGCAATTCCATCTGGCGTGTGGGAACGCGTAGAGTGCTGCAGCTCACATCAGCAGTCGCTCCAGGCTAGAGGAGAGGAGGGGCTGAAGCAGCTGACAGGACCAGACAGTTCACTGCGTGGTACTGCACCAAGGGAATCTTTGAAGGGAGGATGCCTCCCAAGCCAAATCACACTGCTCGTCTAAAGGTCCCTGAAGTGCATACATGTGCTGATGCATCTGCCTCCCCTAAGCATAATTCCACAGCGATCCAAGGCAGGGAAGCTAGGAGTTAGCTCCAACTCTAGCACCAAGATATCCCTGAAAGGAAAACAGAGCCAGGACTGTACAAAAAAAGGAAAAATATAAGGGGATGGAAGACAGGAAAAAACTATGGGGGCAAAGAAATCAGACTGTCAGAATCTTCATTCCAGCTGCAAACACAATCACAGTCCCTATCTCAGTTGCAGCAGCAACTGAGCATTACTGAATTTTTTTCCACAAGCACAACCCCCACAGATGATGTTAATGAGGCAATGGTAAACCGCAGGGATCTGAAGGACCAACGAGCGGGTATCAGTAGCGTCGAGAAAAATGACTTAGTCACAGCCGACTTTCCAAACAAGAGAGAGGCGGCAGGTGAAGCATTAATTGGGCCGGCTGACACCCCGATGAAGGTACCACTGGGGGACTTGAAAGCTACAAGAATATAAGACCTTTTGCGCTATCCGTACCTACGCGATTTGCCTCAACAACGGCGAGTCAGCATCATGATTCTGCCCACTCCTCACCTTTACAGAAACAGGTCCCGGCCAATACGGATCTGGACGCCAGTATGTTAGTCGAGGGGGCAACAGGGCTGAAGGGGTTGGAAGATACTCAGGAGCTAGGCGATAAATTTTTCTCATTCACTGATGGCTCTGATATCAGCTCCTCTGACTTAGCAGCTGGAAGCAATGTGCAGCTTTCTAGCTCAAGCCTGAGCAATAAACAGAGGGGACACGGCACAGCAGTGAGAAGCAAGAGGCTCTCCAAGGAGAACAGAGACCCACAAGCATCTGAATGGATGACGGATGAGCTCGTCAGGTCCAATGCAAATTTGGCCTTGAAATAGGACTATTCCGCTACCCAAGAAGTTTACCCTGATCTCTCCAGTCAGGAAGAAGCCTCCAATATTGGAAGAACACCTCAAATTGAAGTACCTTCTCTGAAACTAATTTATGAATCTATCAAGTAATTTCAGGAAGAGACACGACTGGATGGGAATAAAAATCATTTGGCAACGAAGAAGCTTCAGGGTGCTGTGAGAAAAATGGCTAAAGCCTGTACAGATATAAACTCAAGGTTGACGACAGTTGAAGAATGCACTGCAACATTAGAAGATGATATGGCCAAAGCCCAAACGCGGACGGAGACCCAAACAGCACAATAGGCAGACTTTCAATGGAAGATTTTGAGAACCGACAAAGGTTGAACAACCTGCAGGTTCTTGGTATAAAAGAAGGAGCAGAGGGCAATGATATACAAGCCTATACACTGAAGTTAATGAAGGGAGCCTTTCCGGAACTCCAGCACTGGAACTGGGACTTAGAAATACATAGGGTCCACCACTTCCCATTGAACCTAAAGAAGCCAAGTCAGCCTCATAGAGAAGGATCCCCAATGCAGAGGGTAAAATTAATATACTTTGGGAATTATTTACTCTGGGAGGAAGTGTTCACAAAGGCCCGACCTGATGCCAGACGAACATATGAAGATCAGTCCTTCGTAAGACCTGACTTCTGCCACGTCACAGTGGAGAGGCAGTGGAGATTAAGGCAGCTGATCCAGCCATGCCAAACCATAGGGGCTGAAGCTTACCTGATGACCCCAGCTCGTTTGAAGATCATATACTAAAACACTACGAAAATCTTTACCTCAGAAATCCAAGCTAAAGAGTACATTGATAAAATGAAAACCTAGCAGGGTGAACAATCCCTTTTTTTCAGGCCAGGTAACTTTGAGCAGGAATGCACGATTTTCTCTATTTAATCAAAAGGATTCATGAGGGGGTAACACTCAAAACAAAAATAGAACAGGTCTGTGGCGGGGGGCCGCTTCACAGGCCCCATCACTTAGACCTTAGGTCTGCTTGTCTCACAACATAGGTGGAGGAAAGGGGGTGGGCGCTCACAGGACCAAAAGGGTGTAGAAGGAGGACAGGGCAATGGGAGGGTTCACTTTGAGGGGTGGGTTTGGGGGTAAAAAACAAAAAAAACCTTTATTTGAGGAAACCAAGGAGGAAAGGCGAGAGAAGGAGATAGCACCAGAACAGGTTGGGAAAACACATTTAGTATACTGGTAGTGACGATAAATATATGTGGGCTGAATGACCCGGCCAAACGACAAAAAGTTAAAGAATTGCGGATGCTGCATGCCGATATAGTCTGCATGGAGAAAACACATATTGAGGGGACCAGGAAAAATCTACTAGAGCAGCTGGGGTTTCAACTGATAGCATATACATCGCAAGGGACCAGAACCCGTGGGGTGGCCGTCATGGCTCAGAAGGGGGGCATACTATTCAAAAACTGCTCAACCAACAGATTATTACAGTGAGCCATTGTTGAGTGTCAATTTCTCTGGTTTAATTTTATGCTATGCACAATCCATGGCTCCACGGGCGATGACGCTGAAGAGTTTGAATTTCTTAACTCAGAGCTTGCTGACTGGCCTTTACCAATTATAGTATGCAGCGGCTTAAATATAAATGGCTTGGGGGGCTATGGGAGGAGAAGCTGGGTAACTATACTTGCCGGAAGAAGAAAGTACATTGTGCCCTCATTCAATTGATGCAAGACAAGGGGCTCACTGACACTTGGGCACAGTTAAAACCGCAAGAGGGGGGCAGCACATATTTCTTTTCACCACATAGAGCAGTAGCGCGGTTGGATTATTTTCTGGTATCGCATTATCTACTTACCACATGCACCATTAAGAAATTTCCCCCGGGTTATGTCTGACCATAACCCCTTAGAAGTAACAAAAATAGCGGTGGATACACCGGAACGCGCTTGGACATTTGAGAGGGGTCTGCTTCAAGACCCTGAATATGTCCAACATATGAATAAATGGCTGGGAGAATTTCTAGAGGTTAATAGGGGTAGTGCTAGGTGTGGGGTGGTGTGGGATGCTCTTAAGGCTGGGGTTAGAGGGGAAACCCTGAGCTATTCTCTGAACCAGAACAAGGAAGCTAGAAAATGCCTAAACATAATCTATAGCACAATGTTAGATACAGAAGAGGAGCTGGTAAGGGCAATAGCTAATGGCTTAAGTATTGAGGGGATTCTCTAGAAACGTGCGCTAGTAAAGGCAGCTGCAGGAGAAATCGTGGTAGCAAGAGCAACAGAAAAATATCTGGCCTTGCAGCAAACCTGCCATGAATATAGCAAGCAAGTTGGGCACGTGCTAGCCACCAGGACTAGACAGAAAATTGTTGGGGTAGAGATTTCAGAAGTCAAAAATCTAAAGGGCGAACTAGTTACAGGGGTCAGGGAAATACATGAGGTATTCTGAAGATATTATGAAAAACTATATAGAGAAGAGGGACATAAGGAGGCAAAGTGTATAAACGAGTATTTAGAGTCGCTTACTATGGAACAATTCTCACAGGTAGATTCGGAGGCCCTAGAGAATACATTTACAGGAGAAGAAATTCAAAGAGCTCTAAAAGCACTCCCCTCCGGTAAGGCTGTGGGCCCAGATCTAAAAATGTATTGTTGGGCTGCAGCAATCCAATATTTTCGGGGATTACTCGGAGGAAATATTGTGGATCGATGGAGAAGAGATTTTCCTCTGTATGTATATGAATTGCTGCTAGAGAGAGAGGCTCCTAATTGGCTATTGAGATACAGCGAATCTAGTTACTATAAAAAAGTAAACTTCAAGACCCTAGGTGCAGCAGTAGCAGTCTGGACCACTGTCAGGAAGAAGCTGGGGCTAGGTAGGATGAACTGTTACATTCCACTGTTTGGAAATCCGTCACTCCCAGGGGTATTCGATGATGGTGTTGTGTCATGATGGGAGGCATTAGGGGTGAGGAAGATTTGGGATTTGCTCAATGCAAATTGCATAATTTCATTCGAGAAGCTCAGTCGCTTTTCAGCCTTGACCGCAAAGAATTTTTTAATATCTTCAGGTACGAAGCTGCATCGCAAAAAGAAAGTGGGGGGTAAGCTTTTTCCAACGATTTAATCATGGAGGCAAAAAGACATCCAGAGGGTTGTGCTATCACTCAGATTTATGGCGGGTTAAGACAATTACTGGTCGATGACCTAGACAAGTACTGTGAGAAATGGCAGCACAAGCTAAACATTGAAGGGGATGAGTTTAAGGAATCACTCAAGCTGGGCCATTCCGTATTGAGGTCAGCCGGCTGCAAGGGCAGCATTACAAGACGATCTTTTCACTATACTACACGCCAGTCAAGATCGCCCAAAGGGGTGGCACAAATGGGATCCTATGTCCCAGATGTCGCGGTGCTGATGCTGACATAGTTCACATGTTTTCTTCTTGTCCGGCTCTAGAGCCTCCGAAGAGAGCTATAAAATAATTTTTAACACAAACTTTGAGGATTCAAACAAAACTCACAACTGATTTGATGTTATTAGGGGTATCAAAGATAGGAATACCACTGGTACAACATGAGTTTATTTGTTTAGCCATGGCTGTATTTAGAATCTGTATCTCATCAGCCTGGGTGGATCCTGCCCCCACCCCCACATTCCAGAAGTGGCTTTCACGGCTTCTAGCTTTTTATAATCTTGAAAAGGGCTTATATGAGAGGAAAGGATGGAGGGCTCAAAACTAGGGAATCTTATTTGGGCTCCTATAAATAACTGGAAAGCCGAAATCGGAATAAATCTAGCCACATCTTAATGATTCAGGGCTACTCTGGGTATCACAAATAGCTGAGTATGATATTTTACGTCTTGTAATGAAATATTTGCAAAATGTTTTGTATTCCCTCTCTTATTTTATTCATGATATGTAATGTTTTCTCGTGTATTTATTTATGGATGTAACTGTCCAAATGTATTTTACTGATGGTGGCAAAAATAAAAAAATAAAAAAGGAATTGAGATTCTGGTTAGCTTGAGTTTTAAAATGCACCATTGTTTTTATTTAGCTTTATTTCACAAACAAAGCTAAATAAACAACAATGGTGGATTTTAAAACTGAAGCTAACACAAATCTCACTTCCAATATTAACAAATGGAAACATATGCTCAGCTGCAATCTTTCTATTTAGCCGTATGAAGCAAAGAGAGATCCCTTTGCCTCTCCAAAGGGGCACCTAGTAACAGTCTATGGCACTGCACCTTGTACCTTGCTTTATGGAATTTCTTTTATTCCTTATGCTACTGCTGGGATTTTTTTAACAAAAAAATAAATCTAGCAAAGATTTTTATTTGCAACACCATTGCTCAAACTGTCACTAATACAAGACTTATTGCATTGCAAATGCTTGTTCTACAGATATGTGCATTCAAGCCACATAGCTTCATGCAAATGCTGTTAGTAGGTCTTACATGCTTCATCACATGGTCACACGGTGAAGAGGCACAATCACATGGTGATCTGGAACCCATTGCACAGAAGGGGTATCCAGCTCAGTGGCAAACTGTCCACACAGCTGGGCCCCAATTAATACCTCTCCAGGAAATTGGAGGTGGCGCCGGGTGAGTTCTTTTGTGCTGTGGGGGACAGTAGCAGTCGGTGGTGGGAGTGCCGCCAGGCGCTGACGTGGGGCGGGGGAGGGGCAGGGTGGTGGGTAGTAAACTACGGATTACGGCGGATTACCGGTAAGTACTCATATAAATAAATAAAACGAATTTCGTTACTCGCGCTGCATCGCCAAATGCGATGCAGCGCGAGAAACGAAATTCGTTTTATTTATTTATATGTTTACTTACCTGTAATTCGTCGTAATCCGTAGTTTACTACCCCCCACCCTGCCCCTCCCCTGCCCCACGTCAGCGCCCAGCGGCACTCCCACCACCGACCGCTACTGGTGGGGGAGGCTAGCTGTGGCTGTTTAACCAAAGTAGGGAGAGGGGGTCCAAAGCCCCACTCACCATGGCCCAGCCCTCACCCTGAAAAGTACTGTTAGATTGGCAAGTCTGGCACAGTGGCATGCAGAGTCGGAGAGATGGAGGAGCCCTGCAGAAATCACTGCTCCCAACGCTCCAGCCCCTAGCCCCCCACCCCGACTCAAAACCGTAAAGGGAGCACCTTTCAGTAGAATGTTCACAAAAGGAGATTAACTGAGGAGAGAAGCCCAATGCTTAAGGCAGAATTGTCCTCCGTCCTTTCAGTATATGCAACGTAAAGAACGTTTATGATGACCCTTGCCCAGTGCTCTAAATGGAAATATAGACGTTCAGATGCTCTCGTTTTAGGGTACCTGTTTGCTCCCGATGGGCGATACTCTACCATTTAAATGTATGGCAGCAGGGCTGAGAAGTGCAGGTACTCCATACTGGACAGTACCTTCCCATTGAAAGCACTGCACTTGGTTCAAATCAAGGCATAACTGATGTGCAGCAACCACAGGAGCACAAGTGCAGAGCCTTGGAGCAGGAGAGCGCACGCACCCCAGAGGACCAAGAGTGGGAGCTGACCCTTCTGCATCATTTGTGGGAGTGGCTTACCCAAACATTACAATCACGGCCCATTGGACGGTTAACTGTCCAGCTACCCTATAACGATCTAACATACAGCATGTTTTCTTGAACCAAATTTATAATCATCTTTTTGCCAGCTATTAATCAACAGATGGATTGCAGTTTTCAGAGCAGAGTATGAAGTTGGGCTAAATGTGATTGAAGTGCATATGGTGAGCCTTTGCAGCGACCCAGAGTCACCAGATACCACGGCTAAATTGTGTTTGAAACACATCGTGATTACTGTAATAAATAATGTTTAACGCATGACATAAAATTGGCTTCAAGAGTGTAAGAGGAGAAGAGGGAACAAAGGCAGAGGACAGAAAAGAAAGCTTTGTAATCTCTTCATATAGTTTCCAGGAGCCGCTGACGGGGATAGCAGTAGTTACACAAGACACTAGGGGCATTCAAGCAGAAACCCCAAGCGGGAGGAACAAATGCTGGAATTAAAGCACTGAAGTTGATTAAATAAGGACAAAAAAACTTGGCAAGTGACATTTTGGGAGGAGCTCAGGCCTGCTATTCATTTGACAATGCGAGTGTCTTTGGGTCACTAGAGTCCACAGGGGCCTCTGCCTGTTGGTACAGTCATGAGCCCCCAGATAACTGCTTCTTGTAGTCAGCCCTGGTCTGATTCACAGAGATCTGGAAATTCATTATGAAGGATCTAGAGCAAAAACATGCTGTGTTATGTTTGTTTTTACATATATGGGAAGCAAGCCGTACCCCCGGTGCATGAACTGCACTGCACAGAGGGAAGTAGATCAGAGTTAAATAAGGAGGTGAGATGCAAAGTTACATATTGCAGAGGACACCGCCTGGGTATAGTGATTTTATATTTATTCTACAGCAAACACAAGTACTTATCCATATACCCGGATCAGAACTCAGGTTATCTTATAAAACAAATACACAATAGTCCAGTGGGTCAAACTTTTGCCAAATATATGCCACCCCACTAGTACCTCTGACTCCGTCTGACCACCTGTCTTGGAACCTTCAACAAGCCTCCGCCGAGCCTCACATTGTGAACCTGTAAAAAAAGCGGTGTCTCTGGGAAATAAAAGAAGTAAAACTGCTCATCATGGTTAGGCAACACTGCTTAAACAATGGCGCCATCTTGGAATGGTCAAATGTTCCGACATATTCATTAAATATAATGGTGAAGTATTGTTTGATATTTTGTTTGTTAAGGACACAAGTCTTTTTAGGTGCGGCCGCTATTGTTTAAGTGGCAGCGCAGCATGGGGTGCAGCTGAAATTAAAATATTATGTGCAGCTGAAAAAAAAATAAAGCAATGTGTGCCGCTGGGCTACAATTAAAACATGCGTGGTTGAAAAAATAAATAAATAAAGTGCTGCATGCGGCGCAGCTTTTAAAAAAAGCTTGCCGAGCTGTTAAAAAGAAAAGAAATGTTGTGTGCAGGTCTGTGAGCTGCACATAAGAAAAGAAAGGCGCAGAGAGTGCCATGCTGTTTAAAACATGCAGAGTGGGGGGGGGGGAGAAGTGCACGGAACAGAACGGGTGCCCTCTGGATGCTTCTGACAATGAGCAGGAAACAAATGCTGTGTGTGTTAGCTGGGGACAGGAAAAGCATGCCTGCAACAGCAGGTAGGAGAAACTCATTTAAGAAAATAGTCCTCACAGACTGTACATGATACATACTGAGTACCAACACAAGTAAAAGGGCCAGTCCTCATGGGAGGTTACAAAAGCAGAAAAGGCAGTACTAAGGAGGGACTACTAAGCCTATTCATGAATCAAAAGCAACTTTTTAGAATGGACAGTAACAGGAACCAATTGAAAAGAGGGGCTGAAAATGGGCGGAGCTCCATACCTGAATACAGCATGCATTTTCCCAATGCATTTTACCATCGGGATTTTGAACACGACTACGGCCCGAACTGCTGAACAGAATTACACCAAATTTGGCAAAAAGGTAGATCTTGGTCCAGAGTGCACTCTTTTTGTTAAATGGTATAAATCCATTCAGTAGTTTCTGAGAAATGTAAATATTTACAGATATCCATATTTCACTGCAAAGGATCCGCGAACCCTCCCGATCTCATGCCTCCCGATCTCATGCCTGAGATTTGATTGGCTGCGAACAATTCCAACCAGGAAGTGTTGGCAGCCATCTTGTGACTCGGTTAAACTGAGTCACAAGGAAAAAGGTAAAATAAAACTATAAAAAATAAGAAATAGAGGCAGGGTAGAAACACCCTGACCCACTAGGCCTGCTCAGGGGGTCCCACAGGGACCACGAGGGCCCAAAAAAGCATTTTGAATTTTTTTGGGGGGGGGATTCGCGCTAGGTGCGTGAATCTCGGCAAAATTATTTTTTAAAACGAAGCGCGGTCTCCCGTGCTTTGTTTCTATTAAGCCCCCAGGTGGGCCAGGTCCCGGGGACAATGTGTAATTATGATGTGGGGGCCCGTGGGGGCCCCTGCTGTCTCAGGGACCGCCACCTCCCCAGGGCTATACTCATTTAAATGTGGGGGACACCCAGCCCCCCTGCAGCCCCGGGGACCGCCACCTCCTGGGGGCTTTGATTTTTCAAATTAAGTGTGGGGGGGCTCCTTCCCGCCCCACACTGCCCTGGGGACCGCCACCTCCCCGGGGCTAAATTTAAAAAAAGAAGTGTGGGGGGCTCGAGCCCACCCACACTGCCCTGGGGACCACCACCTCCCCAGAGCACAGATCAATTAAATGTGGGGGTCAGTTGCAGACCCCCAGCCCCGGTGACCACCACATCCACAGGGCTATTACAACGATGGGAGGGGTGGCCACCCCTGGGACATTGCAGTTTGTTATGGCATGGCGGGAGCACTGCTCCCGCCATGGCCATAGCAAACTTCTGCTTTGCTTCATAGAAGCGAGGGCAGGAAGGCAAAAAAACACACAAGATGATGGACGGAATGTTGCACATTGGCAAAACACTCACCCCCAGTCACAGATCTGGGTTTAATCCATCGTTATTTTGCTCACCACGCCACCCCAGTTCAGACATGGCCATATGCAAATCAGTCTTGACCCTGTGCCTCATGGGAACAGTCCAGCCCGAACTGCCAAGCCATGTCTTCCCTGGACCGGAATCAAGCATCCTAGGACCGGTTTCTGGCTATCAGCCGTCATCAGCCAGGATAGCTTGACTCCAGTGGCGTAGTGAGCACGGGACCCACGTCTGGGCATAACCTTCCCACATAGGGCGAACAGCAAAACACACAAGATGATGGACGGAATGTTGCACATTGGCAAAACACTCACCCCCAGTCACAGATCTGGGTTTAATCCATCGTTATTTTGCTCACCACGCCACCCCAGTTCAGACATGGCCATATGCAAATCAGTCTTGACCCTGTGCCTCATGGGAACAGTCCAGCCCGAACTGCCAAGCCATGTCTTCCCTGGACCGGAATCAAGCATCCTAGGACCGGTTTCTGGCTATCAGCCGTCATCAGCCAGGATAGCTTGACTCCAGTGGCGTAGTGAGCACGGGACCCACGTCTGGACATACCCTTCCCACATAGGGCGAACAGCAAAACACACAAGATGATGGACGGAATGTTGCACATTGGCAAAACACTCACCCCCAGTCACAGATCTGGGTTTAATCCATCGTTATTTTGCTCACCACGCCACCCCAGTTCAGACATGGCCATATGCAAATCAGTCTTGACCCTGTGCCTCATGGGAACAGTCCAGCCCGAACTGCCAAGCCATGTCTTCCCTGGACCGGAATCAAGCATCCTAGGACCGGTTTCTGGCTATCAGCCGTCATCAGCCAGGATAGCTTGACTCCAGTGGCGTAGTGAGCACGGGACCCACGTCTGGGCATACCCTTCCCACATAGGGCGAACAGCAAAACACACAAGATGATGGACGGAATGTTACACATTGGCAAAACACTCACCCCCAGTCACAGATCTGGGTTTAATCCATCGTTATTTTGCTCACCACGCCACCCCAGTTCAGACATGGCCATATGCAAATCAGTCTTGACCCTGTGCCTCATGGGAACAGTCCAGCCCGAACTGCCAAGCCATGTCTTCCCTGGACCGGAATCAAGCATCCTAGGACCGGTTTCTGGCTATCAGCCGTCATCAGCCAGGATAGCTTGACTCCAGTGGCGTAGTGAGCACGGGACCCACGTCTGGGCATACCCTTCCCACATAGGGCGAACAGCAAAACACACAAGATGATGGACGGAATGTTGCACATTGGCAAAACACTCACCCCCAGTCACAGATCTGGGTTTAATCCATCGTTATTTTGCTCACCACGCCACCCCAGTTCAGACATGGCCATATGCAAATCAGTCTTGATCCTGTGCCTCATGGGAACAGTCCAGCCCGAACTGCCAAGCCATGTCTTCCCTGGACCGGAATCAAGCATCCTAGGACCGGTTTCTGGCTATCAGCCATCATCAGCCAGGATAGCTTGACTCCAGTGGCGTAGTGAGCACGGGACCCACGTCTGGGCATACCCTTCCCACATAGGGCGAACAGCAAAACACACAAGATGATGGACGGAATGTTGCACATTGGCAAAACACTCACCCCCAGTCACAGATCTGGGTTTAATCCATCGTTATTTTGCTCACCACGCCACCCCAGTTCAGACATGGCCATATGCAAATCAGTCTTGACCCTGTGCCTCATGGGAACAGTCCAGCCCAAACTGCCAAGCCATGTCTTCCCTGGACCGGAATCAAGCATCCTAGGACCGGTTTCTGGCTATCAGCCGTCATCAGCCAGGATAGCTTGACTCCAGTGGCGTAGTGAGCACGGGACCCATGTCTGGGCATACCCTTCCCACATAGGGCGAACAGCAAAACACACAAGATGATGGACGGAATGTTGCACATTGGCAAAACACTCACCCCCAGTCACAGATCTGGGTTTAATCCATCGTTATTTTGCTCACCACGCCACCCCAGTTCAGACATGGCCATATGCAAATCAGTCTTGACCCTGTGCCTCATGTGAACAGTCCAGCCCGAACTGCCAAGCCATGTCTTCCCTGGACCGGAATCAAGCATCCTAGGACTGGTTTCTGGCTATCAGCCGTCATCAGCCAGGATAGCTTGACTCCAGTGGCGTAGTGAGCACGGGACCCATGTCTGGGCATACCCTTCCCACATAGGGCGAACAGCAAAACACACAAGATGATGGACGGAATGTTGCACATTGGCAAAACACTCACCCCCAGTCACAGATCTGAGTTTAATCCATCGTTATTTTGCTCACCACGCCACCCCAGTTCAGACATGACCATATGCAAATCAGTCTTGACCCTGTGCCTCATGGGAACAGTCCAGCCGGAACTGCCAAGCCATGTCTTCCCTGGACCGGAATCAAGCATCCTAGGACCGGTTTCTGGCTATCAGCCGTCATCAGCCAGGATAGCTTGACTCCAGTGGCATAGTGAGCATGGGACCCACGTCTGGGATACCCTTCCCACATAGGGCGAACAGCAAAACACACAAGATGATGGACGGAATGTTGCACATTGGCAAAACACTCACCCCCAGTCACAGATCTGGGTTTAATCCATCGTTATTTTGCTCACCACGCCACCCCAGTTCAGACATGGCCATATGCAAATCAGTCTTGACCCTGTGCCTCATGGGAACAGTCCAGCCCGAACTGCCAAGCCATGTCTTCCCTGGACCGAATCAAGCATCCTAGGACCGGTTTCTGGCTATCAGCCGTCATCAGCCAGGATAGCTTGACTCCAGTGGCGTAGTGAGCACGGGACCCACGTCTGGGCATACCCTTCCCACATAGGGCGAACAGCAAAACACACAAGATGATGGACGGAATGTTGCACAAAACTGCACTCGCTTCCATGAAGCAAAGCAGAATTGCTTTTGGGCAAAGAGAGCTGCATGTCAGCAGCTCTCTTTGTCCAAAAGCAATGCCAGCTCCTGCAGGAGCCGGCAGGGACTGCAGGGGTATTGGGGCTCCCCCTGCAGTCCCCAACATAGAGGCTAAGACCCGTGAATGGGGTCCCCGGGGCTGAAAATGGCATGGAAGGGGGGCTGCATGGTCCCCCAGCCTTAAAGAAAAAAATTTTTTTTTAAAAATGGCCAAGAGTCGGGGATGGGGTCCCAGGGGCCAGAATCCCCTTTAAAAAAATAAAGAATAGAAAGGCCCAGCCCCGGGGGATGGGGTCCTGCGGCATATATCGCCTTTTCAATAAAAAATTTAAAAAAAATGGGTCAGGCCCCGGGGATGGGGTCCCCGGGGCCCAAAAGAGCCAAGGGAAGGGGGGCTACATAGCCCCCTCTACTAAAAAAAAGGAACCAGCAACTCACCGGAAGCCCCACCCCCTTTCACCTCTACTATGCAAACACGCCTCCTGGTGCAATCTTGGCTGGGGAATGAAGTCCCCGTCGCTACTGAGGGTCCTTAGGGGCCAACTAGCCCGCCGGGTACCTCCAGTAAGCCCCATAGAGTGGGATTGCTGAAAGGTGGTGGGAGGCCACATCCCTTTTTACACCACTCTGCAAACGCACCTCTTGCCGCACTGGTGGTGGGGCGATGAGGTCCCCTTGTGTCCCGAGGACCTCAGGACTAAAGCGGACTTCATCCCCCAAGCAGAAGTACGCCAGCCAGGAGGTGCGATTGCAGAGTGGTGTAAAAAGAGGACGTGGCCTCTGATTACCTCTCAGCAATCCAGCTGTGTGGGGCTTACTGGAGGTAACAGGTGGGCTAGTTTGCCCCCAGGGACCCTCAAGAAGCAAGGGGACTTCCTCCCCCAACCAAGAGCACTCCAGGAGGAGCGTTTGCAGAGTGGTGGAAAATGGGGGCATGGCCTGTGCCCATCTCTCAGCAATCCCACTGTGTGGGGCTTACTGGGGTAACAGGTAGGGTAGTTAGCCGCTAAGGACCCACAGCAGTGAAGGGGAATTTATTACCCAACCAAGAGCGCTTCAGTAAGCGTGTTTGCAGAGTGGTGGAGAAAGGGGGTATGGTCTGCTATCAGAACTTAGCAATCTTGCTGTGTGGGACTTCCTGGAGGTGAAAGGAGGGGTAGTTGGCTCCCAAGGATGTCCTTGGGGCCAACTTCCCCGCCTGTTACCTCCAGTAAGTCCCATACAGTGGGATTGCTAAGAGGTCTTCAGAGACCCAGCCCCCCTTTGTCCACCACTCTGCAAACAAGCATTTGCAATGCAATAGGTCTCGCAATTGCGAGAGTTAGAGCTAATGGCACTGTAAATGTAAAGGTTTTTTACTAATGTTTTTTGAAGTGGAGTTGATGTACGATGTGTGTAGTGGGATTATGTGGTATGTTGTGCAGTGTAATTATGTGGATAGAAAGTATGTGGTATTTAGGGTATAGGAATTATGTAGAGTGGGATTAAGTATTATGGAGAGTAATTATGTGGTATGGTAGTCTGTGTTGTGGAGTGGTAACCTCAGATTTAATCTTCCTCGTTTCCATAGAAGCTAAACTATAAACTTAATGAGACACGAAAAAAGAAGGAACCACTGAGGAGCACTTCTGGACCAGGTTAGAGGTATGAGCAGGGCCACTGGAATTATGCGACTGTTCAGCCGCACCGATTTTTGCATAATTATACATTTTCTGCATTTGCCACATAATCCATCATCTGCCGCATAATCTGCAGATTGGACAAAAAAAAACCTTGTTTCTAGCTCAAACGGCTCAAATGTTACCAAAAATGCAGCCACACATTACAGCGTGATGGAAGGCCCTTTGCAAAGCTTGAATGGTCATCTGTTCTTATTGCTAAATGTGGGTGTTAAATTTGTACTAATGGTGCACAAACCACTCTTGCTTCTTTCTGCGCCTCTCTTGCCTCTTTCTGCGTTTCTCTTCCTTCTTCCTGCACCTTTCTTCCTATTTTTTGCATTTCTCTTGCCTTTTTCTGTACGTCTCTTGCTTCTTTCTTCACTTCTCTTGCCTTTTTCTGTACTTTTCTTGCCTCTTTCTGCACTGCTCTTGCCTCTTTCTGCACCTTTCTACCTCTTTCTGCAGTTTTGTTGCTTCTTTCTGCATGTCTCTTGCCTCTTTCTACACCTCTCTTGCTTCTTTCTGCACTTCTCTTGCTTTATTCTGCGCCCCTCTTGCCTCTTTCTGCACTTCTACTACCTCTTTCTGCACCCCTCTTGCCTCTTTCTGCACATTGCGTCCTCTTGCTGCACCTCTCTTGCCCCTTTCTGCACCTGTCTTGCCTCTTTCTACACCTCTCCTGCTTCTTTCTGCACCTCTCTTGCTTCTTTCTGCACCGCTCTTGCTTCAACTGCACTTCTCTTGCTTCTTTCCATAGCTCTCTTACCTCTTTCTGCACCTCTCTTGCTTCTTTCTGCGCCTCTCGTCTCTTTCTGCCTTTTTCTTGCTTCTTTCTGCACCTTTCCTTCTCTTTCTGCACTTCTCTTGCCTCTTTCTGCATATCTGTTGCTTCTTTCTGCACATCTCTAGCTTTTTTCTGCACCTTTATTCCTCTTTCTGCATGTCTCTTGCCTCTTTCTGCACCTTGCTTCCTCTTTTTGCACTTTTTTCTTCTTTCTTCACTTCTCTTGCCTCTTTCAGCACATCTCTTGCCTCTTTCTGCAGTTCTCTTGCCTCTTTATGCACCTTTCTTGCTTCTTTCTGCACCTCTCTTGCCTCTTTTTGCACTTCTCTTGCCTTTTTCTGCACTTCTATTGGTTCTTTTAGCACCTCTCTTGTTTCTTTCTGCAGTTCTCTTGCCTCTTTCTGCACCTATCTTGCATCTTTCTACACCTCTCTTGCCTCTTTCTATACTTCTCCTGCCTCTTTTTGCACTTCTATTGCCTCATTCTGCACTTCTCTTGCTTCTTTCTGTGCCTTTTTTTGTCTTTCTGCACCTGTCTTCCTCTTATTGTGCCTTTCTTCCTAATTCTGTATGTCTCTTTACCCCTTCTGCACATTTCTTCCTCTTTCTGCACTTCTCTTGCTTCTTTCTGCTCCTCTCTTGCCTCTTTCTGCACTTCTCTTACCTCTTTCTAAACCTCTCCTGCCTCTTTCTGTACATTTCTTCCTCTTTCTGAGCCTCTCCTGCTTCTTTCTGCACTTCTCATGCTTCTGTATTCACCTCTCTTGCCTCTTTTACACCTCCCTTGCCTCTTTCTGCAACTCCTCTTGCCTCTTTATGCACCTCTCTAGCCTCTTTCTGTGCTTCTCTTGCATCTTTCTGTACCTTTCTTCCTCTTTCCTCTTTCTGCACCTCTCTTGCTTCTGTCTGCACCTCTCTTGCTTCTTTCTGCACCTCACTTGCTTCTTTATGCACTTCTTTGGCTTCTTTCTGCACCTCTATTGCTTATTTCTGTACCCCTCTTGCCTCTTTCTGCACTTCACTTGCCTCTTTCTGTACCTCTCTTGCATATTTCTGTACTTCTCTTGCCTCTTTATGCACATTTCTTCCACTTTCTGCACCTCTCTTGCTTCTTTCATCACTTGTCTTGCCTCTTTCTGCACCTCTCTTGCCTCTTTCCGCACTTCTCTTGCCTCTTTCTGTTTTTCTGTTGACTCTTTCTGCACATTGCATCTTCTTTCTGCACCTCTCTTGTTTCTTTCTGCACTTCTTTTGCTTCTTTCTGCACATCTCTTGCTTCTTTCAGCACTTCCCTTGTCTCTATCTGCACATCTCTTGCCTCTTTCTATACCTCTCTTGCCTCTTTCTGTACCACTCTTTCCTTTTTCTGTACCACTCTTGCCTCTTTCTGTACCTCTTTCTTCTTTCTGCACCTCTCTTGCCACTTTCTGTAGCTCACTTGCCTCTTTCTATGCTTCTCTTGCCTCTTTCTGTAGTTCTCCTGCCTCTTTCTGACTTCTATTGCTTCTTTCTGTACCTCTCTTGCCTCTTTCTGCACCTCTCTTGCTTCTTTCTTCACTTCTCTTGCCACTTTCCGCACCTCTCTTGCCCCTTTCTGCACCTCTCTTGCCTTTTTCTGCACCCCTCTTGCCTCTTTCTGTACCTCTTTCCTCTTTCTGCATCTCTCTTGCATATTTCTGCACCTCTCTTGCCTCTTTCTATGCTTTTCTTGCCTCTTTCTTGCCTCTTTTGCCTCTTTTTGCACTTCTCTTGCCTCTTTCTGTACTTCTCTTGCCTCTGCCTGTACCTCTCTTGCCTCTTTCTGCATGTTCTTCTTATTTCTGCACCTTTCTTGCTTCTTTCTGCTCTTCTTTTGCCTCTTTTTGCACTGCTCTTGCCCCTTTCTGGACTTCTCTTGCTTATTTCTGTACATTTCTTGCTTCTTTCTGCACCTCTCTTGCTTCTTTCTGCACTTCTCTTCCCACTTTCTGCACCTCTTGTGCTTCTTTCTACATCTTTTGTACTCTTTCTGCAGTTCTCTTGTTTCTTTCTGCACTTCTCTTGCCTCTTTCTGCACCTCTCTTGCTTCTATCTGCACTTCTTTTTCCACTTTCTGTACCTCTAATGCCTCTTTTTGCACCTCTCTTGCCTCTTTCAGTACTTTTATTGCCTCTTTCTGCACTTCTCTTGCTTCTTTCTGTGCCTTTCTTCCTCTTTCTGCTCCTTTTTACCTCTTTCTGCACGTTTCTTCCTATTTCTGCACCTCTCTTGCTTCTTTCTGTACTTCTCTTGCCTTTTTCTGTACTTCTCTTGCCTCTTTCTTCACCTCTCTTACCTCTTTCTGGCCTCTCTTACCTCTTTCTGTATATTTCTTCCTCTATCTGCACCTCTCCTGCTTCTTTCTGCACTTCTCTTGCCTCTTTCTGCACCCCTCAAGCTTCTTTCTGTACCTCTCTTGCTTCTTTCTGCACTTCTCTTGCTTCTTTCTGCTCATCTCATGCCTCTTTCTGCACTTTTCTTGCCTCTTTCTGCTGTTCTCTTGTCTCTTTCTACACCTCTCTTGCCTCTTTCTGCACATTTCTTCCTCGTTCTGCACCTCTCTTGCTTCTTTCTGCACCTCTTTTGCTTCTTTCTGCACCTCTCTTGCCACTTTCTACACCTCTTGTGCTTCTTTCTACACATTTCTTACTCTTTCTGCAGTACTCTTTTTCTTTCTGCACTTCTCTTGCCTCTTTATGCACCTCTCCTGCTTCTTTCTGCACTTCTCCTGCCACTTTCCACACCTCTCTTGCCCCTTTCTGCACCTTTCTTGATTTTTTTTGCACCCCTCTTGCCTCTTTCTGTACCTCTCTTTCTGCATCTCTCTAGCATATTTCGGCACCTCTCTTGCCTCTTTCTATGCTTTTCTTGCCTCTTTCTGCAACTCTTTTGCCTCTTTCTGCACTTCTCTTGCCTCTTTCTGTACTTCTCTTGCCTCTGCCTGCACCTCTCTTGCCTCTTTCTGCACGTTCTTCTTTTTTCTGCACCTTTCTTGCTTCTTTCTGAGCTTCTCATGCCTCTTTTTGCACTTCTCTTGCCCCTATCTGTACCTCTCTTGCTTATTTCTGTACCTCTCTTGCTTCTTTCTGCACCTCTCTTGCTTCTTTTTGCACTTCTCTTCCCACTTTCTGCACCTCTTGTGCTTCTTTCTACACCTTTCGTACTCTTTCTGCAGTTCTCTTGTTTCTTTCTGCACTTCTCTTGCCTCTTTCTGCACATCTTTTGCTTCTATCTGCACTTCTCTTGCCACTCTCTGTATCTCTATTGCCTCTTTTTGCACTTCTCTTGCCTCTATCTGTACTTTTATTGATTATTTCTGCACTTCTCTGCTTCTTTCTGTACCTTTCTTCCTCTTTCTGCTCCTTTCTTCCTCTTTCTGCACGTTTCTTCCCTATTTCTGCACCTCTCTTGCTTCTTTCTGTACTTCTCTTGCCTTTTCTGTACTTCTCTTGCCTCTTTCTTCACCTCTCTTGCCTCTTTCTGGCCTCTCTTGCTTCTTTCTGCACCTCTCTACTCTCTAGCTTCTTTCTGTACACTCTCTTGCTTCTTTCTGCACATCTCTTGCTTCGTTCTGCTCCTCTCATGCCTCTTTCTGCACTTTTCTCGCCTCTTTCTGCAACTCTATTGCCTCTATTTGACCTTCTCTTGCCTCTTTCTGTACTTCTCTTGCCTCTGCCTGTACCTCTCTTGCCTCTTTCTGCATGTTCTTCTTATTTCTGCACCTTTCTTGCTTCTTTCTGCTCTTCTCGTGCCTCTTTTTGCACTTCTCTTGCCCCTTTCTGCACCTCTCTTGATTTTTTTTGCACCCCTCTTGCCTCTTTCTGTACCTCTCTTTTCTCTTTCTGCATCCCTCTTGCATATTTCCGCACCTCTCTTGCCTCTTTCTATGCTTTTCTTGCCTCTTTCTGCAACTCCTTTGCCTCTTTTTGCACTTCTCTTGCCTCTTTCTGTACTTCTCTTGCCTCTGCCTGTACCTCTCTTGCCTCTTTCTGCATGTTCTTCTTATATCTGCACCTGTCTTGCTTCTTTCTGCTCTTCTCGTGCCTCTTTTTGCACTTCTCTTGCCCCTTTCTGCACCTCTCTTGATTTTTTTTGCAACCCTCTTGCCTCTTTCTGTACCTCTCTTTCCTCTTTCTGCATCCCTCTTGCATATTTCCGCACCTCTCTTGCCTCTTTCTATGCTTTTCTTGCATCTTTATGCAACTCCTTTGCCTCTTTTTGCACTTCTCTTGCCCCTTTCTGGACTTCTCTTGCTTATTTCTGTACCTCTCTTGCCACTTTCTGCACCTCTCTTGCTTCTTTCTGCACTTCTCTTCCTACTTTCTGCACCTCTTGAACTTCTTTCTATACCTTTCGTACTCTTTCTGCAGTTCTCTTGTTTCTTTCTGCACTTCTCTTGCCTCTTTCTGCACCTCTCTTGCTTCTATCTGCACTTCTATTGCCACTTTCTGTACCTCTAATGCCTCTTTGTGCACTTCTCTTGCCTCTTTCTGTACTTTTATTGCCTCTTTCTGCACTTCTCTTCCTTCTTTCTGCGCCTTTCTTCCTCCTTCTGCTACTTTCTTCCTCTTTTTGCACATTTCTTCCTATTTCTGCACCTCTCTTGCTTCTTTCTGTACTTCTCTTGCCTTTTTCTGTACTTCTCTTGCCTCTTTCTTCACCTCTCTTGCCTCTTTCTGGCCTCTCTTACCCTCTTTCTGTATATTTCTTCCTCTATCTGCACCTCTCTTGCTTCTTTCTGCACCTCTCTAGCTTCTTTCTGTACCTCTCTTGCTTCTTTCTGCACTTCTCTTGCTTCTTTCTGCTCATCTCATGCCTCTTTCTGCACTTTTCTTGCCTCTTTCTACTGTTCTCTTGTCTCTTTCTGCCCTTCTCTTGCCTCTTTCTGCACATTTCTTCCTCATTCTGCACCTCTCTTGCTTCTTTCTGCACCTCCCTTGCTTCTTTCTACACCTCTCTTGTCACTTTCTGCACCTCTTGTGCTTCTTTCTATACCTTTCTTACTCTCTCTGCAGTACTCTTTTTCTTTCTGCGCTTCTCTTGCCTCTTTCTGCACCTCTCTTGCTTCTTTCTGCACTTCTCTTGCCACTTTCTGCGCCTCTCTTGACCCTTTCTGCACCTCTCTTGATTTTTTTTGCACCCCTCTTGCCTCTTTTTGTACCTCTCTTTCTGCATCTCTCTTGCATATTTCCACACCTCTCTTGCCTCTTTCTATGCTTTTCTTGCCTCTTTCTGCGACTCTTTTGCCTCTTTCTGTACTACTCTTGCCTCTTTCTGTACTTCTCTTGCCTCTGCCTGCATCTCTCTTGCCTCTTTCTGCACGTTCTTCTTATTTCTGCACCTTTCTTGCTTCTTTCTGCTCTTCTCTTGCCTCTTTTTGCACTTCTCTTGCCCCTATCTGTACCTCTCTTGCTTATTTCTGTACCTCTCTTGCTTCTTTCTGCACTTCTCTTCCCACTTTCTGCACCTCTTGTGCTTCTTTCTACACCTTTCGTACTCTTTCTGCAGTTCTCTTGTTTCTTTCTGCACTTCTCTTGCCTCTTTCTGCACCTCTCTTGCTTCTATCTGCACTTCTCTTGCCACTTTCTGTACCTCTATTGCCTCTTTTTGCACTTCTCTTGCCTCTTTCTGTACTTTTATTGCCTCTTTCTGCACTTCTCTTGCTTCTTTCTGTGCCTTTCTTCCTCTTTCTGCTCCTTTCTTCCTCTTTCTTCCTCTTTCTGCACGTTTCTTCCTATTTCTGCACCTCTCTTGCTTCTATCTGCACTTCTCTTGCCACTTTCTGTACCTCTATTGCCTCTTTTTGCACTTCTCTTGCCTCTTTCTGTACTTTTATTGCCTCTTTCTGCACTTCTCTTGCTTCTTTCTGTGCCTTTCTTCCTCTTTCTGCTCCTTTCTTCCTCTTTCTGCACGTTTCTCCCTCTTTCTGCACCTCTCTTGCTACTTTCTGCACCTCTCTTGCTACTTTCTGCACCTCTCTTGCTTTTTTCTGCACTTCTCTTTCTTCTTTCTGCACCTCTCTTGCTTCTTTCTGTACTTCTCTTGCTTCTTTCTGTTCTTCTCTTGCCTCTTTCTGTATTTCACTTGCCTCTGTCTGCACTTCTCATGCCTCTTTCTGCACTTCTCTTGCCTCTTTATGCACATTTCTTCCTCTTTCTGCACCTCTCTTGCTTCTTTCTGCACATCTCTTTCCTCTTTCTGTACCTCTCTTGCTTCTTTCTGTACCCCTTGTGAGAAGTTGGCCTGGCATATGCTGTCCACTAATTATAGTGGGCACCTTGGACCAGTCCAAACAACCCCTTATTGGAGATAGGTTAAAGACAACCTTTATTGAAAGCTATCCTAGTGGTAGCTATGGAGAGCAGCCTTCAGGCTAAGTCTTGAAGGAATGTAAAGCAGCTTGTTTTACCAGTCTATAATCTCTTGAGTGACCAAATGAAAGAGGACCACACCAGGTATATATTCAAAATATATGTATTTATTACTAAACACACCCCTCTAGTCTCTTTATGAGGCTAGAGTTCAAGTACATAAATTATAAGTTAGTTATCTACAGTAATAGCACAAATACACATTTGAGCCCCAGGGCGTACCAAACCATATACCAATAAAGTGGTATAAGAACCACGACTGAGCTAGACACAAGGCCTAGAGCCTGTAGAAGTGCTTGGACCACAAGGAACCACCCAAGGCAGTGACACAGGGGACCCACGGGGGACGCGTGCAGTGTATGAACACAGCCGCGAACCACCGTTAACTTCTATGGGGAAAGTAGCGATTAGAATTGAAAAGAAAAGGGACACTTAGAGGAGGACTTGGAGCAAACCCTTTGAGAACTAGGCTGTTCTAGTGTCAATACCCACGGGAGCACCGGAGTACTCGAGTTACCTCACCCAGGGGAGCCGGGTGCATAGGTGTCTTTCGGGGTCGGGTTTCGTCATCGCTTTCAATGGCGATCTGCTGCAAAGTGCTGCTGGCGGCCAAGTCGAAAGTGTTCGGGTGGATCCAAAGGTGGATCAAAGATCTGAAGAACCTGAAAGCAGAGGGGACAGAGTCTGGGTCACTAGCCAGTGACCAGGAAGGCGATGAGCAGATGCCCACCGATGTTGAGTGCTTCAGGTAGGTTGACGGTCGTCTTGACTCTTCAGCCACGAGGTCCAGGAGGCATCGACGATGACCAGGAGCTGGATTCAAGCTGTCCCACAACGTTTGTCGATTGCAGGGGTGTCGGCGACCGGATTGGACCCAACAAGCCTTGGCAACGGCAAGTCTTGTGGAAATGGAAGAAGGACGATGTTGCAAACCAGAAAGGTCTGGGGGACTCACCCAGCAAGGATATGTCAGGGCATGGCTGGAGCAACCAGGGAGCCCAAGCAGAAAAAGATTGGCCTTCAGGAGGGCCTACTAGCCAACGGACTAGTGACCGCAAAGGAGCCTCGAGACGATGCACGTGGAGCTGGCTCACAGGACACTCGTGGAGTGGAGGCCAGTGATCTTCGGTGCAGTTGGTGCTAGAGGCTGGGGCTACTCGGAGCCCAAAGCATGACTTCGTGAAAGGCCCAGAAGAGGATGCACTTGCAAATGCGATCAGTGTCCAGGGGTCACGGTTTCACGTTACCCACAACAGCTACGGGCCTCAGCTTTGCTGGGGACTCAGGGCAGCCTCGGGGAAGTCTGGAAATCCACCTCTGGTGATGCAAAAACTTCGGCGTCCAACGGGAGCTTCAGCGATGCAGACCGGACAATTGCTTCTTTGGTGCCTGCCAAGCAGGGGAGTCACTCCTTGACCCCAAGGGAGATTCTTCATTCCTCTAATCTTGAAGTAGAGTGTCGAAGGTCCAGGATTCTGTATCAGAGTTTCATCCAGGTAAATCTAAAGTCCTAAGGACTGGGGTCCCCTACTTATACTAAGGTAGGGGGTTGGACATACTCTGTGGCCCCACCTATGGGAGGGTCAGGGCAGAGGGGTGGTTACACCCCTTTCCCTTTGTCCAGTTTCGCACCAGAGCAGGGGCTGGAAGCCCCTGAGCCGGTTTGAACGGGGTATGCACAGGGACACCAAGTGTGCCCCCAGTGCAGGACTTCAAAGCACCCAAGAGTGCTCCCGCCCAGCCCCAATACACACTATCCTGTCTGGGGAGGTGGTCACACCTCCCTGGGACAGGAAACCTATTGTCCAGGCCTCCCCTGCCGGAGTTTCGGTCAGCAGCAGGAGGCCAGACTCGTGTCTGTGGCAGCGGCATCCATTTTGTGATGCCAGGGCTCTGGAAAGTCAGTACGGGTATACCGGTGTGTACATGTCTTTCCCTCTAGAAGGGTGGAATGCTACCCCCGCCGCCAGAACTGGCGGGGGGTAGTATTCCAAGATGTTTGACACCAAACACGACATGTTTCCGTGCAGCCATCCCAAAGTTAGCATTTAACGCGAGGTTATAATGCGCTTAAGAGTATATGGTCAGGCTGCACTACAAACAGCATCAGAGAAGGGTCTCCGAATGCTGCAGAGGGGCCCTGCTCATGCAGGGGCACCCTCTCACATAGGAACCATGCACTCTGCCTTCAGGATTGATAAGGCCTGCCATAGGAGTGACTTATAGGTTTATATGTGTGTATGTATGTAGTGATATAGGTAGCCTATATCACAGTAAGGGGTGCATGCACCACCTTACCCAGGCTGCAGTAGCAGACCTGTGGTGTCAGTTTGGATGGCCTTCCAGGGGTGGCACAATACATGCTGCAGCCCCTGGTAGGCCTCTGAGGTACCTATGCCCTGGGTACATAGTATACCATATACTAGGGACTTATAAGGGCACTCCAGATTCCAATTAGAGATGTCCCTAAGGCACATGGAAACCATTTTAGAGAGGAAGCAGCTAGGCTGGGGTTCTGATTAGCAGGGCCCCAGCCAGACTAAGGTCAAAAAACAGTGAAGCATCAGCAAAAAGTGGGGGTACCCATGTGAAGCAGATCCTACTCTCCTACACCCCTCTTGCCTCTTTCTGCACCTCTCTGGCTTCTTTCATCACTTCTCTTGCTTCTTTTTGCACCTCTCTTGCCTCTTTCTGCACTTCTCTTGACTATTTCTGCACATTTTGTCTTCTTTCTGTACCTCTCTTGCTTCTTTCTGCACTTCTCTTGCTTCTTTCTGTACCTTTCTTGCTTTTTTCTGCACTCCTCTTGCCTCCTTCTGTGCCTCTCTTGCCTTGTTCTGTACCTCTCTTGCCTTTTTCTGCACCTCTCTTGCCTCTTTCTGCGCTTCTCTTGCCCCTTTCTGCACCTTTCTTCCTCTTTCTGCACCTCTCTTGCTTCTTTCTGCACCCATCTTGCCTCTCTTTCCTCTTTCTGTACCTCTCATGCCTCTTTCTGTACTTCTCTTGCTTCTTTCTGTACCTCTCCTGCCTCTTTCTATACATTACTTCCTCTTTCTGAACTTCTCCTGCTTCTTTCTGAACTTCTCTTGCTTTTGTATTCACCTCTCTTACCTCTTTCTGTACCTCGCTTGCCTCTTTCTGCGCTTCTCTTGCCTCTTTCTGTACCTCTCTTTCCTCTCTTGCCTCTTTCTGCACCTCTATTGCTTCTTTCTACACTTCTCTTGCCTCTTTCTGTACTTCTCTTGCCTCTTTCTGCACCTCTCTTGCCTCTTTTTGCACGTTCTTCTTATTTCTGCACCTCTCTTCCTTCTTCCTGCTCTTCTCTTGCCTCTTATTGCACCTCTCTTGCCACTTTCTGCACTTCACTTGCCTCTGTCTGCAACTCTCTTGCCTCTTTCTGTTCTCGTCCTGCCTCTTTCTGCACTTCTCTTCCTCTTTCTGCACCTCTCTTGCTTCTTTCTGAACCTCTCTTGCTTCTTTCTACACCTCTCTTGCTTTTTTAAGCACCTCTCTTGCTTCTTTCTGCACCTCTCTTGCTTCTTTCTGCACTTCTCTTCCCACTTTCTGCACCTCTTGTGCTTCTTTCTACACCTTTCGTACTCTTTCTGCAGTTCTCTTGTTTCTTTCTGCACTTCTCTTGCCTCTTTCTGCACCTCTCTTGCTTCTATCTGCACTTCTCTTGCCACTTTCTGTACCTCTATTGCCTCTTTTTGCACTTCTCTTGCCTCTTTCTGTACTTTCATTATCTCTTTCTGCACTTCTCTTGCTTCTTTCTGTGCCTTTCTTCCTCTTTCTGCTCCTTTCTTCCTCTTTCTGCATGTGTCTTCCTATTTCTGCACCTCTCTTGCTTCTTTCTGTACTTCTCTTGCCTTTTCTGTACTTCTCTTGCCTCTTTCTTCACCTCTCTTGCCTCTTTCTGGCCTCTCTTGCTTCTTTCTGCGCCTCTCTAGCTTCTTTCTGTACATCGCTTGCTTCTTTCTGCACTTCTCTTGCTTCGTTCTGCTCCTCTCATGCCTCTTTCTGCACTTTTCTTGCCTCTTTCTGCTGTTCTCTTGTCTCTTTCGGCACCTCTCTTGCCTCTTTCTGCACATTTATTCTTCTTTCTGAACCTCTCTTGCTTCTTTCTGCACTTCTCTAGCTTCTGTATTCACCTCTCATGATTCTTTCAGCACCCTCTTGCCTCTTTCTGCACTTTCCTTGCTTCTTTCTGCATCTCTTTTACCTCTTTTATGCAACTCTTTTCCCACTTTCTGTGCTTTTCTTGCCTCTTTCTGCACCTTTCTCCCTCTTTCTGTACCTCTCTTGCTACTTTCTGCACCTCTCTTGCTACTTTCTGCACCTCTCTTGCTTTTTTCTGCACCTCTCTTGCTTCTTTCTGTACTTCTCTTGCTTCTTTCTGTACTTCTCTTGCCTCTTTCTGTATTTCACTTGCCTCTGTCTGCACTTCTCATGCCTCTTTCTGCACTTCTCTTGCCTCTTTATGCACATTTCTTCCTCTTTCTGCACCTCTCTTGCTTCTTTCTGCACATCTCTTGCCTCTTTCTGTACCTCACTTGCTTCTTTCTGTACCCCTCTTGCCTCTTTCTGCACCTCTCTGGCTTCTTTCATCACTTCTCTTGCTTCTTTTTGCACCTCTCTTGCATCTTTCTGCACTTCTCTTGACTATTTCTGTACCTCTCTTGCTTTTTTCTGCACTCCTCTTGCCTCCTTCTGTGCCTCTCTTGCCTTGTTCTGCACCTCTCTTGCCTTTTTCTGCACCTCTCTTGCCTCTTTCTGCGCTTCTCTTGCCCCTTTCTGCACCTTTCTTCCTCTTTCTGCACCTCTCTTGCTTCTTTCTGCACCCATCTTGCCTCTCTTTCCTCATTCTGTACCTCTCATGCCTCTTTCTGTACTTCTCTTGCTTCTTTCTGTACCTCTCCTGCCTCTTTCTATACATTACTTCCTCTTTCTGAACTTCTCCTGCTTCTTTCTGAACTTCTCTTGCTTTTGTATTCACCTCTCATACCTCTTTCTGTACCTCCCTTGCCTCTTTCTGCACTTCTCTTGCCTCTTTCTGTACCTCTCTTTCCTCTCTTGCCTCTTTCTGCACCTCTATTGCTTCTTTCTACACTTCTCTTGCCTCTTTCTGTACTTCTCTTGCCTCTTTCTGCACCTCTCTTGCCTCTTTTTGCATGTTCTTCTTATTTCTGCACCTCTCTTCCTTCTTCCTGCTCTTCTCTTGCCTCTTTCTGCACCTCTCTTGCCACTTTCTGCACTTCACTTGCCTCTTTCTGCAACTCTCTTGCCTCTTTCTGTTCTCGTCCTGCCTCTTTCTGCACTTCTCTTCCTCTTTCTGCACCTCTCTTGCTTCTTTCTGAACCTCTCTTGCTTCTTTCTACACCTCTCTTGCTTTTTTAAGCACCGCTCTTGCTTCTTACTGCACTTCTTTTACTTCTTTCTGCACTTCTCATGCCTCTTTCTGCACTTCACTTGCCTCTTTCAGCACTTCTCTTGCCTCTTTCTGTACTTCTCTTGCCTCTGTATGTACATTTCTTCTTTTCTCTGCACCTCTCTTGCTTCTTTCATCACTTCTCTTGCCTGTTTCTGCAACTCTCTTGCCTCTTCCTGCACTTCTCTTGCCTATTTCTGCACATTTCGTCTTCTTTCTGTACCTCTCTTGCTTCTTTCTGCACTTCACTTGCTTCTTTCTGTACCTCGCTTGCTTTTTCTGCACTCCTCTTGCCTTTTTCTGTTCCTCTCTTACCTCTTTCTGCACCTCTCTTGCCTTTTTCTGCACCCCTCTTGCCTCTTTCTGTACCTCTCTTTCCTCTTTGTGCACCTTTCTTGCCTCTTTCTGCACTTATCTTGCCTCTTTCTGCACCTCTCCTGCCTCTTTCTGTACATTTCTTTCTCTTTCTGAACTTCTCCTGCTTCTTTCTGCACTTCTCTTGCTTTTGTATTCACCTCTCTTACCTCTTTCTGTACCTCCCTTGCCTCTTTCTGCAACTCTCTTGCCCCTTTCTGCGCTTCTCTTGCCCCTTTCTGCACCTTTCTTCCTCTTTCTGCACCTCGCTTGCTTCTTTCTGCACCTCTCTTGCTTCTTTCTGCACCTCCTTGCTTCTTTCTGCACTTCTCTTGATTCTTTCTGAATCTCTCTTGTTTCTTTCTGCATCCCTGTTGCTCTTACTGCACTTCTCTTGCTTCTTTCTTCACTTCTCTTGTCTCTTTCTGCACTTCACCTGCCTCTTTCTGTACTTCTCTTGCCTCTTTCTGCACAATTCATCCTCTTTCTCTACCTCTTTCTTCTTTCTACACCTCTCTTGCCTTTTTCCAGACCCCTCTTGTCTCTTTCTGTACCTCTCTTTCCTCTTTCTGCACCTCTCTTGCCTCTTTCTGCACCTCTCTTGCCTCTTTATATGTTTTTCTTGCCTCTTTCTGTACTTCTCTTGCCTCTTTCTGCACCTCTCTTGCCTCTTTTTGTACATTCTTCTTATTTCTGCACCTCTCTTGCCTCTTTCTGCACTCCTCTTGCCTCTTTCTGCACCTCTTCCCTCTTTCTACACCTCTCTTGCCTTTTTCTGCACCCCTCTTGCCTCTTTCTCTACCTCTCTTTCCTATTTCTACGCTTCTCTTGCCTCTTTCTGTAATTATCTAGCATCTTTCGGCACCATTCTTGCCTCGTTTTGCACGTTCTTCTTATTTCTGCACCACTCTTGCATCTTTCTGCTCTTTTCTTGCCACTTTCTGGATTTCACTTGCCTCTTTCTGGACTTCTCTTGCTTCTTTCTGTAACTCTCTTGCTTCTTTCTGCACCTCTAATGCTTCTTTCTGCACCACTCATGCCTCTTTCTGTACTTCACTTTCCTCTTTCTGTTCTTCTCTTGCCTCTTTCTGTACCTCTTTTGCCTCTTTCTGTACATTTATCCTACTTTCTGCACCTCTCTTGCTTCTTTCATCACTTCTCTTGCCTCTTTCTGCACCTCTCTTGCCTCTTTCTGCACTTCTATTGTCTCTTACTGCACATTTCATCTTCTTTCTGCACCTCTCTTGCTTCTTTCTGCACTTCTCTTGCTTCTTTCTGCACATCTCTTGCTTTTTTCTGTACCTCTCTTGCCTCTTTTCACACCTCTCTTCACTTTTCCTCCACCATTCTCTCCTCTTTCTGTACCTCTCTTTCCTCCTTCTGTACCTCTTCTGCCACTTTCTGCACCTCTCTTGCCTCTTTCTATTCTTCCCTTGCCTCTTTCTGTACTTCTCTTGCCTCTTTCTTCACCTCTCTTGCCTCTTTTTGTATGTTCTATTTATTTCTGCACCTTTCTTGCTTCTTTCTGCTCTTCTCTTGCCCCTTTCTGCACTTCTCTTGCATCTTTCTGGACTTCTCTTACTTCTTTCTATACCTCTCTTGCTTCTTTCTGCACCTCTCTTACTCTCTCTGCAGTTCTCTTTTTCCTTTCTGCACTTCTCTTGCCTCTTTCTGCACCTCTATTGCTTCTTTCTGCACTTCTCTTGCCACTTTCCGCATCTCTCTTGTCTCTTTCTGTACTCTCTCTTGCCTTTTCTGCACCCTCTTGCCTCTTTCTGTACCTCTTTCCTCCTTCTGCACCTCTCTTGACTCTTTCTGCACCTCTCTTGCCTCTTTCTGCACTTCTGTTGCCTCTTTCTGCACTTTTCTTGCCTCTTTCCGAACTTCTTTAGCCTCTTTCTGCACCTCTCGCCTTTTTCTGCATGTTCTTCTTATTTTGCACCTTTCTTGCTTCCTTCTGCTCTTCTCTTGCCTCTTTTTGCACTTCACTTGCCCCTTTCTGGACTTCTCTTGCTTATTTCTGTACCTCTCTTGCTTCATTCTTCACCTCTCTTGCTTCTTTCTGCACTTCTCTTCCCACTTTCTGCACCTCTCGTGCTTCTTTCTACACCTTTCTTACTCTTTCTGCAGTTCTCTTGTTTCTTTCTGCACTTCTCTTGCCTCTTTCTGCACCTCTATTGCCTCTTTTTGCACTTCTCTTGCTTCTTTCTGTACCCCTCTTGCCTCTTTCTGCACCTCTCTGGCTTCTTTCATCACTTCTCTTGCTTCTTTTTGCACCTCTCTTGCCTCTTTCTGCACTTCTCTTGACTATTTCTGCACATTGTGTCTTCTTTCTGTACCTCTCTTGCTTCTTTCTACACTTCTCTTGCCTCTTTCTGTACTTCTCTTGCCTCTTTCTGCACCTCTCTTGCCTCTTTTTGCACGTTCTTCCTATTTCTGCACCTCTCTTCCTTCTTCCTGCTCTTCTCTTGCCTCTTTCTGTACCTCTCTTGCCACTTTCTGCACTTCACTTGCCTCTTTCTGCAACTCTCTTGCCTCTTTCTGTTCTTGTCCTGCCTCTTTCTGCACTTCTCTTCCTCTTTCTGCACCTCTCTTGCTTCTTTCTGAACCTCTCTTGCTTCTTTCTACACCTCTCTTGCTTTTTTAAGCACCTCTCTTGCTTCTTTCTGCACCTCTCTTGCTTCTTTCTGCACTTCTCTTCCCACTTTCTGCACCTGTTGTGCTTCTTTCTACACCTTTCATACTCTTTCTGCAGTTCTCTTGTTTCTTTCTGCACTTCTCTTGCCTCTTTCTGCACCTCTCTTGCTTCTATCTGCACCTCTCTTGCTTCTATCTGCACTTCTCTTGCCACTTTCTGTACCTCTATTGCCTCTTTCTGCACTTCACTTGCTTCTTTCTGTGCCTTTCTTCCTCTTTCTGCTCCTTTCTTCCTCTTTCTGCACGTTTCTTCCTATTTCTGCACCTCTCTACTTTCTTTCTGTACTTCTCTTGCCTTTTCTGTACTTCTCTTGCCTCTTTCTTCACCCCTCTTGCCTCTTTCTGGCCTCTCTTGCTTCTTTCTGTGCCTCTCTAGCTTCTTTCTGTACATCGCTTGCTTCTTTCTGCCCTTCTCTTGCTTCGTTCTGCTCCTCTCATGCCTCTTTCTGCACTTTTCTTGCCTCTTTCTGCTGTTCTCTTGTCTCTTTCGGCACCTCTCTTGCCTCTTTCTGCACATTTATTCTTCTTTCTGAACCTCTCTTGCTTCTTTCTGCACTTCTCTAGCTTCTGTATTCACCTCTCATGATTCTTTCAGCACCCCTCTTGCCTCTTTCTGCACCTTCCTTGCTTCTTTCTGCATCTCTTTTAACTCTTTTATGCAACTCTTTTCCCACTTTGTGTGCTTTTCTTGCCTCTTTCTGCACCTTTCTCCCTCTTTCTGCACCTCTCTTGCTACTTTCTGCACCTCTCTTGCTACTTTCTGCACCTCTCTTGCTTTTTTCTGCACTTCTCTAGCTTCTTTCTGCACCTCTCTTGCTTCTTTCTATACTTCTCTTGCTTCTTTCTGTACTTCTCTTGCCTCTTTCTGTATTTCACTTGCCTCTGTCTGCACTTCTCATGCCTCTTTCTGCACATCTCTTGCCTCTTTCTGTACCTCTCTTGCTTCTTTCTGTACCCCTCTTGCCTCTTTCTGCACCTCTCTGGCTTCTTTCATCACTTCTCTTGCTTCTTTTTGCACCTCTCTTGCTTCTTTCTGCACTTCTCTTGCTTCTTTCTGTACCTCTCGCTTTTTTCTGCACTCCTCTTGCCTCCTTCTGTGCCTCTCTTGCCTTGTTCTGCACCTCTCTTGCCTTTTTCTGCATCTCTCTTGCCTCTTTCTGCGCTTCTCTTGCCCCTTTCTGCACCTTTCTTCCTCTTTCTGCACCCATCTTGCCTCTCTTTCCTCTTTCTGTACCTCTCATGCCTCTTTCTGTACTTCTCTTGCTTCTTTCTGTACCTCTCCTGCCTCTTTCTATACATTACTTCCTCTTTCTGAACTTCTCCTGCTTCTTTCTGAACTTCTCTTGCTTTTGTATTCACCTCTCTTACCTCTTTCTGTACCTCCCTTGCCTCTTTCTGCGCTTCTCTTGCCTCTTTCTGTACCTCTCTTTCCTCTCTCTTTCCTCTCTCTTGCCTCTTTCTGCACCTCTATTGCTTCTTTCTACACTTCTCTTGCCTCTTTCTGTACTTCTCTTGCCTCTTTCTGCACCTCTCTTGCCTCTTTTTGCATGTTCTTCTTATTTCTGCACCTCTCTTCCTTCTTCCTGCTCTTCTCTTGCCTCTTTCTGCACCTCTCTTGCCACTTTCTGCACTTCACTTGCCTCTTTCTGCAACTCTCTTGCCTCTTTCTGTTCTCGTCCTGCCTCTTTCTGCACTTCTCTTCCTCTTTCTGCACCTCTCTTGCTTCTTTCTGAACCTCTCTTGCTTCTTTCTACACCTCTCTTGCTTTTTTAAGCACCGCTCTTGCTTCTTACTGCACTTCTTTTGCTTCTTTCTGCACTTCTCATGCCTCTTTCTGCACTTCACTTGCCTCTTTCAGCACTTCTCTTGCCTCTTTCTGTACTTCTCTTGCCTCTTTCTGTACCTCTCTTGCCTCTTCCTGCACTTCTCTTGCCTATTTCTGCACATTTCGTCCTCTTTCTGTACCTCTCTTGCTTCTTTCTGTACTTCACTTGCTTCTTTCTGTACCTCTCTTGCTTTTTCTGCACTCCTCTTGCCTTTTTCTGTTCCTCTCTTACCTCTTTCTGCACCTCTCTTGCCTTTTTCTGCACCCCTCTTGCCTCTTTCTGTACCTCTCTTTCCTCTTTATGCACCTTTCTTGCCTCTTTATGCACTGATCTTGCCTCTTTCTGCACCTCTCCTGCCTCTTTCTGTACATTTCTTTCTCTTTCTGAACTTCTCCTGCTTCTTTCTGCACTTCTCTTGCTTTTGTATTCACCTCTCTTACCTCTTTCTGTACCTCCCTTGCCTCTTTCTGCAACTCTCTTGCCCCTTTCTGCACTTCTCTTCCCCTTTCTGCACCTTTCTTCCTCTTTCTGCACCTCTCTTGCTTCTTTCTACACCTCTCTTGCTTCTTTCTGCACCTCCTTGCTTCTTTCTGCACTTCTCTTGATTCTTTCTGCATCTCTCTTGTTTCTTTCTGCATCCCTGTTGCCTCTTACTGTACTTCTCTTGCTTCTTTCTTCACTTCTCTTGTCTCTTTCTGCACTTCACCTGCCTCTTTCTGTACTTCTCTTGCCTCTTTCTGCACAATTCATCCTCTTTCTCTACCTCTTTCTTCTTTATGCACTTCTCTTGCTTCTTTCTTCACTTCTCATGCCTCTTTCTACACCTCTCTTGCCTTTTTCCACACCCTCTTGTCTCTTTCTGCACCTCTCTTGCCTCTTTCTATGTTTCTCTTGCCTCTTTCTGTACTTCTCTTGCCTCTCTCTGCACCTCTCTTGCCTCTTTTTGTACATTCTTCTTATTTCTGCACCTCTCTTGCCTCTTTCTGCACTTCACTTGCCTCTTTCTGCAATTCTCTTGATTCTGTCTGCTCATTTCATCCTCTTTCTCTCCCTCACTTGCTTCTTTCTGCACTCCTCTTGCCTCTTTCTGCACCTCTCTTGCCTTTTTCTGCACCCCTCTTGCCTCTTTCTCTACCTCTCTTTCCTATTTCTACGCTTCTCTTGCCTCTTTCTGTAATTATCTAGCATCTTTCGGCACCACTCTTGCCTCGTTTTGTACGTTCTTCTTATTTCTGCACCACTCTTGCATCTTTCTGCTCTTTTCTTGCCACTTTCTGGATTTCACTTGCCTCTTTCTGGACTTCTCTTGCTTCTTTCTGTAACTCTCTTGCTTCTTTCTGCACCTCTAATGCTTCTTTCTGCACCACTCATGCCTCTTTCTGTACTTCACTTGCCTCTTTCTGTACTTCTCTTGCCTCTTTCTGTACCTCTTTTGCCTCTTTCTGTACATTTATCCTACTTTCTGCACCTCTCTTGCTTCTTTCATCACTTATCTTGCCTCTTTCTGTACCTCTCTTGCCTCTTTCTGCACTTCTATTGCCTCTTACTGCACATTTCATCTTCTTTCTGCACTTCTCTTGCTTCTTTCTGCACTTCTCTTGCTTTTTTCTGTACCTTTCTTGCCTCTTTTCACACCTCTCTTCACTTTTCCTCCACCACTCTCTCCTCTTTCTGTACCTCTCTTTCCTCCTTCTGTACCTCTTCTGCCACTTTCTGCACCTCTCTTGCCTGTTTCTATTCTTCCCTTGTCTCTTTCTGCACCTCTCTTGCCTCTTTTTGTATGTTCTATTTATTTCTGCACCTCTCTTGCTTCTTTCTGCTCTTCTCTTGCCCCTTTCTGCACTTCTCTTGCATCCTTCTGGACTTCTCTTGCTTCTTTCTATACCTCTCTTGCTTCTTTTTGCACCTCTCTTACTCTCTCTGCAGTTCTCTTTTTCTTTCTGCACTTCTCTTGCCTCTTTCTGCACCTCTCTTGCTTCTTTCTGCACTTCTCTTGCCACTTTCCGCATCTCTCTTGTCTCTTTCTGTACCTCTCTTGCCTTTTTCTGCACCCCTCTTGCCTCTTTCTGTACCTCTCTTCCTCCTTCTGCACCTCTCTTGACTCTTTCTGCACCTCTCTTGCCTCTTTCGATGCTTCTCTTGCCTCTTTCTGCAACTCTTTGCCTCTTTCTGCACTTCTGTTGCCTCTTTCTGCACTTTTCTTGCCTCTTTCCGAACTTCCTTAGCCTCTTTCTGCACCTCTCTTGCGTTTTTCTGCATGTTTTTCTTATTTTGCACCTTTCTTGCTTCATTCTGCTCTTCTCTTGCCTCTTTTTGCACTTCACTTGCCCCATTCTGGACTTCTCTTGCTTATTGCTGTACCTCTCTTGCTTCATTCTTCACCTCTCTTGCTTCTTTCTGCACTTCTCTTCCCACTTTCTGCACCTCTCGTGCTTCTTTCTACACCTTTCTTACTCTTTCTGCGGTTCTCTTGTTTCTTTCTGCACTTCTCTTGCCTCTTTCTGTACCTCTATTGCCTCTTTTTGCACTTCTCTTGCCTCTTTCTGTACTTTTGTTGCCTCTTTCAGCACTTCTCTTGCTTCTTTCTGTGCCTTACTTCCTCTCTCTGCTCCTTTCTTCCTCTTTCTGCATGTGTCTTCCTATTTCTGCACCTCTCTTGCTTCTTTCTGCACTTCTCTTGCCTTTATCTGTACTACTCTTGCCTCTTTCTGCACCTCCCTTGCCTCTTTCTGTACAATTCTTCCTCTATCTGCACCAATCTTGCTTTTTTCTGTACACCTCTTGCCTCGTTCTGCACCTCTCTTGCTTCTTTCTGCACTTCTCTTGCCTCTTTCTCCACCTCTCTGGCTTGTTTCTGTACCTCTCTTGCTTCTTTCTGGACTTCTCTTGCTTCTTTCTGCTCCTCTCATGCCTCTTTCTGCACTTCTCTTGCCTTTTTCTGCTCTTCTCTTGTCTCTTTCAGCACTTCTCTTCCCTCTTTCTGCACATTTCTTCCTCTTTCTGAACCTCTCCGGCTTCTTTCTGCACTTCTCTAGCTTCTGTATGCACCTCTCTTGCTTTTTTCAGCACCCCTCTTGCTTCTTTCAGCACCCCTCTTGCCTCTTTCTGCACCTCCCTTGCTTCTTTCTGCATCTCTTTTACCTCTTTATGCACCTCTCTTCCCTCTTTCTGCGCTTTTCTTGCCTCTTTCTGCACCTCTATCGCTTCTTTCTGCACCTCTATTGCTTCTTTCTGCACCTCTCATGCTTCTTTCTGCTCTTCTCTTGCCCCTTTCTGCACTTCTCTTGCATCTTTCTGGACTTCTCTTGCTTCTTTCTATACCTCTCTTGCTTCTTTCTGCACCTCTCTTACTCTCTCTGCAGTTCTCTTTTTCTTTCTGCACTTCTCTTGCCTCTTTCTGCACCTCTCTTGCTTCTTTCTGCACTTCTCTTGCCACTTTCCGCATCTCTCTTGTCTCTTTCTGTACCTCTCTTGCCTTTTTCTGCACCCCTCTTGCCTCTTTCTGTACCTCTTTCCTCCTTCTGCACCTCTCTTGACTCTTTCTGTACCTCTCTTGCCTCTTTTGATGCTTCTCTTGCCTCTTTCTGCAACTCTTTGCCTCTTTCTGCACTTCTGTTGCCTCTTTCTGCACATTTCTTGACTCTTTCCGAACTTCTTTAGCCTCTTTCTGCACCTCTCTTGCCTTTTTCTGCATGTTCTTCTTATTTTGCACCTTTCTTGCTTCCTTCTGCTCTTCTCTTGCCTCTTTTTGCACTTCATTTGCCCCTTTCTGGACTTCTCTTGCTTATTTCTGTACCTCTCTTGCTTCATTCTTCACCTCTCTTGCTTGTTTCTGCACTTCTCTTCCCACTTTCTGCACCTCTCATGCTTCTTTCTACACCTTTCTTACTCTTTCTGCAGTTCTCTTGTTTCTTTCTGCACTTCTCTTGCCTCTTTCTGCACCTCTATTGCCTCTTTTTGCACTTCTCTTGCCTCTTTCTGTACTTTTGTTGCCTCTTTCAGCACTTCTCTTGCTTCTTTCTGTGCCTTTCTTCATCTCTCTGCTCCTTTCTTCCTCTTTCTGCATGTGTCTTCCTATTTCTGCACATCTCTTGCTTCTTTCTGCACTTCTCTTATCTTTTTCTGCACTACTCTTGCCTCTTTCTTCACCTCTCTTGCCTCTTTCTGCACCTCCCTTGCCTCTTTCTGTACAATTCTACCTCTATCTGCACCAATCTTGCTTTTTTCTGTACACCTCTTGCCTCGTTCTGCACCTCTCTTGCTTCTTTCTGCACTTCTCTTGCCTCTTTCTGCACCTCTCTAGCTTGTTTCTGTACCTCTCTTGCTTCTTTATGGACTTTTCTTGCTTCTTTCTGCTCCTCTCATGCCTCTTTCTGCACTTCTCTTGCCTCTTTCTGCTCTTCTCTTGTCTCTTTCAGTACTTCTCTTCCCTCTTTCTGCACATTCCTTCCTCTTTCTGAACCTCTCCTGCTTATTTCTGCACTTCTCTAGCTTCTGTATGCACCTCTCTTGCTTTTTTCAGCACCCCTCTTGCTTCTTTCAACACCCCTCTTGCCTCTTTCTGCACCTCCCTTGCTTCTTTCTGCATCTCTTTTACCTCTTTATGCACCTCTCTTCCCTCTTTCTGCGTTTTTCTTGCCTCTTTCTGCACCTCTATCGCTTCTTTCTGCACCTCTCTTGCTTCTTTCTGCACCTCTCATGCTTCTTTCTGTACTTCTTGTGAGAAGTTGGCCTGACATATGCTGTCCACTAATTATAGTGGGCACCTCGCACCAGTCCAAACAACCCCTTATTGGAGATAGGTTAAAGACAACCTTTATTGAAAGCTATCCTAGTGGTAGCTATGGAGAGCAGCCTTCAGGCTAAGTCTTGAAGGAATGTAAAGCAGCTTGTTTTACCAGTCTATAATCTCTTGAGTGACCAAATGAAAGAGGACCACACCAGGTATATATTCAAAATATATGTATTTATTGCTAAACACACCCCTCTAGTCTCTTTATGAGGCTAGAGTTCGAAGTACATAAGTTATAAGTTAGTTATCAACAGTAATAGCACAAATACACGTTTGAGCCCTAGGGGCGTACCAAACCATATACCAATAAAGTGGTATAAGAACCACGACTGAGCTAGACACAAGGCCTAGAGCCTGTAGAAGTGCTTGGACCACAAGGAACCACCCAAGGTAGTGACACAGGGGACCCACGGGGACGCGTGCAGTGTGAGAACACAGCCGCGAATCGCCGTTGACTTCTATGGGGAAAGTCGCGGTTGGAATTTTAAAGAAAGGGACACTTAGAGGAGGACTTGAGCAAACCCTTTAGAACTGGGTTGTTCTAGAGTCTATACCCACGGGAGCACCGGAGTACTCGAGTTACCTCACCCAGGGAAGCCGGGTGCATAGGTGTCTTTCGGGGTCGGGTTTCGTCGTCGTTTTCAATGGCGATCTGCTGCAAAGTGCTGCTGGCGGCCAAGTCGAAAGTGTTCGGGTGGATCCAAAGGTGGATCGAAGATCTGAAGAACCTGAAAGCAGAGGGGACAGAGTCTGGGTCACTAGCCAGTGACCAGGAAGGCGATGAGCAGATGCCCACCGATGTCGAGTGCTTCAGGTAGGTTGACGGTCGTCTTGACTCTTCAGCCACGAGGTCCAGGAGGCGTCGACGATGACCAGGAGCTGGATTCGAGCTGTCCCACAAGGTTTGTCGATTGCAGGGTTGTCGGCGACCGGATTGGACCCAACAAGCCTTGGCAACGGCAAGTCTCATGGAAATAGAAGAAGGACGATGGTGCAGACCAGCAAGGTCTGAGGGACTCACCCAGCAAAGGTAAGTCAGGGCACGCCTGGAGCAACCAGTGAGCCCAAGCAGAAGAAGATTGGCCTTCGGGAGGGCCTACTAGCCAATGGACTAGCAACCGCGAAGGAGCCTTGAGTGGATGCACTTAGAGCTGGCTCACGGGACACTCGTGGAGTGGAGGCCAGTGATCTTCGGTGCAGTCGGTGCTGGAGGCTGGGGCTACTCAGAGCCCAAAGCACAACTTCGTGGGAGACCCAGAAGAGGATGCACTTGCAAATGTTCTCAGTGTCCAGGGGTCATGGTTCCACGTTACCCACGACAGCTACAGGCCTCAGCTTTGCTGGGGACTCAGGGCAGCCTCGGTGAAGTCTGGAAATCCACCTCTGGTGATGCAAAGACTTCGGCGTCCGGCAGGAGCTTCAGCGATGCAGACCGGACAATTGCTTTGTTGGTGCCTGCCAAGCAGGGAGTCACTCCTTGACCCCAAGGGAGATTCTTCAGTCCTCTAATCTTAAAGTAGAGCGTCGAAGGTCCAGGATTCTGTGTCAGAGTTTCATCCAGGTAAATCTAAAGTCCTAAGGACTGGGGTCCCATACTTATACCAAGTTAGGGGTTGGACATACTCTGGGGACCCACCTATGGGAGGGTCAGGGCAGAGGGGTGGTTACACCCCTTTCCCTTTGTCCAGTTTCACGCCAGAGCAGGGGCTGGAAGCCCCTGAGCCGGTTTGAACTGGGGTATGCACAGGGACACCAAATGTGCCCCCAGTGCAGGACTTCAAAGCACCAGAGAGTGCTCCCGCCCAGCCCCAATACACACTATCCTGTCTGGGGAGGTGGTTACACCTCCCTGGGACAGGAAACCTATTGTCCAGGCCTCCCCTGCCGGAGTTTCGGTCAGCAGCAGGAGGCCAGACTCGTGTCTGTGGCAGCGGCATCCATTTTGTGATGCCAGGGCTTGGAAAGAAGTTACCGGGCAGGCCGGTGTGTACATGTCTCTCCTCTAGAAGGGTGGAATGCTACCCCCGCCACCAGAACTGGCAGGGGGTAGTATTCCAAGATGTTTGACACCAAACACGACATGTTTCCGTGCAGCCATCCCAAAGTTAGCATTTAACGCGAGGTTATAATGCGCTTAAGAGTATATGGTCAGGCTGCACTACAAACAGCATCAGAGAAGGGTCTCCGAACGCTGCAGAGGGGCTCTGCTCATGCAGGGGCACCCTCTCACATAGGAACCAAGCACTCTGCCTTCAGGATTGACAAGGCCTGCCATAGGAGTGACTTATAGGTTTATATGTGTGTATGTATGTAGTGATATAGGTAACCTATATCACAGTAAGGGGTGCATGCACCACCTTACCCAGGCTGCAGTAGCAGACCTGTGGTGTCACTTTGGTTGGCCTTCCAGGGGTGGCACAATACATGCTTCAGCCCCTGGCAGGCCTCTGAGGTACCTATGCCCTGGGTACATAGTATACCATATACTAGGGACTTACAAGGGCACTCCAGATTCCAATCAGAGATGTGCCTAAGGCACATGGAAACCATTTTAGAGAGGAAGCAGCTAGGCTGGGGTTCTGATTAGCAGGGCCCCAGCCAGACTAAAGTCGAAAACAGTGAAGCATCAGCAAAAGTGGGGGTATCCATGTGAAGCAGATCCTACTCTCCTACACTTACTCTTGCCTCCTTCTGCACTTCACTAGCCTCTGTATGCACTTCTCTTGCCTCTTTCTGTACTTCTCTTGCCTCTTTATGCACATTTCTTCCTCTTTCTGCACCTCTCTTATTCTTTCTGCATTTCTCTTGCTTCTTTCTGCTCTTCTCTTGGGTCTTTCTGCACCTCCCTTGCCTCTTTCTGCACCTCTCTTGCTTCTTTCTGCACTTCTCTGGCCTCTTTTCTGAACCTCTCTTGCCTCTTTCTGCACTTCTCTTGCCTCTTTCTGCACTTCTCTTGCCTCTTTCTACACCTCTTCGTCTCTTTCTGTACCTCTCTTGCTTCTTTCTGCACTTCTCTTGCTTCTTTCTGCACTTCTCTTGCTTCTTTCTGCACTTCTCTTGCCTCTTTCTGTACCTCTCTTGCCTCTTTCTGCACCTCTATTGCCTCTTTCTGCACCCCTCTTGCCTCTTTCTGCACCTCTCTTTCCTCTTTTTGTACCTCTCTTGCCTCATTTCTGCACTTCTCCTGCCTCTTTCTGTACCTCTCTTGCCTCTTTCTATACATTCTATTGCCTCTTTCTGAACCTCTCTTGCTTCTTTCTGCACTTCTCTTGCTTCTGTACTGCACCTCTCTTGCCTCTTTCTGCACCTCTCTTGCCTCTTTCTGCAACTCATCTTGCCTCTTTCTGCACATCTCTTGCCTCTTTCTGCACTTCTCTTGCCTCTTTTCTGCACCTCTTTCTTCCTCTTTCTGCACCTCTCTTGCTTCTTTCTGCACCTCTCTTGCTTCTTTCTGCACTTCTCTTGCTTCTTTCTGCACCTCTCTTGCTTCTTTCTGCACCCCTCTTTCCTCTTTACTGCACTTCTCTTGCCTCTTTCTGTCACTTCTCTTGCCTCTTTCTGCACCTCTTGCTATTTTTCCACACCTCTCTTGCCTCTTTCTGTACCTCTCTTGCCTCTTTCTGCACCTCTCTTACCTCTTTCTGTACCTCTCTTGCCTCTTTCTGTACTCTCTCTTGCCTCTATCTGTACTTCTCTTGCCTCTTTCTGTACCTCTCTTGCCTCTTTCTGCTTTTTCTTGCTTATTTCTGCACCTCTCTTCCTTCTTTCTGCTTTTCTCTTGCCTCTTTCTGCACCTCTCTTTGTTCTTTCTGCTCATTTCATCCTCTTTCTGTACCTCTCTTGCCTCTTTCTGCACTCCTCTAGCCTCTTTCTGCTCCTCTCTTGCCTCTTTCTACACCTCTCTTGCCTTTTTCTGCACCTCTCTTGCCTCTTTCTGCACCTCTCTTGCCACTTTCTGCACCTCTCTTGCCTCTTTCTGCACTTCTCTTGCCTCTTTCTGCACTTCTCTTGCCTCTTTCTGCACATCTCTTGCCTCTTTCTGCACATCTCTTGCTTATTTCTGCACCTCTCTTGCTTCTTTCTGCACTTCTCTTGCCTCTTTCTGCACTTCTCTTGCTTCTTTCTGCACTTCTCTTGCTTCTTTCTGCACCTCTCTTGCTTCTTTCTGAACCTCTCTTGCTTCTTTCTGCACCTCTCTTGCCTCTTTCTGCACTTCTCTTGCTTCTTTCTGTACCTTTCTTGCCTCTCTCTGCTCCTTTCTTCCTCTTTCTGCATCTGTCTTCCTCTTTCTGCACCTCTCTTGCTTCTTTCTGCACTTCTCTTGTCTCTTTCTGCACTACTCTTGCCTCTTTCTGTCACCTCTCTTGCCTCTTTCTGCACCTCTCTTGCCTCTTTCTGTACAATTCTACCTCTATCTGCACCAATCTTGCTTCTTTCTGTACACTCTCTTGCCTCTTTCTGCACCTCTCTTGCTTCTTTCTGCACTTCTCTTGCCTCTTTCTGCACCTCTCTAGCTTCGTTTCTGTACCTCTCTTGCTTCTTTCTGCACTTCTCTTGCTTCTTTCTGCTCCTCTCTATGCCTCTTTCTGCACTTCTCTTGCCTCTTTCTGCTCTTCTCTTGCTCTCTTTCAGTACTTCTCTTGCCTCTTTCTGCACATTCCTTCCTCTTTCTGCACCTCTCTTGCTTCTTTCTGCACTTCTCTAGCTTCTGTATGCACCTCTCTTGCTTCTTTCTGCACCTCTCTTGCTTCTTTCTAGCACCTCTCTTGCCTCTTTCTGCACCTCTCTTGCTTCTTTCTGCACCTCTCTTACCTCTTTCTGTACCCCTTTTCCCTCTTTCTGCGCTTCTCTTGCCTCTCTGCACCTCTCTTGCCTCTTTCTGCACCTCTCATGCCTCTTTCTGTACCTCTCTTGCCTCTTTCTGCACTTCTATTGCCTCTTTCTGCACTTCACTTGCCTCTTTCTGTACTTCTCTTGCCTCTTTCTGCACATTTCTTCTTCTTTCTGCACCTCTCTTGCTTCTTTCTGCACTTCTCTTGCTTCTTTCTGTACCTCTCTTGCTTCTTTCTGCACCACTTTTGCTTCTTTCTGCACCTCTCTTGCTTCTTTCTGTCACTTCTCTTGGCCTCTTTCTGCACCTCTCTTGCCTCTTTCTGCACTTCTCTTACCTCTTTCTGCACTTCTCTTGCCTCTTTATGCACATTTCGTCCTCTTTCTGCACCTCTCTTGCTTCTTTCTGCACTTCTCTTGCTTCTTTCTGTACTTCTCTTGCTTCTTTCTGCACTTCTCTTGCCTCTTTCTGTACCTCTCTTGCCTCTTTCTGCACCTCTCTTGCCTTCTTTCTGTACCTCTCTTGCCTCTTTCTGCACCTCTCTTGCCTCTTTCTGCACTTCTCTTGCCTCATTCTGCACTTCTCCTGCCTCTTTCTGTACCTCTCTTGCCTCTTTCTGTACATTTCTTCCTCTTTCTGAACCTCTCTTGCTTCTTTCTGTACTTCTCTTGCTTCTTTCATGCACCTCTCTTGCCTCTTTCTGCACCTCCCTTGCCTCTTTCTGCAACTCTCTTGCCTCTTTCTGCACATCTCTTGCCTCTTTCTGCACTTTTCTTGTCCTCTTTCTGCTCCTTTCTTGCCTCTTTCTGCACCTCTCTTGCTTCTTTCTGCACCTCTCTTGCTTCTTTCTGCACTTCTCTTGATTCTTTCTGCACTCTCTTGCTTCTTTCTGCACCTCTCTTGCCTCTTACTGCACTTCTCTTGCTTCTTTCTGTCACTTCTCTTGCCTCTTTCTGCACCTCTCTTGCCTCTTTCTACACCCCTCTTGCCTCTTTCTGTACCTCTCTTTCCTCTTTCTGCACCTCTCTTACCTCTTTCTGTACCTCTCTTGCCTCTTTCTATGCTTCTCTTGCCTCTAGCTGTACTTCTCTTGCCTCTTTCTGCACCTCTCTTGCCTCTTTCTGCATTCTCTTCTTATTTCTGCACCTCTCTTCCTTCTTTCTGCTCTTCTCTTGCCTCTTTCTGCACCTCTCTTTGTTCTTTCTGCTCATTTCATCCTCTTTCTGTACCTCTCTTGCTTCTTTCTGCACTCCCCTTGCCTCTTTCTGCACCTCTCTTCCCTCTTTCTACTCCTCTCTTGCCTTTTTCTGCACCCCTCTTGCCTCTTTCTGTACCTCTCTTTCCTCTTTCTGCACCTCTCTTGCCTCTTTCTGCACTTCTCTTGCCTCTTTCTGTAATTCTCTAGCCTCTTTCTGCACATCTCTTGCCTCTTTTTTGCACATTCTTCTTATTTCTGCACCTCTCTTGCTTCTTTCTGCTCTTCTCTTGCCTCTTTCTGCACTTCTCTTGCCTCTTCCTGGAATTCTCTTGCTTCATTCTGAACCTCTCTTGCTTCTTTCTGCACCTCTAATGCTTCTTTCTGCACCACTCTTGCCTCTTTCTGTACTTCACTTGCCTCTTTCTGTACTTCTCTTGCATCTTTCTGTACTTTTCTTGCCTCTTTATGCACATGTCTTCGACTTTCTGTACCTCTCTTGCTTCTTTCATCATTTCTCTTGCCTCTTTCTGCACCTCTCTTGCCTCTTTATGCACTTCTCTTGCCTCTTTCTGCACATGTCATCTTGTTTCTGCACCTCTCTTGCTTCTTTCTGCACTTCTCTTGCTTCTTTCTGCACTTCTCTTGCTTTTTTCTACACTCCTCTTGCCTCTATCTGCACCTCTTGTGCCTCTTTCTACATCTCTCTTGCCTCTTTCTGCACCATCTCTTGCCTCTTTCTGTACCTCTCTTTGCCTCTTTCTGCACCTCTCTTGCCTCTTTCTGCACGTTCTTCTTATTTCTGCACCTCTCTTGCTTCTTTCTGCTCTTCTCTTGCCCCTTTCTGTACTTTTCTTGCCTCTTTCTGTACTTCTCTTTCTTCTTTCTGTACCTCTCTTGCTTCTTTCTGCACCTCTCTTGCTTCTTTCTACACTTCTCTTGCCTACTTTCTGCACCTCTCCTACTTCTTTCTGTACCTTTCTTACTCTATCTGCAGTTCTCTTTTTCTATATGCACTTCTCTTGCCTCTTTCTGCACCTCTCATGCTTCTTTCTGCACTTCTCTTGCCTCTTTCTGCACCTCTCTTGCCTCTTTCTGCACCTCTCTTGCCTCTTTCTGCACCTCTCTTGCCTCTTTCTGTACCTTCTCATTTCCTCTTTCTGAATCTTTCTTGCCTCTTTCTGCACCTCTCTTGCCTCTTTCTGCACTTCTCTTGCCTCTTTCTGCAACTCTTTTGCCTCTTTCTGCATCTTTTGTTGCCTCTTTGTGCACTTCTCTTGCCTCTTTCTGCACCTCTCTTGCCTCTTTCTGCACCTCTCTTGCCTCTTTCTGCACCCCTCTTGCCTCCTTTCTGTACCTCTCTTGCCTCTTTCTGCACCTCTCTTGCCTTTTTCTGCCCCCTCTTGCCTCTTTTCGTACCTCTCTTAGCTCTTTCTGCACCTCTCTTGCCTCCTTCTGCACTTCTCTTGCCTCTATCTGTACCTCTTGTGCCTCTTTCTACATGTCTCTTGCCTTTTCCTCCACCACTCTTGCCTCTTTCTGTACCTCTCTTGCCTCTTTCTACACTTCTCTTGCCTCTTTCTGCTCTTCTCTTGCCTCTTTCTGCACTTCATTTGCCTCTTCCTGGACTTCTCTTTGCTTCTTTCTGTACCTCTCTCGCTTCTTTCTGCACCTCTTATGCTTCTTTCTGCACCACTCTTGCCTCTTTCTGCACTTCACTTGCCTCTTACTGTACTTCTCTTGCATCTTTCTGTACTTCTCTTGCCTCTTTCTGCACATGTCTTCCACTTTCTACACCTCTCTTGCTTCTTTCATGCACTTCTCTTGCCTCTTTCTGCACCTCTCTTGCCTCTTTCTGCACCACTCTTGCCTTTTTCTGCACATTTCATCTTCTTTCTGCACCTCTCTTGCTTCTTTCTGCACTTCTCTTGCTTCTTTCTGCACTTCTCTTGCCTTTTCCTCCACCACTCCTGCCTCTTTCTGTACCTCTCTTTCCTCTTTCTGCACCTCTCTTGCCTCTTTTTACACGTTCTTCTACTTTCTGCACCTCTCTTGCTTCTTTCTGCTCTTCTCTTACCCCTTTCTGTACTTCTCTTGCTTCTTTCTGTACTTCTCTTTCTTCTTTCTGCCCTTCCCTTGCTACTTTCTGCACCTCTCCTACTTCTTTCTACACCTTTCTTACTCTATCTGCAGTTCTCTTTTTTAGTATGCACTTCTCTTGCTTCTTTCTGCACCTCTCATACTTCTTTCTGCACTTCTCTTGCCCCTTTCCGCACCTCTCTTGCCTCTTTCTGCACCTCTCTTGCCTATTTCTGCACCCCTCTTGCCTCTTTCTGTACCTCTCATCTCTCTTTCTGCATCTCTCTTGCCTCTTTCTGCACCTCTCTTGCCTCTTTCTACACTTCTCCTGCCTCTTTCTGCAACTCTTTTGCCTCTTTCTCCATTTTTGTTGCCTCTTTGTGCACTTCTCTTGCCTCTTTCCGTACTTCTCTTGCCTCTTTCTGCACGTTCTTCTAATTTCTGCACCTTTTTTGCTTCTTTCTGCTCTTCTCTTGCTTCTTTTTGTACTTCTCTTGGTCCTTTCTGGACTTTTCTTGCTTATTTGTGTACCTCTCTTGCTTCTTTCTGCAACTATCTTGCCTCTTTCTGCACTTCTCTCCCTACTTCCTGCACCTCTTGTGCTTCTTTCTACACCTTTCTTATTCTTTCTGCAGTTCTCTTGTTTCTTTCTGCACTTCTCTTGCCTCTTTCTGCACCTCTCTTACTTCTATCTGCACTACTCTTGCCACTTTATGTACCTCTATTGCCTCTTTTTGCACTTCGCTTGCCTTTTTCTGTACTTTTATTGCCTCTTTCTGCACTTCTTTTGCTTCTATCCTGTGTCTTTCTTCCTCTTCCTGCTCCTTTCTTGCCTCTTTCTGCACGTCTTGCCTCTTTCTGCACCTCTCTTGCTTCTTTCTGCACTTCTGTTGCCTCCTTCTGCACATCTCTTACCTCTTTCTGTACATTTCTTCCTCTTTCTCCACCTCTCTTGCTTCTTTCTGTACTTCTCTTGCCTCTTTCTGCACCTCTCTTGCTTTTTCCTGCACTTCTCTTGCCTCTTTCTGCACCTCTCTGGCTTCTTTCTGTAGCTCTACTGCTTCTTTCTGCTCCTCTCATGCCTCTTTCTGCACTTCTCTTGCCTTTTTCTGCTCTTCTCTTGTCTCTTTCTGCACCTCTCTTGCCTCTTTCTGTACAATTCTACCTCTATCTGCACCAATCTTGCTTTTTTCTGTACACCTCTTGCCTCGTTCTGCACCTCTCTTGCTTCTTTCTGCACTTCTCTTGCCTCTTTCTGCACCTCTCTAGCTTGTTTCTGTACCTCTCTTGCTTCTTTCTGGACTTCTCTTGCTTCTTTCTGCTCCTCTCATGCCTCTTTCTGCACTTCTCTTGCCTCTTTCTGCTCTTCTCTTGTCTCTTTCAGTACTTCTCTTCCCTCTTTCTGCACATTCCTTCCTCTTTCTGAACCTCTCCTGCTTATTTCTGCACTTCTCTTGCTTCTGTATGCACCTCTCTTGCTTCTTTCTGCACCCCTCTTGCTTCTTTCTGCACCTCTCTTGCCTCTTTCTGCACCTCCCTTGCTTCTTTCTGCATCTCTTTACCTCTTTCTGCACCTCTCTTCCCTCTTTCTGCGCTTTTCTTGCCTCTTTCTGCACCTCTATCACTTATTTCTGCACCTCTCATGCTTCTTTCTGTACTTCTCTTGCCTCCTTCTGCACTTCACTAGCCTCTGTCTGCACTTCTCTTGCCTCTTTCTGTACTTCTCTTGCCTCTTTATGCACATTTCTTCCTCTTTCTGCACCTCTCGATTCTTTCTGCACTTCTCTTGCTTCTTTCTGTACCTCTCTTGCTTCTTTCTGTACCAATTTTGCCTTTCTGCACCTCTCTTGCTTCTTTCTTCACTTCTCTGGCCTCTTTTTGAACCTCTCTTGCCTCTTTCTGCACTTCTCTTACCTCTTTCTGCACTTCTCTTGCCTATTTATGCACATTTCGTCCTCTTTCTGTACCTCTCTTGCTTCTTTCTGCACTTCTCTTGCTTCTTTCTGTACTTCTCTTGCTTTTTTCTGCACTCCTCTTGCCTCCTTCTGTACCTCTCTTGCCTCTTACTGCACCTCTATTGCCTTTTTCTGCACCCTCTTGCCTCTTTCTGTACCTCTCTTTCCTCTTTTTGCACCTCTCTTGCCTCATTTTGCACTTCTCCTGCCTCTTGCTGTACCTCTCCTGCCTCTTTCTATACATTTATTCCTCTTTCTGAACCTCTCCTGCTTCTTTCTGTACTTCTCTTGCTTCTGTATTCACCTCTATTGCCTCTTTCTTCCCCTCCCTTGCCTCTTTCTGCAACTCTCTTGCCTCGTTATGCACATCTCGTGCCTCTTTCTGCGCTTTTCTTGTCCTTTTCTGCTCCTTTCTTCCTCTTTCTGCACCTCTCTTGCTTCTTTCTGCACCCCTCTTGCTTCTTTCTGCACTTCTCTTGATTCTTTCTGCATCTCTCTTGCTTCTTTCTGCACCCCTCTTTCCTTTTACTGCACTTCTCTTGCTTCTTTTGTCACTTCTCTTGCCTCTTTCTGCACCTCTCTTGCCTTTTTCCACACCCCTCTTGCCTCTTTCTGTACCTCTCTTTCCTCTTTCTGCACCTCTCTTACCTCTTTCTGTACCTCTCGCCTCTTTCTATGCTTCTCTTGCCTCTAGCTGTACTTCTCTTGCCTCTTTATGTACCTCTCTTGCCTCTTTTTGCTTTTTCTTCTTATTTCTGCACCTCTCTTCCTTCTTTCTGCTTTTCTCTTGCCTCTTTCTGCACCTCTCTTTGTTCTTTCTGCTCATTTCATCCTCTTTCTGTACCTCTCTTGCTTCTTTCTGCACTCCCCTTGCCTCTTTCTGCACCTCTCTTCCCTCTTTCTACTCCTCTCTTGCCTCTTTCTGCACCTCTCTTGCCTCTTTCTGTACCTCTCTTCCTCTTTCTGCACCTCTCTTGCCTCTTTCTGCACTTCTCTTGCCTCTTTCTGCAATTCTCTTAGCCTCTTTCTGCACATCTCTTGCCTCTTTCTGCACATCTCTTCTCTATTTCTGCACCTCTCTTGCTTCTTTCTGCTCTTCTCTTGCCTCTTTCTGCACTTCTCTTGCCTCTTCCTGGAATTCTCTTGCTTCATTCTGAACCTCTCTTGCTTCTTTCTGCACCTCTAATGCTTCTTTCTGCACCACTCTTGCCTCTTTCTGTACTTCACTTGCCTCTTTCTGTACTTCTCTTGCATCTTTCTGTACTTTTCTTGCCTCTTTCTGCACATTGTCTTGACTTTCTGTACCTCTCTTGCTTCTTTCATGCATTTCTCTTGCCTCTTTCTGCACCTCTCTTGCCTCTTTCTGCACTTCTCTTGCCTCTTTCTGCACATGTCATCTTGTTTCTGCACCTCTCTTGCTTCTTTCTGCACTTCTCTTGCTTCTTTCTGCACTTCTCTTGCTTTTTTCTACACTCCTCTTGCCTCTATCTGCACCTCTTGTGCCTCTTTCTACATGTCTCTTGCCTTTTCCTCCACCACTCTTGCCTCTTTCTGTACCTCTCTTTCCTCTTTCTGCACCTCTCTTGCCTCTTTTTACACGTTCTTCTAATTTCTGCACCTCTCTTGCTTCTTTCTGCTCTTCTCTTGCCCCTTTCTGTACTTTTCTTGCCTCTTTCTGTACTTCTCTTTCTTCTTTCTGTACCTCTCTTGCTTCTTTCTGCACCTCTCTTGCTTCTTTCTGCACTTCCCTTGCTACTTTCTGCACCTCTCCTACTTCTTTCTATACCTTTCTTACTCTATCTGCAGTTCTCTTTTTTAATATGCACTTCTCTTGCCTCTTTCTGCACCTCTCATGCTTCTTTCTGCACTTCTCTTGCCACTTTCTGCATCTCTCTTGCCTCTTTCTGCACCTCTCTTGCCTTTTTCTGCACCCCTCTTGCCTCTTTCTGTACCTCTCATTTCTCTTTCTGAATCTTTCTTGCCTCTTTCTGCACCTCTCTTGCCTCTTTCTACACTTCTCTTGCCTCTTTCTGCAACTCTTTTGCCTCTTTCTGCATTTTTGTTGCCTCTTTGTGCACTTCTCTTGCCTCTTTCTGTACCTCTCTTGCCTCTTTCTGCACCTCTCTTGCCTTTTTCTGCCCCCTCTTGCCTCCTTCTGTACCTCTCTTGCCTCTTTCTGCACCTCTCTTGCCTTTTTCTGCCCCCTCTTGCCTCTTTTCGTACCTCTCTTAGCTCTTTCTGCACCTCTCTTGCCTCCTTCTGCACTTCTCTTGCCTCTATCTGTACCTCTTGTGCCTCTTTCTACATGTCTCTTGCCTTTTCCTCCACCACTCTTGCCTCTTTCTGTACCTCTCTTGCCTCTTTCTGCACTTCTCTTGCCTCTTTCTGCACTTCTCTTGCCTCTTTCTGCACTTCATTTGCCTCTTCCTGGACTTCTCTTGCTTCTTTCTGTACCTCTCTCGCTTCTTTCTGCACCTCTAATGCTTCTTTCTGCACCACTCTTGCCTCTTTCTGCACTTCACTTGCCTCTTTCTGTACTTCTCTTGCATCTTTCTGTACTTCTCTTGCCTCTTTCTGCACATGTCTTCCACTTTCTGCACCTCTCTTGCTTCTTTCTGCACTTCTCTTGCCTCTTTCTGCACCTCTCTTGCCTCTTTCTGCACTTCTCTCACCTCTTTCTGCACATTTCATCTTCTTTCTGCACCTCTCTTGCTTCTTTCTGCACTTCTCTTGCTTCTTTCTGCACTTCTCTTGCCTTTTCCTCCACCACTCCTGCCTCTTTCTGTACCTCTCTTTCCTCTTTCTGCACCTCTCTTGCCTCTTTTTACACGTTTTCTAATTTCTGCACCTCTCTTGCTTCTTTCTGCACTTCTCTTGCCTCTTTCTGTACTTCTCTTGCTTCTTTCTGCACTTCTCTTTCTTCTTTCTGCACTTCTCTTGCTACTTTCTGCACCTCTCCTGCTTCTTTCTGCACCTTTCTTACTCTTTCTGCAGTTCTCTTGCTTTTAGTCTGCACTTCTCTTGCTTCTTTCTGCACCTCTCATACTTCTTTCTGCACTTCTCTTGCCTCTTTCTGCACCTCTCTTGCCTCTTTCTGCACCTCTCTTGCCTATTTCTGCACCTCTCTTGCCTCTTTCTGTACCTCTCATGCTCTCTTTCTGCATCTCTCTTGCCTCTTTCTGCACCTCTCTTGCCTCTTTCTACACTTCTCTTGCCTCTTTCTGCAACTCTTTTGCCTCTTTCTCCATTTTGTTGCCTCTTTCTGCACTTCTCTTGCCTCTTTCTGTACTTCTCTTGCCTCTTTCTGCACGTTCTTCTACTTTCTGCACCTTTCTTGCTTCTTTCTGCTCTTCTCTTGCTTCTTTCTGTACTTCTCATGGTCCTTTCTGGACTTCTCTTGCTTCTTTCTGCACCTCTCTTGCTTCTTTCTGCAACTATCTTGCCTCTTTCTGCACTTCTCTTCCTACTTCCTGCACCTCTCTGTGCTTCTTTCTACACCTTTCTTACTTCTTTCTGCAGTTCTCTTGTTTCTTTCTGCACTTCTCTTGCCTCTTTCTGCACCTCTCTTGCTTCTTTCTGCACTACTCTTGCCACTTTATGTACCTCTATTGCCTCTTTTTGCACTTCGCTTGCCTTTTTCTGTACTTTTATTGCCTCTTTCTGCACTTCTTTTGCTTCATCCTGTGTCTTTCTTCCTCTTCCTGCTCCTTTCTTCCTCTTTCTGCACGTCTTCCTATTTCTGCACCTCTCTTGCTTCTTTCTGCACTTCTCTTGCCTTTTTCTGCTCTCTTGCCTCTTTCTATACATTTCTTCCTCTATCTGTACCTCTCTTGCTTCTTTCTGTACCCCTCTTGCCTCTTTCTGCACCTCTCTTGCTTTTTCCTGCACTTCTCTTGCCTCTTTCTGCACCTCTCTGGCTTCTTTCTGTAGCTCTACTGCTTCTTTCTGCTCCTCTCATGCCTCTTTCTGCACTTCTCTTGCCTTTTTCTGCTCTTCTCTTGTCTCTTTCTGCACCTCTCTTGCCTCTTTCTGCACATTTCTTCCTCTTTCTGAACCTCTCTTGATTCTTTCTGCACTTCTGCACTTCTCTAGCTTCTTTCTGTACCTCTCTTGCATTTTTCTGCACTCCTCTTGCCTCCTTCTGTACCTCTCTTGCCTCTTTCTGCACCTCTCTTGCCTTTTTCTGCCCCCTCTTGCCTCTTTTCGTACCTCTCTTAGCTCTTTCTGCACCTCTCTTGCCTCCTTCTGCACTTCTCTTGCCTCTATCTGTACCTCTTGTGCCTCTTTCTACATGTCTCTTGCCTTTTCCTCCACCACTCTTGCCTCTTTCTGTACCTCTCTTGCCTCTTTCTACACTTCTCTTGCCTCTTTCTGCTCTTCTCTTGCCTCTTTCTGCACTTCATTTGCCTCTTCCTGGAATTCTCTTGCTTCTTTCTGTACCTCTCTCGCTTCTTTCTGCACCTCTAATGCTTCTTTCTGCACCACTCTTGCCTCTTTCTGCACTTCACTTGCCTCTTACTGTACTTCCCTTGCATCTTTCTGTACTTCTCTTGCCTCTTTATGCACATGTCTTCCACTTTCTACACCTCTCTTGCTTCTTTCATCACTTCTCTTGCCTCTTTCTGCACCTCTCTTGCCTCTTTCTGCACTTCTCTCACCTCTTTCTGCACATTTCATCTTCTTTCTGCACCTCTCTTGCTTCTTTCTGCACTTCTCTTGCTTCTTTCTACACTTCTCTTGCCTTTTCCTCCACCACTCCTGCCTCTTTCTGTACCTCTCTTTCCTCTTTCTGCACCTCTCTTGCCTCTTTTTACACGTTCTTCTAATTTCTGCACCTCTCTTGCTTCTTTCTGCTCTTCTCTTGCCCCTTTCTGTACTTCTCTTGCTTCTTTCTGTACTTCTCTTTCTTCTTTCTGCCCTTCCCTTGCTACTTTCTGCACCTCTCCTACTTCTTTCTACACCTTTCTTACTCTATCTGCAGTTCTCTTTTTTAGTATGCACTTCTCTTGCTTCTTTCTGCACCTCTCATACTTCTTTCTGCACTTCTCTTGCCCCTTTCCGCACCTCTCTTGCCTCTTTCTGCACCTCTCTTGCCTATTTCTGCACCCCTCTTGCCTCTTTCTGTACCTCTCATCTCTCTTTCTGCATCTCTCTTGCCTCTTTCTGCACCTCTCTTGCCTCTTTCTACACTTCTCCTGCCTCTTTCTGCAACTCTTTTGCCTCTTTCTCCATTTTTGTTGCCTCTTTGTGCACTTCTCTTGCCTCTTTCCGTACTTCTCTTGCCTCTTTCTGCACGTTCTTCTAATTTCTGCACCTTTTTTGCTTCTTTCTGCTCTTCTCTTGCTTCTTTTTGTACTTCTCTTGGTCCTTTCTGGACTTTTCTTGCTTATTTGTGTACCTCTCTTGCTTCTTTCTGCAACTATCTTGCCTCTTTCTGCACTTCTCTCCCTCCTTCCTGCACCTCTTGTGCTTCTTTCTACACCTTTCTTATTCTTTCTGCAGTTCTCTTGTTTCTTTCTGCACTTCTCTTGCCTCTTTCTGCACCTCTCTTACTTCTATCTGCACTACTCTTGCCACTTTCTGTACCTCTATTGCCTCTGTTTGCACTTCGCTTGCCTCTTTCTGTACTTTTATTGCCTCTTTCTGTACTTCTTTTGCTTCTTCCTGTGCCTTTCTTCCTCTTTCAGCTCCTTTCTTCCTCTTTCTGCACGTGTCTTCCTATTTCTGCACCTCTCTTGCTTCTTTCTTTACCTCTTTTGCCTCTTTCTGCACCTCTCTTGCCTCTTTCTGTACATTTCTTCCTCTATCTGTAACTCTCTTGCTTCTTTCTGTATCCCTCTTGCCTCTTTCTGCACCTTTCTTGCTTTTTTCTGCACTTCTCTTGCCTCTTTCTGCACCTCTCTGGCTTCTATCTGTAGCTCTACTGCTTCTTTCTGCACTTCTCCTGCTTCTTTCTGCTCCTCTCATGCCTCTTTCTATAATTCTCTTGCCTTTTTCTGCTCTTCTCTTGTCTCTTTCTGCACCTCTCTTGCCTCTTTCTGCACATTTCTTCCTCTTTCTGAACCTCTCTTGATTCTTTCTGCACTTCTGAGACTTCTCTAGTTTCTTTCTGTACCTCTCTTGCTTTTTTCTGCACTCCTCTTGCCTCCTTCTGCACTCCTCTTGCCTCCTTCTATACCTCTCTTGCCTCTTTCTGCACCTCTCTTGCCTTTTTCTTCCCCCTCTTGTCTCTTTCTGTACCTCTCTTTCCTCTTTCTGCACCTCTCTTGCCTCTTTCTGCACTTCTCTTGCCTCTTTCTGTACCTCTACTACCTCTTTCTGTACATGTCTTTCTGAACCTCTCCCGCTTCTTTATGAGCTTCTCTTGCTTCTGTATTCACCTTTATTGCCCCTTTCTTCACCTCCCTTGCCTCTTTCCGCAACTCTCTTGCCTCGTTATGCACATCTCTTGCCTCTTTCTGAGCTTCTCTTGCCTCTTTCTGCATCTTTCTGTACCTTTCTTCCTCTTTCTACACCTCTCTTGCCTTTTACTGCACTTCTCTTGCCTCTTTATGCACTTCACTTGCCTCTTTCTGCAATTCTCTTGCCTCTTTCTGTACTTCTCTTGCCTCTTTATGTACATTTCTTCTCGTCTCTGCACCTCTCTTGCCTCTTTCTGCACTTCTCCTGCCTCTTTCTTTACTTCTCTTCCCTCATTCTGCAATTCCTTTGCCTATTTCTGCACATTTCATCCTCTTTCTGTACCTCTATTGCTTCTTTCTACACTTCTCTTGCTTCTTTCTGTACCTCTCTTGCCTTTTCTGCACTCGTGTTGCCTCTTTCTTTTCCTCTCTTCCCTATTTCTGCGCTTCTCTTGCCTCTAGCTGCACTTCTCTTCCCTCATTCTGCACTTATCTTGCCCCTTTCTGCACCTCTCTTTATACACCTCTCTTGCTTGTTTCTGCACCTCTCTTCCTTCTTTCTGCACCCCCTTGCTTCTTTCTGCACTTCTCTTGATTCTTTCTGCATCTCTCTTACTTCTTTCTGCACCCCTCTTGCCTCTTACTGCACTTCTGTTGCCTCTTTCTTCACCTCTCTTGCCTCTTTCTGTACATTTCTTCCTCTATCTGCACCTCTCTTGCTTCTTTCTGCATACCTCTTGCCTCTTTCTGAACCTCTCTTGCTTTTTTCTGCACTTCTCTGGCCTCTTTCTGCACCTCTCTGGCTTCTTTCTGTAGCTCTACTGCCTCTTTCTGCACTTCTCATGCCTTTTTCTGCTCTTCTCTTGTCTCTTTCTGCACCTCTCTTGCCTCTTTCTGCACATTTCTTCCTCTTTCTGAACCTCTCTTGCTTCTTTCTGCACTTCTCTAGCTTCTGTATGCACCTCTCTTGCTTCTTTTAGCACCCCTCTTGCCTCTTTCTGCACCTCCCTTGCTTCTTTCTGCATCTCTTTTACCTCTTTCTGCACCTCTCTTCCCTCTTTCTTTACTTTTTTTGCCTCTTTCTGCACCTTTCTTCCTCTTTCTGCACCTCTCTTGCTTCTTTCTGCACCTCTCTTGCTTCTTTCTGTACTTCTCTTGCCTTTTTCTGCATATTTCTTCCTCTTTCTGCACTTCACTTGCCTCTGTCTGCACCTCTCTTGCCTCTTTCTGCACTTCTCTTGCCTTTTTCTGTATCTCTCCTGCCTCTTTCTATACATTTCTTCCTCTTTCTGAACCTCTCCTGCTTCTTTCTGCACTTCTCTTGCTTCTGTATTTGCCTTTATTGCCCCTTTCTTCACCTCCCTTGCCTCTTTCCACAACTCTCTTGCCTTGTTATGCACATCTCTTGCCTCTTTCTGTGCTTCTCTTGCCTCTTTCTGCATCTTTCTGTCCTTTCTTCCTCTTTCTACACCTCTCTTGCCTCTTACTGCACTTCTCTTGCTTCTTTCTGCACTTCTCTTGCCTCTTTCTGCACTTCACTTGCCTCTTTCTGCACTTCTATTGCCACTTTCTGTATTTCTCTTGCCTCTTTAAGTACATTTCTTCTACTCTCTGCACCTCTCTTGCTTCTTTCATCACTTCTCTTGCCTCTTTATGCACCTCTCTTGCCTCTTTCTGCACTTCTCTTGCCTCTTTCTGTACTTCTCTTCCCTCATTCTGTACTTCTCTTGCCTATTTCTACACATTTCATCCTCTTTCTGTTCCTCTCTTGCTTCTTTCTGTACTTCTCTTGCTTCTTTCAGTACCTCTCTTGCCTTTTCTGCACTCCTCTTGCCTCTTACTGCACTTCTCTTCCCTCATTATGCACTTATCTTGCCCCTTTCTGCACCTTTCTTCCTCTTTATGCACCTCTCTTGCTTCTTTCTGCACTTCTCTTCCTTCTTTCTGCACCCCTCTTGCTTCTTTCTGCACTTCTCTTGATTCTTTCTGCATCTCTCTTACTTCTTTCTGCACCCCTCTTGCGTCTTACTGCACTTCTCTTGCTTCTTTCTTAACTTCTCTTGCCTCTTTCTGCACTTCACCTGCCTCTTTCTGTACTTCTCTTGCCTTTTTCCACACCCCTCTTGTTATGTTATGGGAACTTTTAGAGCGCACATACCCGGAGGTGTCCTGGCGCTAGTTACTACTCCTTAGTGCTGAGCTGAAATGAGGTTTATTTATCTAAAGCCAGGTCTTTAACCCCTTCCTGAACACTAGAAGATTGGTGGCATTTCTCAAATAGAATGGCAAGTCATTCCAGGCTTTTGCTGCGCACAAGAGAAACGTCTGCCTCCCCATTGAGCTTTTTTTTGTTGATGGAACTACAACCAGCTTAGCTCCCAGAGATCTAAGAGTTCTTGCTGGTATGTACCATTGGAACTGGCGCCTTAAATGATCTGGTCCTAAGCCTTGCCTCTTTCTGTACCGCTCTTTCCTCTTTCGGCACCTCTCTTGCCTCTTTCTGTACCTCTCTTGCCTCTTTCTACACTTCTCTTGCCTCTGTACATCTCTTGCCTCTTTCTGCACCTCTCTTGCCTCTTTTTGCACATTCTTCTTATTTATGCACCTCTCTTCCTTCTTTCTGTTCATCTCTTGCCTCTTTCTGCACCTCTCTTGCCTCTTTCTGTAATTCTCTTGCTTCTTTCTGCTCATTTCATCCTCTTTCTGTACCTCTCTTGCTTCTTTCTGCACTCCTCTTGCTGCTTTCTGCACCTCTCTTCCCTCTTTCTACACCTCTCTTGCCTTTTTCTGCACCCCTCTTGCCTCTTTCTGTACCTCTCTTTGATCTTTCTGCACCACTCTTGCCTCTTTCTGCAACTCTCTTGCCTCTTTCTACGCTTCTCTTGCCTCTTTCTGTACTTCTCTTGCCTCTTTATGCAAATTTCTTCCTCTTTTTGCACCTCTCTTGCTCTTTTCTGCACTTCTCTTGCATCTTTCTGTACCTCTCTTGCTTCTTTCTGTACACCTCTTGCCTCCTTCTGTACCTCTCTTGCCTCTTTCTGCACTTCTCTTGCCTCTTTCTGCACCTCTCTGGCTTCTTTCTGCACATCTCTTGCCTCTTTCTGCACTTCACTTGCCTCTTTCTGTACTTCATTTGCCTCTTTCTGCACACTTCATCCTCTTTCTGTACCTCTCTTTCTTCTTTCTGCACTTCTGTTGCTTCTTACTGCACACCTCTTGCCTCTTTCTACACCTCTCTTGCCTTTTTCCACACCCCTCTTGCTTCTTTGTGTACCTCTCTTTCCTCTTTATGCAACTCTTTTGCCTCTTTCTGCATTTTTGTTGCCTCTTTGTGCACTTCTCATACCTCTTTCCGTACTTCTTTTGCCTCTTTCTGTACCTCTCTTGCCTCTTTCTGCACGTTCTTCTAATTTCTGCACTTTTTGACTTCTTTCTGCTCTTCTCTTGCTTCTTTTTGTACTTCTCATGGTCCTTTCTGGACTTTTCTTGCTTATTTGTGTACCTCTCTTGCTTCATTCTGCAACTCTCTTGCTTCTTTCTGCACTTCTCTCCCTACTACCTGCATCTCTTGTGCTTCCTTCTACACCTTTCTTTCTCTTTCTGCAGTTCTCTTGTTTCTTTCTGCACTTCTCTTGCCTCTTTCTGCACCACTCTTGCTTCCATCTGCACTACTCTTGCCACTTTCTGTACCTCTATTGCCTCTGTTTGCACTTTGCTTGCCTCTTTCTGTACTTTTATTGCCTCTTTCTGCACTTCTTTTGCTTCTTCCTGTGCCTTTCTTCCTCTTTCTGCTCCTTTCTTCCTCTTTCTGCACGTGTCTTCCTATTTCTGCACCTCTCTTGCTTCTTTATTTACCTCTTTTGCCTCTTTCTGCATCTCTCTTGCCTCTTTCTGTACATTTCTTCCTCTATCTGTAACTCTCTTGCTTATTTCTGTACCCCTCTTGCCTCTTTCTGCACCTCTCTTGCTTTTTTCTGCACTTCTCTTGCATCTTTCTGCACCTCTCTGGCTTCTTTCTGCAGCTCTACTGCTTCTTTCTGCACTTCTCTTGCTTCTTTCTGCTCCTCTCATGCCTCTTTCTGCACTTCTCTTGCCTTTTTCTGCTCTTCTCTTGTCTCTTTCTGCACCTCTCTTGCCTCTTTCTGCACATTTCTTCTTCTTTCTGTACCTCTCTTGCTTTTTTCTGCACTCCTCTTGCCTCCTTCTGTACCTCTCTTGCCTCTTTCTGCACCTCTCTTGCCTTTGTCTTCCCCCCTCTTGACTCTTTCTGTACCTCTCTTTCCTCTTTCTGCACCTCTCTTGCCTCTTTCTGCACTTCTCTTGCCTCTTTCTGTACCTATCCTACCTCTTTCTATACATTTATTCCTCTTTCCGAACCTCTCTCGCTTCTTTCTGCACTTCTCTTGCTTCTGTATTCACCTTTATTGCCCCTTTCTTCACCTCCCTTGCCTCTTTCCGCAACTCTCTTGCCTCGTTATGCACATCTCTTGCCTCTTTCTGAGCTTCTCTTGCCTCTTTCTGCATCTTTCTGTACCTTTCTTCCTCTTTCTACACCTCTCTTGCCTCTTACTGCACTTCTCTTGCTTCTTTCTGCACTTCTCTTGCCTCTTTCTGCACTTCACTTGCCTCTTTCTGCAATTCTCTTGCCTCTTTCTGTAATTCTCGTGCCTCTTTATGTACATTTCTTCTTCTCTCTGCACCTCTCTTGCTTCTTTCATCATTTCTCTTGCCTCTTTCTGTACCTCTCTTGCCTCTTTCTGCACTTCTCTTGCCTCTTTCTGCACTTCTCTTCCCTCATGCTGCACTTCCTTTGCCTATTTCTGCACATTTTATCCTCTTTCTGTACCTCTATTGCTTCTTTCTGCACTTCTCTTGCTTTTTTCTGTACCACTCTTGTCTTTTCTGCACTCCTGTTGCCTCTTTCTGTTCCTCTCTTGCCTATTTCTGCACTTCTCTTGCCTCTTTCTGAACTTCTCTTCCCTCATTCTGTACTTATCTTGCCCCTTTCTGCACCTTTCTGCACCTTTCTACCTCTTTTTGCACCTCTCTTGCTTCTTTCTGTACCTCTCTTCCTTCTTTCTGCACCCCTCTTGCTTCTTTCTGCACTCCTCTTGATTCTTTCTGCATCTCTCTTACTTTTTTCTGCACCCCTCTTGCCTCTTACTGCACTTCTGTTGCCTCTTTATTCACCTCTCTTGTCTCTTTATGCACCTCTCTTGCCTCTTTCTGTACATTTCTTGCTTTTTTATGCACTTCTCTTGCCTTTTTCTGCACCTCTCTGGCTTCTTTCTGTAGCTCTACTGCTTCTTTCTGCACTTCTCTTGCTTCTTTCTGCATCTCTCTTACTTCTTTCTGCACCCCTCTTGCCTCTTACTGCACTTCTGTTGCCTCTTTCTGCACCTCTCTTGCTTCTTTCTGTACACCTCTTGCCTCTTTCTGCACATCTCTTGCTTTTTTCTGCACTTCTCTTGCCTCTTTCTGCACCTCTCTGGCTTCTTTCTGTAGCTCTACTGCTTCTTTATGTGCTTCTCTTGCTTCTTTCTGCTCCTCTCATGCCTCTTTCTGCACTTCTCTTGCCTTTTTCTGCTCTTCTCTTGTCTCTTTCTGCACCTCTCTTGCCTCTTTCTGCACATTTCTTCCTCTTTCTGAACCTCTCTTGCTTCTTTTAGCACCCCTCTTGCCTCTTTCTGCACCTCCCTTGCTTCTTTCTGCATCTCTTTTACCTCTTTATGCACCTCTCTTCCCTCTTTCTTCACTTTTCTTGCCTCTTTCTGCAAATCTTTTGCCTCTTTCTGCACTTCTGTTGCCTCTTATTGCACTTCTCTGGCTTCTTTCTGTACTTCTCTTGCCTCTTTCTGCACCTCTCTTACTTCTTTCTGCACTTCTCTTGCCTTTTTCTGCACTTCTCTTGCCTCTTTCTTCACCTCTCTTGCCTCTTTCTGCACCTCTCTTGCCTCTTTCTGTACATTTCTACCTCTATCTGCACCTCTCTTGCTTCTTTCTGTACCCCTCTTGCCCTGTTTCTGCACCTCTCTTGCTTCTTTCTGCACTTCTCTTGTCTCTTTCTGCACCTCTCTTTACTTCTTTCTGTACCTCTCTTGCTTCTTTCTGCACTTCTCTTGCTTCTATCTGCTCCTCTCTTGACTCTTTCTGCACTTCTCTTGTCTCTTTCTGCACCTCTCTTGCCTCTTTCTGCACATTTCTACCTCTTTCTGCACCTCTCTTGCTTCTTTCTGTACGTCTCTTGCTTCTATATTCACCTCTCTTGCTTCTTTCTGTACTTCTCTTGCTTCTTTCTGTACCTCTCTTGCTTCTTTCTGTACCTCTCTTGCCTCTTTCTGCACCTCTCTTGCTTCTTTCATGCACTTCTCTTGCCTTCTTTCTACACCTCTCTTGCCTCTTTCAGCACTTCTCTTACCTCTTTCTGCACTTCTCTTGCCCTTTTCTGCACATTTCTTCTTCTTTCTGCACCTCTCTTTCTTCTTTCTTCACTTCTCTTGCTTCTTCCTGTACCTCTCTTGCTTCTTTCTGCACTCCTCTTGCCTCTTTCTGTACTTCTTTGCCTCTTGCTTCTTTCTGTACTTCTCTTGCTCCTTTCTGCACTTTTCTTGCTTCTTTCTGTACCTCTCTTGCTTCTTTCTGCACCTATCTTGCCTCTTTCTGCACTTCTCTTCCTACTTCCTGCACCTCTTGTGCTTCTTTCTGCACCTTTCTTATTCTTTCTGCACTTCTCTTGCTTCTTTCTGCACCTCTCTTGCCTCTTTCTGCACCTCTCTTGCTTCTTTCTGCACCTACTCTTGCCTCTTTCTGTACCTCTATTGCCTCTGTTCTGCACTTCTCTTGCCTCTTTCTGTACTTCTCTTGCCTCTTTCTGTACTTCTTTTGCTTCTTTCTGTACCTTTCTTCCTCTTTCTGCACCTTTCTTCCTCTTTCTGCACGTCTCTTCCTCTTTCTGCATCTCCCTTCTTTCTGACCCTCTCTTGCTTCTTTCTGCAACTCTCTTGCCTCTTTCTGCACTTTACTTGCCTCTTTCTGCACCTTTCTTCTTCTTTCTGCACCCTCTTGCCTCTTTCTGCACCTTTCTTGCTTCTTTCTGCACTTCTCTTGCCTCTTTCTGCACCTCTCTGGCTTCTTTCTGTAGCTCTACTTGCTTCTTTCTGCACTTCTCTTGCCTCTTTCTGCTCCTCTCTTGCCTCTTTCTGTACTTCTCTTGCCTTTTTCTGCTCTTCTCTTGCCTCTTTCTGCACTTCTCTTGCCTCTTTCTGCACATTTCTTCCTCTTTCTGCACCTCTCTTGATTCTTTCTGCACTCTCTGCGACTTCTCTTGTTTCTTTCTGTACCTCTCTTGCTTCTTTCTGCACTCCTCTTGCCTCTTTCTGCACTCCTCTTGCCTCCTTCTGTACCTCTCTTGCCTCTTTCTGCACCTCTCTTGCCTCTTTCTTCACCCTCTTGCCTCTTTCTGTACCTCTCTTTCCTCTTTCTGCACCTCTCTTGCCTCTTTCTGCACTTCTCTTGCCTCTTTCTGTACCTCTACTTGCCTCTTTCTGTACTTATCTTGCTCTTTCTGAACCTCTCCTGCTTCTTTCTGCAGCTTCTCTTGCTTCTGTATCTGCACCTTTCTTGCCTCTTTCTGCACCTCTCTTGCCTCTTTCTGCACCTCTCTTGCCTCTTTCTGCACATCTCTTGCCTCTTTCTGCAGCCTTCTCTTGCCTCTTTCTGCATCTTTCTGTACCTTTCTTCCTCTTTCTACACCTCTCTTGCCTCTTTCTGCACTTCTCTTGCCTCTTTCTGCACTTCTCTTGCCTCTTTCTGCACTTCTCTTGCCTCTTTCTGTACTTCTCTTGCCTCTTTCATGTACATTCTCTTGCCTCGTCTCTGCACCTCTCTTGCCTCTTTCTGCACTTCTCTTGCCTCTTTCTGTACTTCTCTTGCCTCATTCTGCAATTCCTTTGCCTCTTTCTGCACATTTCATGCCTCTTTCTGCACCTCTCTTGCTTCTTTCTGCACTTCTCTTGCTTCTTTCTGTACCTCTCTTGCCTCTTTCTGCACTCGTGTTGCCTCTTTCTTTCTCCTCTCTTCCCTCTTTCTGCACTTCTCTTGCCTCTATCTGCACTTCTCTTGCCTCTTTCTGCACTTCTCTTGCCTCTTTCTGCACCTCTCTTCTACTTTCTGCACCTCTCTTGCTTCTTTCTGCACCTCTCTTCCTTCTTTCTGCACCTCTCTTGCTTCTTTCTGCACTTCTTTTGCTTCTTTCTGTATCTCTCTTACTTCTTTCTGCACCTCTCTTGCCTCTTTCTGCACTTCTCTTGCCTCTTTCTGCACCTTCTCTTGCCTCTTTCTGTACATTTCTTGCCTCTTTCTGCACCTCTCTTGCTTCTTTCTGCATACTCTCTTGCCTCTTTCTGCACCTCTCTTGCTTCTTTCTGCACTTCTCTTGCCTCTTTCTGCACCTCTCTGGCTTCTTTCTGTAGCTCTACTTGCCTCTTTCTGCACTTCTCTTGCCTCTTTCTGCATCTTCTCTTGCCTCTTTCTGCACCTCTCTTGCCTCTTTCTGCACTTCTCTTGCCTCTTTCTGCACCTCTCTTGCTTCTTTCTGCACTTCTCTTGCTTCTTTCTGCACCTCTCTTGCTTCTTTTAGCACCCCTCTTGCCTCTTTCTGCACCTCTCTTGCTTCTTTCTGCATCTCTCTTACCTCTTTCTGCACCTCTCTTGCCTCTTTCTTTACTTCTCTTGCCTCTTTCTGCACCTTTCTTCCTCTTTCTGCACCTCTCTTGCTTCTTTCTGCACCTCTCTTGCTTCTTTCTGTACTTCTCTTGCCTTTTTCTGCATCATTTCTTCCTCTTTCTGCACTTCACTTGCCTCTTTCTGCACCTCTCTTGCCTCTTTCTGCACTTCTCTTGCCTTTTTCTGCATCTCTCCTGCCTCTTTCTGTACATTTCTTCCTCTTTCTGAACCTCTCCTGCTTCTTTCTGCACTTCTCTTGCTTCTGTATTTGCCTTCTACTTGCCCCTTTCTTCACCTCCCTTGCCTCTTTCCACAACTCTCTTGCCTCTGTTCTGCACATCTCTTGCCTCTTTCTGTGCTTCTCTTGCCTCTTTCTGCATCTTTCTGTCCTTTCTTGCCTCTTTCTGCACCTCTCTTGCCTCTTTCTGCACTTCTCTTGCTTCTTTCTGCACTTCTCTTGCCTCTTTCTGCACTTCTCTTGCCTCTTTCTGCACTTCTCTTGCCACTTTCTGTATTTCTCTTGCCTCTTTAAGTACATTTCTTCTACTTTCTGCACCTCTCTTGCTTCTTTCATCACTTCTCTTGCCTCTTTATGCACCTCTCTTGCCTCTTTCTGCACTTCTCTTGCCTCTTTCTGTACTTCTCTTCCCTCTTTCTGTACCTCTCTTGCCTATTTCTACACATTTCATCCTCTTTCTGTTCCTCTCTTGCTTCTTTCTGTACTTCTCTTGCTTCTTTCTAGCACCTCTCTTGCCTCTTTCTGCACTTCTCTTGCCTCTTACTGCACTTCTCTTCCCTCTTTCTGCACTTATCTTGCCTCTTTCTGCACCTTTCTTCCTCTTTCTGCACTTCTCTTCCTTCTTTCTGCACCTCTCTTGCTTCTTTCTGCACTTCTCTTGATTCTTTCTGCATCTCTCTTACTTCTTTCTGCACCCCTCTTGCGTCTTACTGCACTTCTCTTGCTTCTTTCTTAACTTCTCTTGCCTCTTTCTGCACTTCACCTGCCTCTTTCTGTACTTCTCTTGCCTTTTTCCACACCCCTCTTGTTATGTTATGGGAACTTTTAGAGCGCACGATTACCCGGAGGTGTCCTGGCGCTAGTTACTACTCCTTAGTGCTGAGCTGAAATGGAGGTTTATTTATCAAAAGCCAGGTCTTTAACCCCTTCCTGAACACTAGAAGATTGGTGGCATTTCTCAAATAGAATGGCAAGTCATTCCAGGCTTTTGCTGCGCACGAAGAGAAACTTCTGCCTCCCCATTGAGCTTTTTTGTTGATGGAACTACAACCAGCTTAGCTCCCAGAGATCTAAGAGTTCTTGCTGGTATGTACCATTGGAACTGGCGCCTTAAATGATCTGGTCCTAAGCCTTGCCTCTTTCTGTACCGCTCTTTCCTCTTTCTGCACCTCTCTTGCCTCTTTCTGTACCTCTCTTGCCTCTTTCTGCACTTCTCTTGCCTCTTGTACACCTCTCTTGCCTCTTTCTGCACCTCTCTTGCCTCTTTCTGCACATCTCTTCTTATTTATGCACCTCTCTTCCTTCTTTCTGTTCATCTCTTGCCTCTTTCTGCACCTCTCTTGCCTCTTTCTGTACTTCTCTTGCTTCTTTCTGCTCATTTCATCCTCTTTCTGTACCTCTCTTGCTTCTTTCTGCACTTCTCTTGCTGCTTTCTGCACCTCTCTTGCCTCTTTCTGCACTCTCTCTTGCCTTTTTCTGCACCTCTCTTGCCTCTTTCTGTACCTCTCTTTGCATCTTTCTGCACCTCTCTTGCCTCTTTCTGCACCTCTCTTGCCTCTTTCTACGCTTCTCTTGCCTCTTTCTGTACTTCTCTTGCCTCTTTACTGCAACTTCTCTTGCCTCTTTCTGCACCTCTCTTGCTCTTTTCTGCACTTCTCTTGCCTCTTTCTGCACCTCTCTTGCCTCTTTCTGTACACCTCTTGCCTCCTTCTGTACCTCTCTTGCCTCTTTCTGCACTTCTCTTGCCTCTTTCTGCACCTCTCTGGCTTCTTTCTGCACATCTCTTGCCTCTTTCTGCACTTCTCTTGCCTCTTTCTGCACTTCATCTTGCCTCTTTCTGCACACTTCATCCTCTTTCTGCACCTCTCTTTCTTCTTTCTGCACTTCTCTTGCTTCTTTCTGCACACCTCTTGCCTCTTTCTACACCTCTCTTGCCTTCTTTCTGCACACTCCTCTTGCTTCTTTCTGTACCTCTCTTGCCTCTTTCTGCAACTCTCTTGCCTCTTTCTGCACTTCTGTTGCCTCTTTCTGCACTTCTCTTACCTCTTTCCGTACTTCTCTTGCCTCTTTCTGCACCTCTCTTGCCTCTTTCTGCACGTTCTTCTCATTTCTGCACCTTTTTACTTCTTTCTGCTCTTCTCTTGCTTCTTTCTGTACTTCTCTTGCTCCTTTCTGCACTTCTCTTGCTTCTTTCTGCACCTCTCTTGCTTCTTTCTGCAACTTCTCTTGCTTCTTTCTGCACTTCTCTCCCTACTACCTGCATCTCTTGTGCTTCCTTCTACACCTTTCTTTCTTCTTTCTGCAGTTCTCTTGCTTCTTTCTGCACTTCTCTTGCCTCTTTCTGCACCACTCTTGCTTCCATCTGCACTACTCTTGCCACTTTCTGTACCTCTATTGCCTCTGTTCTGCACTTCTGCTTGCCTCTTTCTGTACTTCTCTTGCCTCTTTCTGCACTTCTTTTGCTTCTTTCCTGTGCCTTTCTTGCCTCTTTCTGCTCCTCTCTTGCCTCTTTCTGCACGTCTCTTCCTCTTTCTGCACCTCTCTTGCTTCTTTATTTACCTCTCTTGCCTCTTTCTGCATCTCTCTTGCCTCTTTCTGTACATTTCTTCCTCTATCTGCAACTCTCTTGCTTCTTTCTGTACCCTCTTGCCTCTTTCTGCACCTCTCTTGCTTCTTTCTGCACTTCTCTTGCATCTTTCTGCACCTCTCTGGCTTCTTTCTGCAGCTTCTCTTGCTTCTTTCTGCACTTCTCTTGCTTCTTTCTGCTCCTCTCATGCCTCTTTCTGCACCTCTCTTGCCTCTTTCTGCTCTTCTCTTGTCTCTTTCTGCACCTCTCTTGCCTCTTTCTGCACATTTCTTCTCTCTTTCTGCACCTCTCTTGCTTCTTTCTGCACTTCTCTTGCCTCTTTCTGCAGCATTCTTGCCTCTTTCTGCACCTCTCTTGCCTCTTTCTGCACCCCTCTTGCCTCTTTCTGTGACCCTCTTTCCTCTTTCTGCACCTCTCTTGCCTCTTTCTGCACTTCTCTTGCCTCTTTCTGTACCTCTCTTACCTCTTTCTGCACATTTATTCCTCTTTCCGCACCTCTCTCGCTTCTTTCTGCACTTCTCTTGCTTCTGTATCTCACCTCTATTGCCTCTTTCTGCACCTCTCTTGCCTCTTTCTGCACCTCTCTTGCCTCGTTATGCACATCTCTTGCCTCTTTCTGCAGCTTCTCTTGCCTCTTTCTGCATCTTTCTGTACCTTTCTTCCTCTTTCTACACCTCTCTTGCCTCTTTACTGCACTTCTCTTGCTTCTTTCTGCACCTCTCTTGCCTCTTTCTGCACTTCACTTGCCTCTTTCTGCACTTCTCTTGCCTCTTTCTGTACCTCTCTTGCCTCTTTATGTACATTTCTTCTTCTCTCTGCACCTCTCTTGCTTCTTTCATGCACCTCTCTTGCCTCTTTCTGTACCTCTCTTGCCTCTTTCTGCACTTCTCTTGCCTCTTTCTGCACTTCTCTTGCCTCTTGCTGCACTTCCTTTGCCTATTTCTGCACATCTTATCCTCTTTCTGTACCTCTATTGCTTCTTTCTGCACTTCTCTTGCTTCTTTCTGTACCACTCTTGTCTTTTCTGCACTTCTGTTGCCTCTTTCTGCACCTCTCTTGCCTCTTTCTGCACTTCTCTTGCCTCTTTCTGAACTTCTCTTGCCTCTTTCTGTACTTCATCTTGCCTCTTTCTGCACCTTTCTGCCTCTTTCTGCACCTCTCTTGCTTCTTTCTGTACCTCTCTTCCTTCTTTCTGCACCTCTCTTGCTTCTTTCTGCACTCCTCTTGCTTCTTTCTGCACCTCTCTTACTTCTTTCTGCACCCTCTTGCCTCTTACTGCACTTCTGTTGCCTCTTTCTGCACCTCTCTTGTCTCTTTCTGCACCTCTCTGCCTCTTTCTGTACATTTCTTGCTTTTTTATGCACTTCTCTTGCCTCTTTCTGCACCTCTCTTGCTTCTTTCTGTAGCTCTACTGCTTCTTTCTGCACTTCTCTTGCTTCTTTCTGCACCTCTCTTGCTTCTTTCTGCACCTCTCTTGCCTCTTTCTGCACTTCTGTTGCCTCTTTCTGCACCTCTCTTGCTTCTTTCTGTACACCTCTTGCCTCTTTCTGCACATCTCTTGCTTTTTTCTGCACTTCTCTTGCCTCTTTCTGCACCTCTCTGGCTTCTTTCTGTAGCTCTACTGCTTCTTTCTGCACTTCTCTTGCTTCTTTCTGCACCTCTCATGCCTCTTTCTGCACTTCTCTTGCCTCTTTCTGCTCTTCTCTTGTCTCTTTCTGCACCTCTCTTGCCTCTTTCTGCACATTTCTTCCTCTTTCTGAACCTCTCTTGCTTCTTTTAGCACCCCTCTTGCCTCTTTCTGCACCTCCCTTGCTTCTTTCTGCATCTCTTTTACCTCTTTCTGCACCTCTCTTGCCTCTTTCTTCACTTTTCTTGCCTCTTTCTGCACATCTTTTGCCTCTTTCTGCACTTCTCTTGCCTCTTATCTGCACTTCTCTTGCTTCTTTCTGCACTTCTCTTGCCTCTTTCTGCACCTCTCTTACTTCTTTCTGCACTTCTCTTGCCTTTTTCTGCACTTCTCTTGCCTCTTTCTGTCACCTCTCTTGCCTCTTTCTGCACCTCTCTTGCCTCTTTCTGTACATTTCTACCTCTATCTGCACCTCTCTTGCTTCTTTCTGTACCTCTCTTGCCCTGTTTCTGCACCTCTCTTGCTTCTTTCTGCACTTCTCTTGTCTCTTTCTGCACCTCTCTTACTTCTTTCTGTACCTCTCTTGCTTCTTTCTGCACTTCTCTTGCTTCTTTCTGCACTTCTCTTGCCTCTTTATGCACTTCTCTTGCCTCTTTCTGCACCTCTCTTGCCTCTTTCTGCACATTTCTACCTCTTTCTGCACCTCTCTTGCTTCTTTCTGCATGTCTCTTGCTTCTATATTCACCTCTCTTGCTTCTGTCTGTACTTCTCTTGCTTCTTTCTGTACCTCTCTTGCTTCTTTCTGTACTCCTCTTGCCTCTTTCTGCACCTCTCTTGCTTCTTACATGCACTTCTCTTGCCTCTTTTTACACCTCTCTTGCCTCTTTCTGCACTTCTCTTACCTCTTTCTGCACTTCTCTTGCCTCTTTCTGCACATTTCTTCTTCTTTCTGTACCTCTCTTTCTTCTTTCTTCACTTCTCTTGCTTCTTCCTGTACCTCTCTTGCTTTTTTCTGCACTCCTCTTGCCTCTTTCTGTACTTCTCTTTGCCTCTTTTGGCACCCTTCTTAGCCTCTTTCTGTACCTCTCTTGGCTCTTTCTGTACATTCTCTTTCCTCTTTCTGCACCTCTCTTGCCTCTTTCGGCACCTCTCTTGCCTCTTTCTATGCTTCTCTTGCCTCTTTCTGTACTTCTCTTGCCTCTTTCTGCACCTCTCTTGCCTCTTTCTGCACATTCTTCTTCATTTCTGCACCTCTCTGCTTTCTTTCTGCTCTTCTCTTGCCTCTTTCTGCACCTCTCTTGCCTCATTCTGCACTTCACTTGCCTCTTTCTGTAATTCTCTTGCTTCTTTCTGCTCATTCCATCCTCTTTCTGTACCTCTCTTGCTTCTTTCTGTACTCCTCTTGCCGCTTTCTGCACCTCTCTTCCCTCTTTCTGCACATTTCTTCCTCTTTCTGAACCTCTCTTGCTTCTTTTAGCACCCCTCTTGCCTCTTTCTGCACCTCCCTTGCTTCTTTCTGCATCTCTTTTACCTCTTTATGCACCTCTCTTCCCTCTTTCTTCACTTTTCTTGCCTCTTTCTGCAAATCTTTTGCCTCTTTCTGCACTTCTGTTGCCTCTTATTGCACTTCTCTGGCCTCTTTCTGTACTTCTCTTGCCTCTTTCTGCACGTCTCTTGCTTCTTTCTGTACACCTCTTGCCTCTTTCTGCACATCTCTTGCTTTTTTCTGCACTTCTCTTGCCTCTTTCTGCACCTCTCTGGCTTCTTTCTGTAGCTCTACTGCTTCTTTATGCGCTTCTCTTGCTTCTTTCTGCTCCTCTCATGCCTCTTTCTGCACTTCTCTTGCCTTTTTCTGTTCTTCTCTTGTCTCTTTCTGCACCTCTCTTGCCTCTTTCTGCACATTTCTTCCTCTTTCTGAACCTCTCTTGCTTCTTTTAGCACCCCTCTTGCCTCTTTCTGCACCTCCCTTGCTTCTTTCTGCATCTCTCTTACCTCTTTATGCACCTCTCTTGCCTCTTTCTTTCACTTTTCTTGCCTCTTTCTGCACATCTTTTGCCTCTTTCTGCACTTCTGTTGCCTCTTTCTGCACTTCTCTTGCCTCTTTCTGCACTTCTCTTGCCTCTTTCTGCACCTCTCTTACTTCTTTCTGCACTTCTCTTGCCTTTTTCTGCACTTCTCTTGCCTCTTTCTTCACCTCTCTTGCCTCTTTCTGCACCTCTCTTGCCTCTTTCTGTACATTTCTACCTCTATCTGCACCTCTCTTGCTTCTTTCTGTACCCCTCTTGCCCTGTTTCTGCACCTCTCTTGCTTCTTTCTGCACTTCTCTTGTCTCTTTCTGCACCTCTCTTACTTCTTTCTGTACCTCTCTTGCTTCTTGCTGCACTTCTCTTGCTTCTATCTGCACCTCTCTTGACTCTTTCTGCACTTCTCTTGTCTCTTTCTGCACCTCTCTTGCCTCTTTCTGCACATTTCTACCTCTTTCTGAACCTCTCTTGCTTCTTTCTGCACGTCTCTTGCTTCTATATTCACCTCTCTTGCTTCTGTCTGTACTTCTCTTGCTTCTTTCTGTACCTCTCTTGCTTCTTTCTGTACCTCTCTTGCCTCTTTCTGCACCTCTCTTGCTTCTTACATGCACTTCTCTTGCCTTTTGTTTAACCTCTCTTGCCTCTTTCAGCACTTCTCTTACCTCTTTCTGCACTTCTCTTGCCTCTTTCTGCACATTTCTTCTTCTTTCTGTACCTCTCTTTCTTCTTTCTTCACTTCTCTTGCTTCTTCCTGCACCTCTCTTGCTTTTTTCTGCACTCCTCTTGCCTCTTTCTGTACTTCTTTTGCCTCTTTTGCACCCTTCTAGCCTTTTTCTGTACCTCTCTTGGCTCTTTCTGTACATTCTCTTTCCTCTTTCTGCACCTCTCTTTCCTCTTTCTGCACCTCTCTTGCCTCTTTCGGCACCTCTCTTGCCTCTTTCTATGCTTCTCTTGCCTCTTTCTGTACTTCTCTTGCCTCTTTCTGTACCTCTCTTGCCTCTTTTTGCACATTCTTCTTATTTCTGCACCTCTCTTGCTTTCTTTCTGCTCTTCTCTTGCCTCTTTCTGCACCTCTCTTGCCTCATTCTGCACTTCACTTACCTCTTTCTGCAATTCTCTTGCTTCTTTCTGCTCATTCCATGCCTCTTTCTGCACCTCTCTTGCTTCTTTCTGCACTCCTCTTGCCGCTTTCTGCACCTCTCTTCCTCTTTCTACACCTCTCCTGCCTTTTTCTGCACCTCTCTTGCCTCTTTCTGTACCTCTCTTTCCTCTTTCTGCACCACTCTTGCCTCTTTCTGCAACTCTCTTGCCTCTTTCTACGCTTCTCTTGCCTCTTTCTGTACTTCTCTTGCCTCTTTATGCAACTTTCTTGCCTCTTTTTGCACCTCTCTTGCTCTCTTTCTGCACTTCTCTTGCATCTTTCTGTACCTCTCTTGCTTCTTTATGTACACCTCTTGTCTCTTTCTGCACCTCTCTTACTTCTTTCTGTACCTCTCTTGCTTCTTGCTGCACTTCTCTTGCTTCTATCTGCTCCTCTTTTGACTCTTTCTGCACTTCTCTTGTCTCTTTCTGCACCTCTCTTGCCTCTTTCTGCACATTTCTACCTCTTTCTGAACCTCTCTTGCTTCTTTCTGTACGTCTCTTGCTTCTATATTCACCTCTCTTGCTTCTGTCTGTACTTCTCTTGCTTCTTTCTGTACATCTCTTGCTTCTTTCTGTACCCCTCTTGCCTCTTTCTGCACCTCTCTTGCTTCTTACATCACTTCTCTTGCCTTTTGTTTAACCTCTCTTGCCTCTTTCAGCACTTCTCTTACCTCTTTCTGCACTTCTCTTGCCTCTTTCTGCACATTTCTTCTTCTTTCTGCACCTCTCTTTCTTCTTTCTTCACTTCTCTTGCTTCTTCCTGTACCTCTCTTGCTTCTTTCTGCACTCCTCTTGCCTCTTTCTGTACTTCTTTTGCCTCTTTCTGGCACCCTCTCTAGCCTTTTTCTGTACCTCTCTTGGCTCTTTCTGTACATTCTCTTTCCTCTTTCTGTACCTCTCTTTCCTCTTTCGGCACCTCTCTTGCCTCTTTCGGCACCTCTCTTGCCTCTTTCTATGCTTCTCTTGCCTCTTTCTGTACTTCTCTTGCCTCTTTCTGCACCTCTCTTGCCTCTTTTTGCACATTCTTCTTATTTCTGCACCTCTCTGCTTTCTTTCTGCTCTTCTCTTGCCTCTTTCTGCACCTCTCTTGCCTCATTCTGCACTTCACTTACCTCTTTCTGCAATTCTCTTGCTTCTTTCTGCTCATTCCATCCTCTTTCTGCACCTCTCTTGCTTCTTTCTGTACTCTCTCTTGCCGCTTTCTGCACCTCTCTTCCCTCTTTCTACACCTCTCCTGCCTTTTTCTGCACCCCTCTTGCCTCTTTCTGCACCTCTCTTTCCTCTTTCTGCACCACTCTTGCCTCTTTCTGCAACTCTCTTGCCTCTTTCTACGCTTCTCTTGCCTCTTTCTGTACTTCTCTTGCCTCTTTATGCAAATTTCTTCCTCTTTTGCACCTCTCTTGCTTCTTTCTGCATTTCTCTTGCATCTTTCTGTACCTCTCTTGCTTCTTTATGTACACCTCTTGCCTCCTTCTGTACCTCTCTTACCTCTTTCTGTTCCTCTCTTGCCTTTTTCTGCACCTCTCTTGACTTCTTTCTGCACATCTCTTGCCTCTTTCTTCACTTCACTTGCCTCTTTCTGTACTTCTCTTGCCTCTTTCTGCACACTTCATCCTCTTTCTGTACCTCTCTTTCTGCTTTCTGCACTGCTCTTGCTTCTTACTGCACTTCTCTTGCCTCTTTCTACACCTCTCTTGCCTTTTTCCACACCTCTCTTGCTTCTTTCTGTACTTCTCTTTCCTCTTTCTGTACCTCACTTGCATCTTTCTGTACCTCTCTTGCATCTGCTTGCACCTCTCTTGCCTCTTTCTGCACTTCTCTTGTCTCTTTCTGCCTCTCTCTTGCCTCTTTTTGCAAGTTCTTCTTATTTTTGCACCTCTCTTGCTTATTTCTGCTCTTCTCTTGCCTCTTTCTGCACCTCTCATGCATCTTTCTGCACTTCACTTGCCTCATTCTTCAATTCCTCTTGCTTCTTTCTGCAAATTTCATCCTCTTTCTGTACCTCTCTTGCTTCTTTCTGCACTTCTCTTGCTTCATTCTGCACTTGTCTTGCTTTTGTCTGCACTCCCCTACCTCTTTCTGCAATTATCATGCCTTTTTCTATGCTTCTCTTGCCTCTTTCTGTACATTCTCTTGCCTCTTTCTGCACCTCTCTTGCCTCTTTTTGCACTTTCTTCTTATTTCTGCACCTTTCTTGCTTCTTTCTGCTCTTCCCTTGCCTCTTTCTGCACTTCTCCTGACTCTTTCTGGTCTTCTCTTGCTTCTGTCTGTACCTCTCTTGCTTCTTTCTGCAGATCTCTTTTTCTTTCTGCACTTCTCTTGCCTCTTTCTGCACCTCTCTTGCCTCTTTCTGCACTTCTCTTGCCACTTTCCGCACCCCACTTGCCTCTTTCTGCACCTCTCTTGCCTCTTTCTACACTTCTCTTGCCTCTTTCTGCAACTCTTTTGCCTCTTTCTGCACTTCTGTTGCCTCTTATTGCACTTCTCTGGCCTCTTTCTGTACTTCTCTTGCCTCTTTCTGCACCTCTCTTACTTCTTTCTGCACTTCTCTTGCCTTTTTCTGCACTTCTCTTGCCTCTTGCTTCACCTCTCTTGCCTCTTTCTTCACCTCTCTTGCCTCTTTCTGTACATTTATACCTCTATCTGCACCTCTCTTGCTTCTTTCTGTACCCATCTTGCCCTGTTTCTGCACCTCTTTTGCTTCTTTTTGCACTTCTCTTGTCTCTTTCTGCACCTCTCTTACTTCTTTCTGTACCTCTCTTGCTGCACTTCTCTTGCTTCTTTCTGCTCCTCTTTTGACTCTTTCTGCACTTCTCTTGTCTCTTTCTGCACCTCTCTTGCCTCTTTCTGCACATTTCTACCTCTTTCTGAACCTCTCTTGCTTCTTTCTGCACGTCTCTTGCTTCTATATTCACCTCTCTTGCTTCTGTCTGTACTTCTCTTGCTTCTTTCTGTACCTCTCTTGCTTCTTTCTGTACCCCTCTTGCCTCTTTCTGCACCTCTCTTGCTTCTTACATCACTTCTCTTGCCTTTTTTTAACCTCTCTTACCTCTTTCTGTACTTCTCTTACCTCTTTCTGCACTTCTCTTACCTCTTTCTGCACTTCTCTTGCCTATTTCTGCACATTTCGTCTTCTCTTCTGTACCTCTCTTTCTTCTTTCTTCACTTCTCTTGCTTCTTCCTGTACCTCTCTTGCTTTTTTCTGCACTCCTCTTGCCTCTTTCTGTACTTCTTTTGCCTCTTTCGGCACCTTTCTAGCCTTTTTCTGTACCCCTCTTGCCTCTTTATGTACATTCTCTTTCCTCTTTCTGCAACTTTCTTGCCTCTTTCTGCACCTCTCTTGCCTCTTTCTATTCCTATCTTGCCTCTTTCTGCAGTTCTTTTGCCTCTTTCTGCACCTCTCTTGCTTCATTCTGCACTTCGCTTGCTTCTTTTGGCACCCCTCTTGCTTCTTTTTGCACATCTCTTGCCTCTTTCTGTACTTCACTTGCCTCTTTCTGCACTTCTCTTGCTCTTTCTGCACATTTGTTCCTCTTTCTGCATGTAGGAGAGTAGGATCTGCCTCTTATGTTGCCCCCACTTTTTTTCTGATGTTAGCACTGGTTTCTGGCTATAGTCTGGCTGGGTCCCTGCCAATCAGGGCCCCAGCCTCTCTGTTCTCTCTAAACGACATGGAGTGCACTCTAGGTGCACTAGTGATTGGATACTGTGGTGCCTTATGAGTCCCTAGTATATGGTACCTTAGGTGCCAAGGGCATAGGTACTTCACAGGCCTACCAGGGGCTGCAGCATGTGTTATGCCACCCCTGGGAAGCAGTCTAAATCTGACACCACAGGCCTGCTACTGCAGCCTGGGTGAGGTGGTGCTAGCACCCCTCACTGAGATATAGGTTTCCTATATCTCTCCTGCACACACATATAAACCTATCAGTCACCCCTAAGGCAGGCCCTATCAATCCTGAGGGCAGGGTGCTTGGCTTCTATGTGAGGGGGTGCCTCTGCCTGAGCAGGGCCCCTCTGCAGTTCTCAGAGTCCATTCTCTGGTGCTGTTTGTGGATGCGGTTAAACCATATACTCTTAAGTGCATTATATCCTCGCGGTAAATGCTAACTTTGGAATGGCTGCATCAAAACATGTCGTGTTTGGTGTCAAACATCTTGGAATACTACCCCCCGCCAATCTTGGCGGCGGGGGTAGCATTCCACCCTTCTAGAGGGATAAGACATGTACCTGCTGTGGAAACGCGGTAGAATCCTAAAGAGCCCTGGCATCACAAAATGGATGCCACCAGTCACAGACACTGGGCTGCCCTCCTGCTGATGACCGAAACTCGCAGTGGAGGAAGCCCAACAATAGGCATCCTGTCACAGGGAGGTGTAACCACCTTCCAGACAGGGTTTAGTGTATTGGGGCTGGGTGGGTGCACTCTTAGAGTGCTTTGAAGTCCTGCACTGGGGGAGCAGAAGGCTCCTCTGTGCATATGCCAGTTCAAACCAGCTCAGGGGCTACCTGCCCCTGCTCTGGCGCGAAACTGGACAAAGGGAAGTGGGTGTAGCCACCCCTCCCTTGACCCTCCCATAGGTGGGGTCATAGAGCTAGTCCATCCCCTCTTTTTAGTATAAGAGGGGGAACCTTGCCATTGCAAAGCAGATAACCCCTGGACGACGCTCTACAGAAGAATCCTGGCCCTTCGACGTTCCACTACCTTTGGAAGACAGAAGAATCTCCCTTGGAGTCAAGGAGTGACTCCCCTGCTTGGCAGGCACCAAAAACGACAACGACGGTCGCAAACTACGCCGCTCCCGCCGGAGTCCGAAGTCCCTGCAGCCCAAGAAGTGGATTTCCTGACCTCTCCCAGGCCATCGTGAGTCCCCAGCGAAGCTGAGGCAAGTGGACCCCACGAGTAACGAGGAACCGCGACCCCTGGGTACCGTGCACTATTGTCGAGTGCAACCCCTTCACAACGTTCCACGAACTTGTGCTTTGGACCACGTGTGGTCCTGACCTCCAGCAGGAATCCCTCCGAAGATCAGAGGCCTACACCGTCCCGAGTGACCGTGGGCCCCTGTTGAGTGATTCCGCCCGAGGTGTCTTCGCGATCCCTTGCCCGCTGGCTTGTGGGTCCCCAGAAGACTTCTTAAAGAAACCAAAGGGCTCCCCTGGTTGCTCCAGGCCTGCCCTGACTTACCCTCGCTGGGTGAGTTCCACAGACCTTGCTGGTCTGCGCCATCGACTTTTCTTCATCTCCCCGAGACTTGCGGCTGCCAAGGCTTGTTGGCTCCGATCGAGTTGCCGACACCGCAGTCAGCTGCAGACGTCGAGGGACACACCGAATCCAGCTCCTGGTCGTCGTCGACGCCTCCTGGACCACGTGGCTGAAGAGTCAAGGCACCCGCAACCGACCTGAATCAACCGACGACGGTGGGCATCCATCTTCCTTGCCCCGGGTCACTGCCAAGTGACTTTGAACACTGTCCCCTCTGCTTTCAGGTCATCCTTCTTCAGAATCCAGGCTTGGATTCCACCGGACACTTCTTCAGCTCCCGCAAGCAGCAAGTCTTCTTTGTTCGCCATTGAAAACGACGCCGCGACCCGACACCAAAGGACACCTGTGCACCCGGCTTCCCTGGGTGAGGTAACTCCAGCACTACGGTGCTCCTGTGGGTGTGGGCCCTAGAACTACTTACCCTGTAAGTGACTTGCTTGTAGGTTCTCCCGAAGTATCCTAAAACTCTTTATTTCCAACCGCGACTTGCCCCATTGAAGTTAACGGCGATTCGCGCCTGTGTATCCACACTGCACGCGTCCCCCGTGGGTCCTTTACTTACCTGCCTTGGGTGGTTTTGTGAGGCCCCAGCACTTCTGAAGGCCCTAGGCCTTGTCTCCCTGCAAGTCGTTGTTTCTAAGTCTCTTACTTAGTATATGGTCTGGTACGCCCCTAGGGCCCCAGCCATATTTTGTGCTTAACTTATTGTGAAACGTTGATTTATGCATATGTTTGTCTTCTAATCTCATAAAGAGATTAGTAGAGAGTTATTTAGAAATAAATACATATATATTTGATATATATACCTGTGTGGTGTCTTTTCATTTGGTGATTCAAGAGATTATATGGTAAAACAAGCTGCTTTACATTCCTCCGAGACTTAGCCTGAAGGCTGCTCTCCACAGCTACCACTAGGATAGCTTTCTTTAAAAGGTTGTCTTAAACCTATCTACCATAAGAGTCGATTTGCCCTGGTGCAAGGTGTCCACTTTAATTAGTGAACAGCATATACCAGGCCAACTTCTCACATTGGTGGGCAGCGTGTGGGATTCCAGCTTGCCATTGTTTTACCAGAAAATCTCTATTTGAATTACTAACTGAAAACCATTATAGGTACTCAAGGTACATATAAAGTCAAGCTTAGTATCAATAAGTTCTACTGAACTTAGAGCTGTGTTCCAAGGGATAGCACACCCTTTCCACAGCTCAAGCTAGGATCAGTAGGCCACAAACTAGTGTAGGTAGTACAACACTGCACAACACTAGAATGTCCTTAAGGGGTGGACCCAGTGGATCCACTCAGCCTCAGTATAAGGACATGGCTTTCTCTGACTTGAGAGCCATGTGTGTTGACAGACACCTGAGGACAGGACAGAGTCCCTCAACACTACACCTGATAGATCTGCTGACAGCAGATGACCTTAGATTGGCTCTAGGAGCTAAGGGGTCTGAATCAGTGGGTGGGTCAATCATAGTATCTGGGTCAGATGAGGACAATCCGAATGACCAAGACTCTGTGGTTGAAGGGCCAGGCTTCAAGGAGCCTGAACAGGACAGAGGAGTTCTCCCTAAGAGAACTGGCAGAGTGGATGAGAGGCACAGATCCCCTTCCAGGGAATCTGAGCACTCTTATCACTCTGGCAGAGAATTTGTCCAGGAGAGGAGCTCATACTTTAACTTAAGAGAGACCTCCTCTGAGAGAAGGTGCAAACTGCTCCAGTATGAGGAAGCCAAAGTGGCCCTCAGAACCAAGCAGTTGGCACTGGATAGAGAAGCCCTGGAGATCCAGAGAGCTTCCAGAAGGGAGGGTTTAGAACCCCCTGGTGGCAGCAACAGTGTCCCTAGAGGCAGAGAATATGTCCCTGACCATAGGAACCTGAGCAAGGTTGTTCCTCCCTACCAGAGTGGGGATGATATCCACAAATGGATAACTGCTATGGAGAGGGCCTGTAGAGTACAGCAGGTCCCCCAAAAGCAGTGGGCAGCAATCTTGTGGCTCTCCTTTTCAGATAAAGGAAGAGACAAGCTCCTCACTGTTAGAGAGGAGGATGCTGATGATTATGAGGTCCTGAAGAGTGCACTGATAGATGGGTTTGGCTTAACCACTGAGCAGTACAGGTTGAAGTTCAGAGATACCCAGAAGGCACAGACTCAGGACTGGACTGACTTTGTTGATTGTGCAACCAAGGCTCTAGAGGGTTGGCTGGTTGGCAGTAGGGTTACTGATTTCAAGGGATTGTATAATCTGATGATGAGAGAACAGATCCTAAATAATTGCCAGAACCAGTTGTTGCATCAGTACCTGGTGGACTCTGATCTGACCTCTCCCCAAGAATTGGGAAAGAAGGCAGACAAATGGGTCAGAACCAGGGTGAGGCAGAAAACCCAGAACCAAGGGGGTGACACTAAGAAGCAAGATCCTAAAGGCCCTGAGAAAGGTGGGGATAAGTCAAAAGACCAGAAGTCTTCACAAGGGCCCCAAAAATCTGCATCTGGTGGGGAGTCACAGTCCAACAAGGGAAAAGGCCAAAAGAAGCCCTGGTGCAAATTCTGTAAACAGAAAGGGCACTGGACTTCTGATTGTACAAAGTCCAAAGACCAAACCACCACCACTCCTGCCCCTAAGGCAACTGTGCCCCCTAGCTCAGCTACTGGTGGAGGTGGTACGCAGAATAAGGGTGTAGTAGGGTTGACCCTGGGTTCTGAAGTGGATTCTGACCTAGTCAGAGTGACCACTCAGGCAATGCTGATTTGTGAGGGAAACATTGATATGTCCTTCCTAGTAAGCCCCAGTAATCTGGGCAAGTACAAACAGCAGCCTTTGATAAATGGCAAACAGGCTTTGGCATTTAGGGACACAGGTGCTAGTGTCACCATGGTGGCAGAGGACCTAGTGGACCCTGGACAGATCATCCTGGGTGAAATGTACCAGGTGACCAATGCAAGCAATGTCCAGACCAACCATAGTCTGGCAGTTGTGAATTTCTCCTGGGGAGGGGTAACTGGCCTCAAGAAGGTTGTAGTCAGTGCAGACCTCCCTGTAGAATGTCTATTGGGCAATGATCTAGAGACTTCAGCCTGGTCTGAAGTAGAGTTATGGACTCATGCTGAGATGTTGGGCATCCCTGCAGAGGTATTTGCTGTGACCAGGTCACAAGCAAGAATGCATGACACTGAACCAGCTCTGGATCCTGGAACAATGGACCAGATGCTTCCCAAGAGGAGGAGCAGTAGGGTTAAGGCAGTGCCTTCCCCTCTGTCTCAGATCAAGGATTCACTTCCAGAGGGAGGTGAAGCAGAACCTGAAGAAGGAACTGCCCCAGAGGGACTTGAACCTGACCAGGTTGAGTTCTTGGGGGCAGGGGGCCCTTCCAGGGAAGATCTGAGCAAGGAGCAACAGTGCTGCCCCTCTCTTGAACCCCTCAGACAGCAGGCTGCTGCTGAGGCTGCTGGGAGTGCTAGTGGGTCCCATAAAGTTTATTGGGATGAGGGACTCCTATATTCTGAGGGTAGAGACCCAGCCCCTGGAGCCACCAGGAGGTTGGTAATACCTCAGAAGTTTAGGGGTTCCTCTTGACCTTAGCACATGATATCCCTTTGGCAGGACACTTGGGCCAAAACAAGACCTGGGACAGGCTTGTTCCACATTTTCATTGGCCACATATGTCAGAGGACACAAAGGAGTTTTGTCGCTCCTGTGTCACTTGCCAAGCCAGTGGTAAGGCAGGTGGCACAACAAAGGCCCCCTGATACCACTACCTGTGGTGGGGGTACCCTTTGAAAGGGTAGGGATTGACATTGTTGGTCCCCTTGACCCTCAGACTGCATCTGGGCACAGATTTATCCTGGTGGTAGTGGATCATGCCACCAGGTACCCAGAGGCAATTCCCTGAGGACCACCACAGCACCTGTGGTGGCAAGAGCCCTCATTGGAGTTTTCTCCAGAGTGGGTTTTCCAAAGGAGGTCATTTCTGACAGAGGTACCAACTTCATGTCAGGATATCTGAAAGCAATGTGGAAGGAGTGTGGTGTAACTTATAAGTTCACCACCCCCTATCACCCACAATGCAATGGTTTAGTTGAACGCTTCAACAAGACCTTGAAAGGAATGATTAAGGGACTCCCAGAGAAGCTTAGGCGGAAATGGGACCTTCTTCTTCCTTGCCTTTTGTTTGCATACAGAGAGGTTCCACAGAAGGGGGTTGGCTACAGCCCATTTGAGCTTCTGTTTGGGCATCCTGTGAGAGGTCCACTATGTTTGGTAAAAGAGGGCTGGGAGTTACCTCTCAAGCCCCCAAACAAGATGTGATGGACTATGTACTTGGTCTCCGCTCCCGGATGGCAGAGTACATGAAAAAGGCAACCAAAACCTGGAGGCCAGCCAAGAATTGCAAAAAGCTTGGCATGACCAAAGGCTGTGCTGACTGTATACCAGCCAGGACAGAAAGTGTGGGTGTTGGAGCCTGTGGCCCCAGCAGCCCTCCAGGACAAATGGAGTGGCCCCCATACAATAGTTGAACAGAAGGGAGAAGTCACCTATCTGGTGAATCTTGGAACTCCCAGGAGCCCCCTAAGGGTGCTTCATGTCAACAGATTAAAGCCATATGTTGACAGGGCTGACATGGGCTTGCTCATGGCAACTGATGAGGACCAGGAGGAGGAGAGTGACCCTCTCCCTGACCTGCTCTCTCAGAACCCTGATGATGGGTCAGTAGATGGTGTTGCTTTGGCAAGCAGCCTCACTGACCATCAGCAAACTGAGTGCAGACAAGTTCTGCAACAGTTTAGACATATGTTTAGCCTGACCCCTAGTCAGACTACCTGGTGCACCCATGAGGTGGACACTGGGGACAGTCTGCCTGTCAAGAATAAAATCTACAGGCAACCTGACCATGTCAGGGACTGTATCAGGACTGAAGTCCAGAAAATGTTGGAGTTAGGCGTGATTGAGCCTTCAGATAGCCCTTGGGCTAGCCCAGTAGTCCTGGTACCCAAGCCTCATACCCAGGGTGGTAAGAAAGAAATGAGGTTTTGTGTAGACTACAGAGGCCTCAATGCAGTCACTAGGACTGATGCCTATCCCATACCAAGGGCAGATGAGCTGATTGATACTTTGGCCTCAGCCAAATATCTAAGCACATTTGACCTAACAGCTGGCTACTGGCAAATCAGATTAGCTGATGATGCAAAAGCCAAAACAGCATTTTCGACCCCTGGTGGGCACTACCACTTTGTGGTGATGCCCTTTGGATTGAAAAATGCACCTGCCACTTTTCAGAGGTTGGTGAATAAAGTTCTGGCAGGGATGGAAACTTATTGCTCAGCTTATCTAGATGATATTGCTGTCTTTAGTTCCTCCTGGCAGGATCACCTGGTCCACCTCAGAAATGTTTTGGAGGCCCTGCAGAAAGCAGGCCTCACTATCAAGGCCACCAAGTGCCAGATAGGGCAGAGTCAGGTTGTGTACCTGGGCCACCTTGTAGGTGGAGGCCAGGTTCAGCCTTTGCAGAGCAAAATCCAAACCATACTGGAATGGGTTGCTCCAACCACCCAGACACAGGTGAGAGCCTTCTTAGGCCTGACTGGGTACTATAGGAGGTTTGTCAAGGGATATGGATCTATAGTGACCCCCTTGAATGATCTTACCTCTAAGAAAATGCCAAAAAGGTTCAGTGGACAGCTAGCTGTCAAAAGGCATTTGAAGACCTAAAGCAGGCCATGTGCACTGCCCCCATCTTACAGAGTCCAGACTACACCAAAAAGTTCATTGTCCAAACAGATGCTTCTGAGCTGGGTGTGGGAGCTGTACTGTCTCAACTGAATGATGAAGGTCAAGACCAGCCAGTAGCTTTTATTAGCAGAAGGCTGACCCCTAGAGAGAAACGTTGGTCAGCTATAGAGAGGGAGGCCTTTGCTGTGGTATGGGCCCTGAAGAAGCTGAGGCCATACTTGTTTGGTACTCACTTCATAGTTCAGACTGACCACAAGCCCCTCCTATGGCTAAAGCAGATGAAAGGTGAAAACCCAAAACTTTTGAGGTGGTCCATTTCCCTACAGGGGATGGACTATACAGTGGAACATAGGCCTGGGACCCAACATGCCAATGCAGATGGACTCTCAAGGTATTTCCACTTTGAACACGAAGACTCAACTGGTCAAGGTTAGTTTAGTGTCCCTACGTTTGGGGGGTTGTGTAGGAGAGTAGGATCTGCCTCTTATGTTGCCCCCACTTTTTTCTGATGTTAGCACTGGTTTCTGGCTATAGTCTGGCTGGGTCCCTGCCAATCAGGGCCCCAGCCTCTCTGTTCTCTCTAAACGACATGGAGTGCACTCTAGGTGCACTAGTGATTGGATACTGTGGTGCCTTATGAGTCCCTAGTATATGGTACCTTAGGTGCCAAGGGCATAGGTACTTCACAGGCCTACCAGGGGCTGCAGCATGTGTTATGCCACCCCTGGGAAGCAGTCTAAATCTGACACCACAGGCCTGCTACTGCAGCCTGGGTGAGGTGGTGCTAGCACCCCTCACTGAGATATAGGTTTCCTATATCTCTCCTGCACACACATATAAACCTATCAGTCACCCCTAAGGCAGGCCCTATCAATCCTGAGGGCAGGGTGCGTGGCTTCTATGTGAGGGGGTGCCTCTGCCTGAGCAGGGCCCCTCTGCAGTTCTCAGAGTCCATTCTCTGGTGCTGTTTGTGGATGCGGTTAAACCATATACTCTTAAGTGCATTATATCCTCGCGGTAAATGCTAACTTTGGAATGGCTGCATCAAAACATGTCGTGTTTGGTGTCAAACATCTTGGAATACTACCCCCCGCCAATCTTGGCGGCGGGGGTAGCATTCCACCCTTCTAGAGGGATAAGACATGTACCTGCTGTGGAAACGCGGTAGAATCCTAAAGAGCCCTGGCATCACAAAATGGATGCCACCAGTCACAGACACTGGGCTGCCCTCCTGCTGATGACCGAAACTCGCAGTGGAGGAAGCCCAACAATAGGCATCCTGTCACAGGGAGGTGTAACCACCTTCCAGACAGGGTTTAGTGTATTGGGGCTGGGTGGGTGCACTCTTAGAGTGCTTTGAAGTCCTGCACTGGGGGAGCAGAAGGCTCCTCTGTGCATATGCCAGTTCAAACCAGCTCAGGGGCTACCTGCCCCTGCTCTGGCGTGAAACTGGACAAAGGGAAGTGGGTGTAGCCACCCCTCCCTTGACCCTCCCATAGGTGGGGTCATAGAGCTAGTCCATCCCCTCTTTTTAGTATAAGAGGGGGAACCTTGCCATTGCAAAGCAGATAACCCCTGGACGACGCTCTACAGAAGAATCCTGGCCCTTCGACGTTCCACTACCTTTGGAAGACAGAAGAATCTCCTTGGAGTCAAGGAGTGACTCCCCTGCTTGGCAGGCACCAAAAACGACAACGACGGTCGCAAACTACACCGCTCCCGCCGGAGTCCGAAGTCCCTGCAGCCCAAGAAGTGGATTTCCTGACCTCTCCTAGGCCATCGTGAGTCCCCAGCGAAGCTGAGGCAAGTGGACCCCACGAGTAACGAGGAACCGCGACCCCTGGGTACCGTGCACTATTGTCAAGTGCAACCCCTTCACAACGTTCCACGAACTTGTGCTTTGGACCACGTGTGGTCCTGACCTCCAGCAGGAATCCCTCCGAAGATCAGAGGCCTACACCATCCCGAGTGACCGTGGGCCCCTGTTGAGTGATTCCGCCCAAGGTGTCTTCGCGATCCCTTGCCCGCTGGCTTGTGGGTCCCCAGAAGACTTCTTAAAGAAACCAAAGGGCTCCCCTGGTTGCTCCAGGCCTGCCCTGACTTACCCTCGCTGGGTGAGTTCCACAGACCTTGCTGGTCTGCGCCATCGACTTTTCTTCATCTCCCCGAGACTTGCGGCTGCCAAGGCTTGTTGGCTCCGATCGAGTTGCCGACACCGCAGTCAGCTGCAGACGTCGAGGGATAAACCGAATCCAGCTCCTGGTTGTCGTCGACGCCTCCTGGACCACGTGGCTGAAGAGTCAAGGCACCCGCAACCGACCTGAATCAACCGACGACGGTGGGCATCCATCTTCCTTGCCCCGGGTCACTGCCAAGTGACGTTGAACACTGTCCCCTCTGCTTTCAGGTCATCCTTCTTCAGAATCCAGGCTTGGATTCCACCGGACACTTCTTCAGCTCCCGCAAGCAGCAAGTCTTCTTTGTTCGCCATTGAAAACGACGCCGCGACCCGACACCAAAGGACACCTGTGCACCCGGCTTCCCTGGGTGAGGTAACTCCAGCACTACGGTGCTCCTGTGGGTGTGGGCCCTAGAACTACTTACCCTGTAAGTGACTTGCTTGTAGGTTCTCCCGAAGTATCCTAAAACTCTTTATTTCCAACCGCGACTTGCCCCATTGAAGTTAACGGCGATTCGCGCCTGTGTATCCACACTGCACGCGTCCCCCGTGGGTCCTTTACTTACCTGCCTTGGGTGGTTTTGTGAGGCCCCAGCACTTCTGAAGGCCCTAGGCCTTGTCTCCCTGCAAGTCGTTGTTTCTAAGTCTCTTACTTAGTATATGGTCTGGTACGCCCCTAGGGCCCCAGCCATATTTTGTGCTTAACTTATTGTGAAACGTTGATTTATGCATATGTTTGTCTTCTAATCTCATAAAGAGATTAGTAGAGAGTTATTTAGAAATAAATACATATATATTTGATATATATACCTGTGTGGTGTCTTTTCATTTGGTGATTCAAGAGATTATATGGTAAAACAAGCTGCTTTACATTCCTCCGAGACTTAGCCTGAAGGCTGCTCTCCACAGCTACCACTAGGATAGCTTTCTTTAAAAGGTTGTCTTAAACCTATCTACCATAAGAGTCGATTTGCCCTGGTGCAAGGTGTCCACTTTAATTAGTGAACAGCATATACCAGGCCAACTTCTCACACTGCACCTCTCTTGCTTCTTTCATCACTTATCTTGCCTCTTTTTACACCTCTCTTGCTTCTTTCTGAACTTCTCTTTCCTCTTTCTGCACTTCTCTTGCCTCTTTCTGTACTTCTCTTGCCTCTTTCTGCACTTCTCTTGCCTCTTTCTGCACCTCACTTGCCTCTTTCGGCATAGTTCATCCTGTTGCTGCACCTCTCTTTCTTCTTTCTGCACTTCTCTTGCTTCTTTCTGCACCTCTCTTGCTTTTTTCTGCACCCCTCATGCCTCTTTCTGCTCCTCTCTTGCCTCTTTCTGCAGTTCTTTTGCCTCTTTCTGCACCTCTCTTGCTTCATTCTGCACTTTGCTTGCTTCTTTTGGCACCCCTCTTGCTTCTTTTTGCACATCTCTTGCCTCTTTCTGTACTTCACTTGCCTCTTTCTGCACTTCTCTTGCTCTTTCTGCACATGTGTTCCTCTTTCTGCACCTCTCTTGCTTCTTTCATCACTTATCTTGCCTCTTTTTACACCTCTCTTGCTTCTTTCTGAACTTCTCTTTCCTCTTTCTGCACTTCTCTTGCCTCTTTCTGTACTTCTCTTGCCTCTTTCTGCACTTCTCTTGCCTCTTTCTGCACCTCGCTTGCCTCTTTCGGCATATTTCATCCTGTTGCTGCACCTCTCTTTCCTCTTTCTGTACCTCTCTTGCATCTTTCTGCACCTCTCTTGCATCTGCTTGCACCTCTCTTGCCTCTTTCTGTACTTCTCTTGTCTCTTTCTGCCTCTCTCTTGCCTCTTTTTGCAAGTTCTTCTTATTTTTGCACCTCTCTTGCTTATTTCTGCTCTTCTCTTGCCTCTTTCTGCACCTCTCATGCATCTTTCTGCACTTCACTTGCCTCATTCTTCAATTCTCTTGCTTCTTTCTGCAAATTTCATCCTCTTTCTGTACCTCTCTTGCTTCTTTCTGCACTTCTCTTGCTTCATTCTGCACTTGTCTTGCTTTTGTCTGCACTCCCCTACCTCTTTCTGCAATTATCATGCCTTTTTCTATGCTTCTCTTGCCTCTTTCTGTAATTCTCTTGCCTCTTTCTGCACCTCTCTTGCCTCTTTTTGCACGTTCTTCTTATTTCTGCACCTCTCTTGCTTCTTTCTGCTCTTCCCTTGCCTCTTTCTGCACTTCTCCTGACTCTTTCTGGACTTCTCTTGCTTCTGTCTGTACCTCTCTTGCTTCTTTCTGCAGATCTCTTTTTCTTTCTGCACTTCTCTTGCCTCTTTCTGCACCTCTCTTGTCTCTTTCTGCACTTCTCTTGCCACTTTCCGCACCCCTCTTGCCTCTTTCTGCACCTCTCTTGCCTCTTTCTACACTTCTCTTGCCTCTTTCTGCAACTCTTTTGCCTCTTTCTGCACTTCTGTTGCCTCTTATTGCACTTCTCTGGCCTCTTTCTGTACTTCTCTTGCCTCTTTCTGCACCTCTCTTACTTCTTTCTGCACTTCTCTTGCCTTTTTCTGCACTTCTCTTGCCTCTTGCTTCACCTCTCTTGCCTCTTTCTGCACCTCTCTTGCCTCTTTCTGTACATTTATACCTCTATCTGCACCTCTCTTGCTTCTTTCTGTACCCCTCTTGCCCTGTTTCTGCACCTCTTTTGCTTCTTTTTGCACTTCTCTTGTCTCTTTCTGCACCTCTCTTACTTCTTTCTGTACCTCTCTTGCTTCTTGCTGCACTTCTCTTGCTTCTTTCTGCTCCTCTTTTGACTCTTTCTGCACTTCTCTTGTCTCTTTCTGCACCTCTCTTGCCTCTTTCTGCACATTTCTACCTCTTTCCGAACCTCTCTTGCTTCTTTCTGCACGTCTCTTGCTTCTATATTCACCTCTCTTGCTTCTGTCTGTACTTCTCTTGCTTCTTTCTGTACCTCTCTTGCTTCTTTCTGTACCCCTCTTGCCTCTTTCTGCACCTCTCTTGCTTCTTACATCACTTCTCTTGCCTTTTTTAACCTTTCTTGCCTCTTTCTGTACTTCTCTTACCTCTTTCTGCACTTCTCTTACCTCTTTCTGCACTTCTCTTGCCTATTTCTGCACATTTCGTCTTCTTTCTGTACCTCTCTTTCTTCTTTCTTCACTTCTCTTGCTTCTTCCTGTACCTCTCTTGCTTTTTTCTGCACTCCTCTTGCCTCTTTCTGTACTTCTTTTGCCTCTTTCGGCACCTTTCTAGCCTTTTTCCGCACGCCTCTTGCCTCTTTCTGCACCTCTCTTGCCTCTTTCTACACTTCTCTTGCCTCTTTCTGCAACTCTTTTGCCTCTTTCTGCACTTCTGTTTCCTCTTATTGCACTTCTCTGGCCTCTTTCTGTACTTCTCTTGCCTCTTTCTGCACCTCTCTTACTTCTTTCTGCACTTCTCTTGCCTTTTTCTGCACTTCGCTTGCCTCTTGCTTCACCTCTCTTGCCTCTTTCTGCACCTCTCTTGCCTCTTTCTGTACATTTATACCTCTATCTGCACCTCTCTTGCTTCTTTCTGTACCCCTCTTGCCCTGTTTCTGCACCTCTCTTGCTTCTTTTGCACTTCTCTTGTCTCTTTCTGCACCTCTCTTACTTCTTTCTGTACCTCTCTTGCTTCTTGCTGCACTTCTCTTGCTTCTATCTGCTCCTCTTTTGACTCTTTCTGCACTTCTCTTGTCTCTTTCTGCACCTCTCTTGCCTCTTTCTGCACATTTCTACCTCTTTCTGAACCTCTCTTGCTTCTTTCTGTACGTCTCTTGCTTCTATATTCACCTCTCTTGCTTCTGTCTGTACTTCTCTTGCTTCTTTCTGTACCTCTCTTGCTTCTTTCTGTACCCCTCTTGCCTCTTTCTGCACCTCTCTTGCTTCTTACATCACTTCTCTTGCCTTTTTTTAACCTCTCTTGCCTCTTTCAGCACTTCTCTTACCTCTTTCTGCACTTCTCTTGCCCTTTTCTGCACATTTCTTCTTCTTTCTGTACCTCTCTTTCTTCTTTCTTCACTTCTCTTGCTTCTTCCTGTACCTCTCTTGCTTTTTTCTGCACTCCTCTTGCCTCTTTCTGTACTTCTTTTGCCTCTTTTGGCACCCTTCTAGCCTTTTTCTGTACCCCTCTTGGCTCTTTCTGTACATTCTCTTTCCTCTTTCTGTACCTCTCTTTCCTCTTTCGGCACCTCTCTTGCCTCTTTCGGCACCTCTCTTGCCTCTTTCTACGCTTCTCTTGCCTCTTTCTGTACTTCTCTTGCCTCTTTCTGTACCTCTCTTGCCTCTTTTTGCACATTCTTCTTATTTCTGCACCTCTCTTCCTTCTTTCTGCTCTTCTCTTGCCTCTTTCTGCACCTCTCTTGCCTCATTCTGCACTTCACTTGCCTCTTTCTGTAATTCTCTTGCTTCTTTCTGCTCATTCCATCCTCTTTCTGTACCTCTCTTGCTTCTTTCTGTACTCCTCTTGCCGCTTTCTGCACCTCTCTTCCCTCTTTCTACACCTCTCCTGCCTTTTTCTGCACCCCTCTTGCCTCTTTCTGTACCTCTCTTTCCTCTTTCTGCACCACTCTTGCCTCTTTCTGCAACTCTCTTGCCTCTTTCTATGCTTCTCTTGCCTCTTTCTGTACTTCTCTTGCCTCTTTATGCAAATTTCTTCCTCTTTTTGCACCTCTCTTGCTCTTTTCTGCATTTCTCTTGCATCTTTCTGTACCTCTCTTGCTTCTTTATGTACACCTCTTGCCTCCTTCTGTACCTCTCTTGCCTCTTTCTGTTCCTCTCTTGCCTTTTTCTGCACCCCTCTTGACTCTTTCTGCACATCTCTTGCCTCTTTCTGCACTTCACTTGCCTCTTTCTGTACTTCTCTTGCCTCTTTCTGCACACTTCATCCTCTTTCTGTACCTCTCTTTCTGCTTTCTGCACTGCTCTTGCTTCTTACTGCACTTCTCTTGCCTCTTTCTACACCTCTCTTGCCTTTTTCCACACCCCTCTTGCTTCTTTCTGTATTTCTCTTTCCTCTTTCTGTACCTCACTTGCATCTTTCTGCACCTCTCTTGCATCTGCTTGCACCTCTCTTGCCTCTTTCTGTACTTCTCTTGTCTCTTTCTGCCTCTCTCTTGCCTCTTTTTGCAAGTTCTTCTTATTTTTGCACCTCTCTTGCTTATTTCTGCTCTTCTCTTGCCTCTTTCTGCACCTCTCATGCATCTTTCTGCACTTCACTTGCCTCATTCTTCAATTCTCTTGCTTCTTTCTGCAAATTTCATCCTCTTTCTGTACCTCTCTTGCTTCTTTCTGCACTTCTCTTGCTTCATTCTGCACTTGTCTTGCTTTTGTCTACACTCCCCTACCTCTTTCTGCAATTATCATGCCTTTTTCTATGCTTCTCTTGCCTCTTTCTGTAATTCTCTTGCCTCTTTCTGCACCTCTCTTGCCTCTTTTTGCACTTTCTTCTTATTTCTGCACCTCTCTTGCTTCTTTCTGCTCTTCCCTTGCCTCTTTCTGCACTTCTCCTGACTCTTTCTGGACTTCTCTTGCTTCTGTCTGTACCTCTCTTGCTTCTTTCTGCAGATCTCTTTTTCTTTCTGCACTTCTCTTGCCTCTTTCTGCACCTCTCTTGCCTCTTTCTGCACTTCTCTTGCCACTTTACGCACCCCACTTGCCTCTTTCTGCACCTCTCTTGCCTCTTTCTACACTTCTCTTGCCTCTTTCTGCAACTCTTTTGCCTATTTCTGCACTTCTGTTGCCTCTTATTGCACTTCTCTGGCCTCTTTCTGTACTTCTCTTGCCTCTTTCTGCACCTCTCTTACTTCTTTCTGCACTTCTCTTGCCTTTTTCTGCACTTCTCTTGCCTCTTGCTTCACCTCTCTTGCCTCTTTCTTCACCTCTCTTGCCTCTTTCTGTACCCCTCTTGCCCTGTTTCTGCACCTCTTTTGCTTCTTTTTGCACTTCTCTTGTCTCTTTCTGCACCTCTCTTACTTCTTTCTGTACCTCTCTTGCTTCTTGCTGCACTTCTCTTGCTTCTTTCTGCTCCTCTTTTGACTCTTTCTGCACTTCTCTTGTCTCTTTCTGCACCTCTCTTGCCTCTTTCTACACTTCTCTTGCCTCTTTCTGCAACTCTTTTGCCTCTTTCTGCACTTCTGTTGCCTCTTATTGCACTTCTCTGGCCTCTTTCTGTACTTCTCTTGCCTCTTTCTGCACCTCTCTTACTTCTTTCTGCACTTCTCTTGCCTTTTTCTGCACTTCGCTTGCCTCTTGCTTCACCTCTCTTGCCTCTTTCTGCACCTCTCTTGCCTCTTTCTGTACATTTATACCTCTATCTGCACCTCTCTTGCTTCTTTCTGTACCCCTCTTGCCCTGTTTCTGCACCTCTCTTGCTTCTTTTGCACTTCTCTTGTCTCTTTCTGCACCTCTCTTACTTCTTTCTGTACCTCTCTTGCTTCTTGCTGCACTTCTCTTGCTTCTATCTGCTCCTCTTTTGACTCTTTCTGCACTTCTCTTGTCTCTTTCTGCACCTCTCTTGCCTCTTTCTGCACATTTCTACCTCTTTCTGAACCTCTCTTGCTTCTTTCTGTACGTCTCTTGCTTCTATATTCACCTCTCTTGCTTCTGTCTGTACTTCTCTTGCTTCTTTCTGTACCTCTCTTGCTTCTTTCTGTACCCCTCTTGCCTCTTTCTGCACCTCTCTTGCTTCTTACATCACTTCTCTTGCCTTTTTTAACCTCTCTTGCCTCTTTCAGCACTTCTCTTACCTCTTTCTGCACTTCTCTTGCCCTTTTCTGCACATTTCTTCTTCTTTCTGTACCTCTCTTTCTTCTTTCTTCACTTCTCTTGCTTCTTCCTGTACCTCTCTTGCTTTTTTCTGCACTCCTCTTGCCTCTTTCTGTACTTCTTTTGCCTCTTTTGGCACCCTTCTAGCCTTTTTCTGTACCCCTCTTGGCTCTTTCTGTACATTCTCTTTCCTCTTTCTGTACCTCTCTTTCCTCTTTCGGCACCTCTCTTGCCTCTTTCGGCACCTCTCTTGCCTCTTTCTACGCTTCTCTTGCCTCTTTCTGTACTTCTCTTGCCTCTTTCTGTACCTCTCTTGCCTCTTTTTGCACATTCTTCTTATTTCTGCACCTCTCTTCCTTCTTTCTGCTCTTCTCTTGCCTCTTTCTGCACCTCTCTTGCCTCATTCTGCACTTCACTTGCCTCTTTCTGTAATTCTCTTGCTTCTTTCTGCTCATTCCATCCTCTTTCTGTACCTCTCTTGCTTCTTTCTGTACTCCTCTTGCCGCTTTCTGCACCTCTCTTCCCTCTTTCTACACCTCTCCTGCCTTTTTCTGCACCCCTCATGCCTCTTTCTGTACCTCTCTTTCCTCTTTCTGCACCACTCTTGCCTCTTTCTGCAACTCTCTTGCCTCTTTCTATGCTTCTCTTGCCTCTTTCTGTACTTCTCTTGCCTCTTTATGCAAATTTCTTCCTCTTTTTGCACCTCTCTTGCTCTTTTCTGCATTTCTCTTGCATCTTTCTGTACCTCTCTTGCTTCTTTATGTACACCTCTTGCCTCCTTCTGTACCTCTCTTGCCTCTTTCTGTTCCTCTCTTGCCTTTTTCTGCACCCCTCTTGACTCTTTCTGCACATCTCTTGCCTCTTTCTGCACTTCACTTGCCTCTTTCTGTACTTCTCTTGCCTCTTTCTGCACACTTCATCCTCTTTCTGTACCTCTCTTTCTGCTTTCTGCACTGCTCTTGCTTCTTACTGCACTTCTCTTGCCTCTTTCTACACCTCTCTTGCCTTTTTCCACACCCCTCTTGCTTCTTTCTGTATTTCTCTTTCCTCTTTCTGTACCTCACTTGCATCTTTCTGCACCTCTCTTGCATCTGCTTGCACCTCTCTTGCCTCTTTCTGTACTTCTCTTGTCTCTTTCTGCCTCTCTCTTGCCTCTTTTTGCAAGTTCTTCTTATTTTTGCACCTCTCTTGCTTATTTCTGCTCTTCTCTTGCCTCTTTCTGCACCTCTCATGCATCTTTCTGCACTTCACTTGCCTCATTCTTCAATTCTCTTGCTTCTTTCTGCAAATTTCATCCTCTTTCTGTACCTCTCTTGCTTCTTTCTGCACTTCTCTTGCTTCATTCTGCACTTGTCTTGCTTTTGTCTACACTCCCTACCTCTTTCTGCAATTATCATGCCTTTTTCTATGCTTCTCTTGCCTCTTTCTGTAATTCTCTTGCCTCTTTCTGCACCTCTCTTGCCTCTTTTTGCACTTTCTTCTTATTTCTGCACCTCTCTTGCTTCTTTCTGCTCTTCCCTTGCCTCTTTCTGCACTTCTCCTGACTCTTTCTGGACTTCTCTTGCTTCTGTCTGTACCTCTCTTGCTTCTTTCTGCAGATCTCTTTTTCTTTCTGCACTTCTCTTGCCTCTTTCTGCACCTCTCTTGCCTCTTTCTGCACTTCTCTTGCCACTTTCCGCACCCCACTTGCCTCTTTCTGCACCTCTCTTGCCTCTTTCTACACTTCTCTTGCCTCTTTCTGCAACTCTTTTGCCTCTTTCTGCACTTCTGTTGCCTCTTATTGCACTTCTCTGGCCTCTTTCTGTACTTCTCTTGCCTCTTTCTGCACCTCTCTTACTTCTTTCTGCACTTCTCTTGCCTTTTTCTGCACTTCTCTTGCCTCTTGCTTCACCTCTCTTGCCTCTTTCTTCACCTCTCTTGCCTCTTTCTGTACCCCTCTTGCCCTGTTTCTGCACCTCTTTTGCTTCTTTTTGCACTTCTCTTGTCTCTTTCTGCACCTCTCTTACTTCTTTCTGTACCTCTCTTGCTTCTTGCTGCACTTCTCTTGCTTCTTTCTGCTCCTCTTTTGACTCTTTCTGCACTTCTCTTGTCTCTTTCTGCACCTCTCTTGCCTCTTTCTGCACATTTCTACCTCTTTCTGAACCTCTCTTGCTTCTTTCTGCACGTCTCTTGCTTCTATATTCACCTCTCTTGCTTCTGTCTGTACTTCTCTTGCTTCTTTCTGTACCTCTCTTGCTTCTTTCTGTACCCCTCTTGCCTCTTTCTGCACCTCTCTTGCTTCTTACATCACTTCTCTTGCCTTTTTTTAACCTCTCTTGCCTCTTTCTGTACTTCTCTTACCTCTTTCTGCACTTCTCTTACCTCTTTCTGCACTTCTCTTGCCTATTTCTGCACATTTCGTCTTCTTTCTGTACCTCTCTTTCTTCTTTCTTCACTTCTCTTGCTTCTTCCTGTACCTCTCTTGCTTTTTCTGCACTCCTCTTGCCTCTTTCTGTACTTCTTTTGCCTCTTTCGGCACCTTTCTAGCCTTTTTCTGTACCCCTCTTGCCTCTTTATGTACATTCTCTTTCCTCTTTCTGCAACTTTCTTGCCTCTTTCTGCACCTCTCTTGCCTCTTTCTATTCCTATCTTGCCTCTTTCTGCAGTTCTTTTGCCTCTTTCTGCACCTCTCTTGCTTCATTCTGCACTTCGCTTGCTTCTTTTGGCACCCCTCTTGCTTCTTTTTGCACATCTCTTGCCTCTTTCTGTACTTCACTTGCCTCTTTCTGCACTTCTCTTGCTCTTTCTGCACATTTGTTCATCTTTCTGCACCTCTCTTGCTTCTTTCATCACTTATCTTGCCTCTTTTTACACCTCTCTTGCTTCTTTCTGAACTTCTCTTTCCTCTTTCTGCACTTCTCTTGCCTCTTTCTGTACTTCTCTTGCCTCTTTCTGCACTTCTCTTGCCTCTTTCTGCACCTCGCTTGCCTCTTTCGGCATATTTCATCCTGTTGCTGCACCTCTCTTTCTTCTTTCTGCACTTCTCTTGCTTCTTTCTGCACCTCTCTTGCTTTTTTCTGCACCCCTCATGCCTCTTTCTGCTCCTCTCTTGCCTCTTTCTGCAGTTCTTTTGCCTCTTTCTGCACCTCTCTTGCTTCATTCTGCACTTCGCTTGCTTCTTTTGGCACCCCTCTTGCTTCTTTTTGCACATCTCTTGCCTCTTTCTGTACTTCACTTGCCTCTTTCTGCACTTCTCTTGCTCTTTCTGCAGATTTTTCCTCTTTCTGCACCTCTCTTGCTTCTTTCATCACTTATCTTGCCTCTTTTTACACCTCTCTGCTTCTTTCTGAACTTCTCTTTCCTCTTTCTGCACTTCTCTTGCCTCTTTCTGTACTTCTCTTGCCTCTTTCTGCACTTCTCTTGCCTCTTTCTGCACCTCGCTTGCCTCTTTCAGCATATTTCATCCTGTTGCTGCACCTCTCTTTCCTCTTTCTGTACCTCTCTTGCATCTTTCTGCACCTCTCTTGCATCTGCTTGCACCTCTCTTGCCTCTTTCTGTACTTCTCTTGTCTCTTTCTGCCTCTCTCTTGCCTCTTTTTGCAAGTTCTTCTTATTTTTGCACCTCTCTTGCTTATTTCTGCTCTTCTCTTGCCTCTTTCTGCACCTCTCATGCATCTTTCTGCACTTCACTTGCCTCATTCTTCAATTCTCTTGCTTCTTTCTGCAAATTTCATCCTCTTTCTGTACCTCTCTTGCTTCTTTCTGCACTTCTCTTGCTTCATTCTGCACTTGTCTTGCTTTTGTCTGCACTCCCTACCTCTTTCTGCAATTATCATGCCTTTTTCTATGCTTCTCTTGCCTCTTTCTGTAATTCTCTTGCCTCTTTCTGCACCTCTCTTGCCTCTTTTTGCACGTTCTTCTTATTTCTGCACCTCTCTTGCTTCTTTCTGCTCTTCCCTTGCCTCTTTCTGCACTTCTCCTGACTCTTTCTGGACTTCTCTTGCTTCTGTCTGTACCTCTCTTGCTTCTTTCTGCAGATCTCTTTTTCTTTCTGCACTTCTCCTGCCTCTTTCTGCACCTCTCTTGCCTCTTTCTGCACTTCTCTTGCCACTTTCCGCACCCCTCTTGCCTCTTTCTGCACCTCTCTTGCCTCTTTCTACACTTCTCTTGCCTCTTTCTGCAACTCTTTTGCCTCTTTCTGCACTTCTGTTGCCTCTTATTGCACTTCTCTGGCCTCTTTCTGTACTTCTCTTGCCTCTTTCTGCACCTCTCTTACTTCTTTCTGCACTTCTCTTGCCTTTTTCTGCACTTCTCTATCCTCTTGCTTCACCTCTCTTGCCTCTTTCTGCACCTCTCTTGCCTCTTTCTGTACATTTATACCTCTATCTGCACCTCTCTTGCTTCTTTCTGTACCCCTCTTGCCCTGTTTCTGCACCTCTTTTGCTTCTTTTTGCACTTCTCTTGTCTCTTTCTGCACCTCTCTTACTTCTTTCTGTACCTCTCTTGCTTCTTGCTGCACTTCTCTTGCTTCTTTCTGCTCCTCTTTTGACTCTTTCTGCACTTCTCTTGTCTCTTTCTGCACCTCTCTTGCCTCTTTCTGCACACTTCTACCTCTTTCTGAACCTCTCTTGCTTTTTTCTGCATGTCTCTTGCTTCTATATTCACCTCTCTTGCTTCTGTCTGTACTCCTCTTGCCTCTTTCTGCACCTCTCTTGCTTCTTACATCACTTCTCTTGCCTTTTGTTAACATCTCTTGCCTCTTCCTGCACTCCTCTTGCTTATTTCTGCACCTCTCTTGCTTATTTCTACACTTCTCTTGCCTCTTTCTGCACTTGTTTTGCTTCTTTCTGCACATTTCTTCCTCTTTCTGCACTTCTCTTGCCTCTTTTCAGAGACGTTATAGTTAGGAATTAGCATTTAAAAAACCTTAGAAATTCTCAGAAAAAACCACAGGTTTCAATGTCGTTATAGTTAGGAATTAGCATTTAAAAACCCTTAGATATTCACTGAAAAAAACAAAGGTTACAGGGACGTTATAGTTAGGCTGACTTTTCACTTGCACAAAACCAGAGAAACTCACGCCCCCACAATGCAATGCTGATGATGTCACATATTACATCACTTATGAAATGGTCAGTGACATTACTGATGACATCACTGATGACATCTCAAATGACATCACTGATGGCATCACTGATGATATCATACACATAATCTCTGATGCACCTACTCACACCCCAATATAACCTATCATACACCCACTCCAAATTTCAGACTACCATTCTTGAAACCATTGACACACCAATAGCCGTATGTACATACCCACTAGCTGATTCATAGTTCTACATATACATCCACTCACTCATACAGGCACTCATACAGCTAAGTCACTCACCAATACAGCCGCTGAGATATCCACTCATACACCCGTACAGCCACTCATACACCGTCAGCCACCCATAGAGCTACTCACATACCTACTTGTAGTGTAGCTCCTATTTCCCTAATAGGCTCTGCGCATTGGAATAATATACCCTATAGGCTTGACATAGGACTGAGGTCGGTATGTCCCTATCGAGTATATTAAACTTAATTACTTGTGCCAGCTAGCTCAGAGGCCACTAGAAACTCCTTGACAAACAAGAAGGGAGTAGTTTCTGGCAGCCGCAAAACATGACCACTTTGTTTCCCTTTAGAATCAGAACGTGTCCCAGAGTCGTGGAAACAATAGATAACCGTTTCACTCAGCTCAATCGTGCATGCTTAGTTTTCTTCAAAGTTACACAGAAAGAATAGACGGGCGTTTCAATAAAAGGTTTATTGAACAGTCTTGTTTCTTGTGTAAGTAATATGTGCAGTTACGATCACAAGACAGTATGCAAGATAAATAATGTACAGCGTAAGCAGTAGAAATAAATAATACTGCGCTAGCATGATCTTTAGTAGATATTCATTTACATAAATAACACAGACTAAAAATGCGAGTACTCATACGATGCGTTTCTAAGCTAGTTCTACCCCAAAGTACCTAACCTAACCTAGGTGTAGGGAGAGGTATGAAGTAGGTGAAGTATTCCTTACTATGGTATACTAAGAGTATGTTACGCCTAGTATGCCTAGTATGCCAAGAGTCCCTCTAGGTTCTAGTCAGCTCCATACCTTAAGAATGAGAGAGGTGGGAATCTCTTGCCAGACTCGAACTCCAACACCCCGCAAGGGAAGTCAGATCACTGGAAGCTGGACTCTCTGCGTGCAGGGATGACAGCGTCTTCTCAGTGCGTCAGGCCAGGATACGGGCTCCTCTGAAGTCGAGGTCTCCTCTAGTTTACAAGGGCTAGGGAAGGTATATTTATACCTGAGAGGTGCCTCAGAATGTTAGCATTGACGTGAATCGGACAGCGGAAGACGTCATGAATGAACCCCTAAGGTCTAACAGTTCATGCATAATAGATGAGTCCTTGAAGAAATCAATAGTCCTGTGCTAGGGAAACTCCCGAAGCCTAAGGGTCTGTTCTTCAAGAACTCGTTGTGACGTTAGGGTGGACGGATGTCGGAGACCATGTCTGTATTTGGAGTGCACGGTTTAATGCCTAAATAAGGACTGGGATTCTATGCCTATATAAGGGCAGGGCGAATTGTGTCTATATAAGGACATAATACAGGAAAACCTATATACAGACATCCTAAGAGGAATACAACATACTCACCCACCCAAACATTCAATCACACAGCCACTTACTTACTCATATAGAAACACACACACACTCACTACTAAAACAGATACTAACAAATACTTACTCTCCTTACAGTCGCTGATACAAGCACACACTCTCCCATACAGCCACTCTCACAAGCACTCACTCACACATATAGTTACTTATATACTCCAACACTCACATATTCTGCCATTCACATATGAAGTTACTCACCCATATTCCAATGAGACATCCATTCACTCACCAACATAGCCAAACGCACAGTCAATCGCCCATAATGTCCCTCACAGATGCACTCATGATCCCATACACCCTGGGATTCACCCACTCATACATCCATGCAAGGAGTAACACACCCCCTCACACACCCACACAGACACTCAGGAACCCATACAGATACTTAAACAACTAATCAATAACCCATATAAACACTCATGTACCTACTCACCAACCCATGCTGCAACTTACACACCAACTGACAGACTGATACACACATTCACATAGATCAGTCACTCACCCATACATTAACTAAGACACGTTTAATCACTCACTTATACAGTCAGTCACGCATACACTAAATCTTCCATACAGACACTCATTCTTCAATACACCTTGACGTATATATATATACATTCTTAAACTTTTAAGTAACACTCACTCACTGGATGATGTCATCAGTGATATCATCAGTGATGTCATTTGAGATGTTATCAGTAATGTCACTGACCTTGTCATGAGTGATGTAATATGTGATACCATCAGCAGTGCATTGCGGGGGCGCGAGTTATAGTTAGCTCAGCTAACTTTAACAGCTCAATTTCTCTGGTTTTGTGCGAGTGAAATGTCAGCCTAACTATAACATCATTATAACCATGGACGTTACATTTAGGTTCAGATTTTACACACACAAAACTATAGAAATTCAGCAGTTATATTTAGAGTTATCTCAAGTAAGTACAACTTATTCCCTAATGAAACTATAACTTACGTCCCCGCCATGCACAGTTCTCTCATCAATAATTTTACAGCAAATGTTGCAGTGATATTATCAATGATATACTAGAAGATGTCATGAGTGATGTAATATGTGGGTTAATTAGCAGTGAATGGCGAGGGCGGGGGGAAAATTTTGCCACAGATCCGCAATTTAGAAAGTAAAGTTTCTGGCCCTCGGCAATGACCCCACCACCAGGCCTAGGGGGTCACTGTATTCCTACCTTGCCCCCTTGTGTTTATGTTTGTTAGGGCTGAGATGGATGCCACCACCTCCTGGTTGAAGTGGTGGCAGCCAATCATGGCATTGCTGGTGGTACGTAGATTTACTGAATCACCGTGGTGGATATGAGTCTCTAGATATATATAAATCTTTTTCCTTTAATACCTCCAAAACTACTGAACAGTTTTACACCAATTTACAAAAAGCTGGTTTCTGGACTGAGATCTAGGTTTCTGCCAAATCTGGTATACTTCCAGTCAGCTGTTCGGCTATGGTCATGTCTACAATCTCTATGGGAAACTGTATGGGGAAACCACGTTTTAGGACTCCCTCTTTTTCTCGGCCCCTGCTTGACGAATCACCACAACACTTTCCTGCAGGATCAAGGCTCTGATTGGCTGCCTGCAACATGATAAAAAATATTGCAGGCAGCCATTCTAGGAATCGGCCACTTAGTCCCCCTGTCTTGAGGTTATTTAAAATAAAAAATATAAGAGGGATGGGTATGGATACCCTACACTCCTGATGCTTTGCAGGGTCTCAGAGGGACCTCCCCGGACCAAAATATTTTTTTAGTTTTTTAAAAATGTTGTTATTCTGTTGGACTCCTGTGAGACTCCCAGAATTTCAGTGGGATTGCAAGTAATTTTTTTTAAAAGAATGCCTTTCGGAGTTTAAATTTGTATAACATTTTGGGGAGGGGGCAAGCAACCCTGGTCCACAAGCCAGAGATGGGCTCTTGCGACCCCATCCCAAGTTAATTAAAAGGGGAGGGGTGCGTGCAGCCCCTGCCACAACCCTTAAGATGCCCCGGGGGCACAAAATATATGAATAGGGGAGGAGTGGCCCCCCTCCCCAAGCCAGAATAGAGCCCCACAGTACAAAAGAATAACTAGACGGCCCCCTCTCCAAGCCTTAGAAGGGACCAGCTCAGTCTTTACCTGTGTCTTAGGGAGCCCACCTCCAGGCCTCAGGACACAGTGGTTTTCCCTGCCCGCAATCCTGCAAAGGCAGAATCTTAGAACATGCCACCCGTGCTCTTGCGGGCAAGGAAACTCTGACTGCTCCTGCCGAGTGAGCAAACCAAAGCAGCTGCTTCTGCTGGGTGGGAGCAATGTTAGCTCCGGTGTGACAGCCATCTGGTGCAATGGGAGCCCTAAGATTTCCCCCTCAGCACCATCGTTATGGGGGTGCCTTGAGGGATACCAGGGCACCCGCTTAATGGAAAAAGCCCCAGTGGCCACTACTGCAGATCTTTGCAATCTCTTCTGAAATCTGGACATGGTCATAGAAATCCACTGGATGTTGGGCCGACTGATACTTCAGATCCCACCGCAGAGCCCGCATATGCCACTTGGTGTACTCAGTCCGCAGGATGCAGGAGGTCATCAGTCTCAGCAGCCCCAGAATCAGCCACACTGAAATCCAGGACAGAGGCTGACAGATCAGTGTCATAGTCTCAATGTCCTGGACTCTGAAACCGAACAGTGTCCAGAATGGCTCTGATGAAGGACAATGTCTGAGAAAGAGTCAGGTGCTACTTTGGCACTTTCATAGTAAACCTCAAAGATGACAGGAAGTTTGCCGTAGTCTGGAGGTGGTTGATGACTGCCTGGGGTAAGTACGCCTTCAACAGCCAGTATTGAGGTAGGGGAAGACTGATACCCCTGACCTCCAAAAGTGTGCTGATACCCCACCAGCACTTTTGTGAACAGTCAAGTAAAGCACACTAAAATTGCTCCTGTCCCACCATAAACAGCAGGTAGCACCAATGTGCCTGTGGGCCGAGGATGTGCAAATAGGCATTGTGGAGGTCTAACACCACCATCAAGGCTCTAGGGTTGAGGGAAGACAAAACCTGGGTTAGTGTGAGCATTTTTAATTTCTCCTTCCAGAGGGCATAGGTCTTAAATGGGAAGAAGACCTCCGTCCTTTTTGGGCACCAGAATGTAGCAGAAAACAAAAAAACACATCCTACTTCTGGCATGGTCACCCTCTTGATAGTCCCTTTGGCCAAAAGGGCTTGAACTTCCTGCTGCAAAACAGAGAGATGGCCCTCCATCAGTCACTAGGGGGAGGTAGAAGGTGCAGCAGCATGGAAAAGAAGGGTAGGGCACAGCCCTTCTGAACAATTTGCAGTACTCATTACAACCTTGCGCCCTTGGCTATAAAAAGTATGGGGGCCAACCAAGAAGGGGAGCTTCCATAGAGTAAGGGGAATAGTCAATCGTCGGCCCTTCAGAACCAAATTTGAGACAGCCCCCCCAAGTGAAGCACTGATAAGGAGTATGGAAGGGAGGAACAATGAGGCGGTCCAAGAAAGAGCTTGTAATAAGGATTTCAGGGCTGTGCTGGATATACGACTGAGTCCACCCGTAAGGAAAGTGGTACAGATTTTTTTGTGGTAACTACCTTAATCCCTGCCCTTCCTCAGCCAAAGCACTCTGGCCGGCGCTGAAAAGATTTTTCTGTTTTTAGTAAACCTAGCAAAGCTTCCACAATACCCAATTCTGTCCGCTACTCTGAGGTGAACACTATAGCCAAAGAGGGCAATAGCTCAGTGACTGGGGCCCAACAGGCTAATCAGTTAAGTGAACTAGGCACATCTCAAACTTCATTAAATCCAGACAATGTAGCAGCCCGTTTTGAAATGTAAACAGTTGTAGAGGGTAAACTACCCCTCAAAATGTTTCTCTTCTCTAACGCAGCTGGTTAAAGAGGATGTTGAGAATCATCCGGTTCTCACTAAGATTGAATCCTTACTAATGACTTTCTTGGCTGAAGTACAGCAGGTCAAAGCTTGTCAAAATTCTTTAGCACTTGCTTTGGATGCCCGAATGGTAGAAATTGAAATAAGAATTGAGACTCGGGGGCACAACTGGAGGGAATGACAGCTAGAATTTGGGGTTATAAAGATACCCAAAGCGCACTTTCTAAAGAGAATTCTATTACACAACAGTAACTTGCCTCTGTGAAACAAGAGCTGGAGGACCAAGAAAATAGTTGGAGAAAGGCTAGCCTTAGGGTCTGTTTATGAGTTTGGTGCAGCGACGTCGGCTCAACGCAGGTGCTGCTGCACCAAACCTGCGCATGGACCGCCGGCCGTATTAAGAGTTGTAAAAGTACAACTCTTAATACGGTCAGCGATCCTTTGGCCTTTCCCATGCCGGTGGTTTCAAACCAGGCTCCGCAAAGGGAATGGACAATAAGTTCTAGCATGGCGTGGACGGTAATGACCATGCCATGCAGGAACTGTGGGGAATAGAGACAGAGGAGGCACATGTTGTGCCCCCCTGAATGCATCCCCATGGCGGGTGGACTTTGTTCCTGCAACACCAGCATTTTCATGGCAGGGCTCCGCCATGAAAAGGCTGGCGGTCCAGGAACTCAAAATATGCTTAGTGGGACTGCACCAGTCCCTTCTCAGCATAATCCGTTGTGATGCTCCTGTGCCACCGCCAGGGAACGGCTGTTCTCTGGCGCAGCTGGCAGTCCACCGCCGATACGATTTTCAAAGTCGTAATCAGCAAAACGGTGGACCCTCACTTAACCACTCCCCAGTGCCCTCAACCTCTTTGTCATTACCTTGTAGCCCTGTGACAACCTCAGCCCTTCCCTGCAAACGGTGTGCTGCTTTCACCTTACTCCCCACCCCAATGGCCGAGCCTCCCCTACTCTCTATACTAAGCCAAGTAGACACTATAATTCATTACTGCTTGAAAAATATTTTTTCCGTAAAAAAAATTAACCAATTACCCATCCTTTTCCTTTGGTCTGTAGCTCATGCAAATACTTTTGTGCTGAGTGAATATCATTGAACACCTTGAATTCTCCCTTAAACAAAGTTCTGAGTGTAGCCAGTTGTATAATGTTCGCTCGACCACTGGCAGCTTGAAATAAAGATGTAATTTGCTGAAATTCCTTTTGTCACCTTGAGATCTCATATGATATGTCGAGGGAAACCAGTAATACTCCTGGGCCACCGTGAGTCTGGCGGTTGCAAAAGTGCCACACAAGTAATCAGGGCCTGAGATTTGTTGGAATACCTGACAGGGAGGAGGTGATTTGGCTATTGAGTACATTGGTGACTTGAGTCGCACTCATCTCTTGAAGAGAAACACGCTGAACTCGACAATAACACATGGACATCGCGCTCCATTTCAAGAGTATCAGGATATATCTCGCCCCTGTACTATGTTAATGAATCTTGGGGATTGCATAATGCAAGAGAAGGTGTTAAATAGCGCTATTAAACATGAGCGTATTAAAATTAGAGAAGGGCCGGTTATACAGGTTTCCCCCGACATGTCATGTGAGATCTCAAGGCGACAGAAATGCATACATTAAGTGGGACTGTAAGTGAGAATTGTAGGGTAGTTTCTGGTAATATCAATGGCCTATATAATCCTTGAAAGCAGCGGGCAGAGATGGATTCGCTTGTTGATCGAAGGGTGTCTGTGTTCTTACTTCAAGAGATGCAATTTAAAAAATGGTATTTGGACAAAATATGGAGTAGAAAATATTGAGATGCAGAAATATTCTGGGGCAGATTTACAAGAAACTGATGCATCTGTATAGATGCGTCAGTTTCCATGCGCCTGTGTTAAAAACCCTTGCGCCACCATAGATGCGCCGTATTTACAATACGGTACACTATGGCGCAAGGATTGACAGATGCATCATCTGTTGGCGGAAAAGTCATGCATTGCTGGAGTTGTGTCGCAAGCACGACGCAACTCCAGCAATGCATGTTGCTGCCTATTTCCAATACACTGCTTCACTCCTTGCGCCTGCTTCAAGCAGGCGTAAGGTTTTGACGCAGTGGCGTCCTAAAAGTCACGCAGTGAAATCTTGTAACTTTCACTGCGTCACTTTTACGAGGCTTTCCTGCGTAGGAACGCCTACCCTGCATACATTATACCTGACGCAGGTATAATGTCACGCAGGGCTTTATAACGTGACGCTTCTTCCTAGATGCATCACGTTGTAAATTTGCCACATTTTTTACGCTGCGTCACAAAAGTGACGCAACGGCAGCGCAAAAGTGTCGCAAGGGGCTTGTAAATCGGCCATCGTGATCCACAAATATTGTTATGCAGAAATATAGTTGATTGGAATATCGATTTTCTATGTCAAAAATATCTATGGACCTGATTTCAAGTCTTGCGGTCTTAGACCGCCAGACTCGCGGGGGTACTGCGGCGGTGGTCCTGCGTCCACCTCATTATGAAGCAGCTTTTAGGGAACTGCTGTTCCCTGGAGGTGGCACAGCACAGAGGACCTATATAATATGAAAGGCTGGACCGCTACAGTCCACCAAGCATATTATGAGTTTCCCCTCTGCTCACCGGCCGCCATAGGGATACATTCAGAGGGCACTACTTGTGTCTGCTTGCACTCCCAGTTCCAGCACCACCTCCCCGGGGCTTTTAAAATGAAAGGAGGGGGGCCACGCGGCCCCCCTCCGGGAGCCCTCAATGGCCCTGGGGACCGCCGCCCCCCAGGGCCGGCTCCTGCAGTGTCCCGGGGTGCCCACCCCCAGGACACTGCTGTTTGCAATGACAGGGCGGGAGCCCTGCGGCTCCCGCCCTGTCATTGCAAACTCTGCTTTGCTTCATTGAAGCGAGAGCAAGGAAACCTGCTCTTGCTTCAATGAAGCAAAGCAGAATTGCTTTTCCACAAGGGGAGCTGCATGTCAGCAGCTCCCCTAGTGGAAAAGCAATGCCGGCTCCCGCAGAAGGCGGGGAGCCGGCGGGACCGTGGGGGCATTGGGGCTCCCCCCACAGTCCCCAACGGACCGGCCAGGCCCCGGGGGATGGGGTCCCCAGGGCCAGAAGTGGCCCGGGAGGGGGTCCATGCGGCCCCCCGCCCCAAGAAGTCATTTTTTTTAAAAGCAAAGGCTGGCCTTAGGAGGGGGGCAACGCGGCCCCCCTTCAAACATTAAAAAAATGAATAAAATTCTGGCCATGCCCCGGGGGATGGGGTCCCCGGGGCCGAAATTGGCCTCAGGAGGGGGGCCACGCGGCCCCCTTCCCGATTATTATTATTTATTTTTTATGAAAAAGGGGTCAGGGCCTGGGGGATGGGGTCCCCAGGGCCCAAAAATGAGAAAAGAAGGGGGGCCACACAGCCCCCCTTCTGAAAAAAGCAAAAAAAAAACGCCATTGCGCCGAGGCCTCGCCCCCTCCCTGCAGCACTCTGCAAACGCGCCCCCTGGCCCCCTGGCGCATTGTAACTTGGAAGATTAAGTCCCCTTGAATACTGAGGGTCCCTGGGGGCCAACTAGCCCACCAGGTACCTCCAGTATGCGCCACAGGGCTGCGTAGCAGAGAGGTGGTTTGAGGACATGCCCCTTTTTACACCTCTCTGCAACGCAGCTCTGTGACGCTTACTGGAGGTACCTGGTGGGCTAGTTGGCCCCCAGGGAATCTCAGGATTCAAGGAGACTTAATCTTCCAAATTACAACGTGCCAGAGGGCGCGTTTGCACAGTGGTGCAGGGAGGGGCGGGGCCTGATATGGCAAGTGTGCAAACATGCCCCCTGGCGCGTTGTAACTTGGGAGATTAAGTCCCCTTCAATCCTGAGGGTCTCTGGGGGCCAACTAGCCCACCAGATACCTCCAGTAAGCGCAACAGAGCTGCGTTGCAGAGAGGTGTAAAAAGGGGCATGGCCTCGGGCCACCTCTCTGCAACGCAGCCTTGTGGCGCTTACAGGAGGTACCTGGTGGGCTAGTTGGGCCCTAGGGACCCTCAGGACTCAAGGGGAATTAATCCCCCAATTTACAACGTGCCAGGGGGCGCGTTTGCACAGTGGTGCAGGGAGGGGCGGGGCCTAACAAAACAAGTGTGCAAATGTGCCTCTGGCGCATTGTAAATTGGGGGATTAAGTTGCGTTCAATCCTGAGGGTCTCTAAGGGCCAACTAGCCCACCAGGTACCTCCAGTAAGTGCCACAGAGCTGCGTTGCAGAGAGGTGGTCCGAGGCCACGCCCCTTTTTACACCACTCTGCAACGCAGCTCTGTGGCGCTTACTGGAAGTACCTGGTGGGCTAGTTGGCCCCCAGGGACCCTCAGGATTCAAGGGGACTTAATAGGTACGTTATAGATCATAATTAGCATTTAAAAAACCTTTCAAATTCACTGAAAAAAACATAGGTTTCAGGCACGTTATAGTTAGAAATTAGCATTTAAACAACCTTAGAAATTCACTGAAAAAACCATAGGTTTCAGGGACGTTATAATTAGTTGGAGATTTCACTCGTACAAAACCAGAGGAATTCCACCGTTATAGTTAGTTCAGCTAACTATAACTCACGCCCGCAATGCACTGCTGATGATGTCACATATTACATCATTCATGACATGGTCAGTGACATCACTGATGACATCACTGATGACATCTCAAATGACATCACTGATGACATCACTGATGACATCATCCACGTGACTGTGTGTTTCTTTAAAGTTTAAATATGTATTATATATATGCCACGGTGTATTGAAGAATGAGTGGGTGTATAAGTGTCTGGATGGAGGATTTAGTAGGTGCGTGACTGACTGTTTAAGTGAGTGATTACATGTGTCTTACTGAATGCATGGGAGAGTTGGAGTATATAAATGACTATACGTGAGAGTCAGTGATTCTGAGAGTGGCTGTATGGATGAGTGTGTACATGTATCAGTGATTGTATAAGAGAGTAAGTATGGGTTTGTTTCTGTTTGAATAAGTGATGTGGTGTGTGTATAACTGTATAGGTGAGTAAATGGAAGTGTGATTGATTCTTTGCATGACTGAGTAGGTGTGTGAGTAACTATATGGATAAGTGACGGTGTGTGAGTGTCTGTATAGATATGTGACTGCATATGATACTGCCGTATTGATGGTAGACTGCATGTATGAGTGACTGTATGGGTGAATGAGTGGATGTGTGTGTAGACCTAGGAATCAGTGAGTGCGTATGTAGTAACTGGTATTGGAGTGTCTATGGTTTCGCAAATGGTAGTCTGTATTTTAGAGTGCGTGTATCAAAGGTTATATTAGGGTGTGAGGAGGTGCATCAGATTATCACGTGGATGATGTCATCAGTGATGTCATCAGTGATGTCATTTGAGATGTCATCAGTGATGTCATCAGTGATGTCACTGACCATGTCATGAATGATGTAATATGTGACGTCATCAGCAGTGCATTGCGGGGGCACGAGTTATAGTTAGCTGAACTAACTATAACGGTGGAATTTCTCTGGTTTTGTACAAGTAAAATCCCCAACTAACTATAACGTCCCTGAAACCTATGGTTTTTTCAGTGAATTTCTAAGGTTTTTTAAATGCTAATTTCTAACTATAACGTGCCTGAAACCTATTGTTTTTTCAGTGAATATATATATATCTATATATATATATATGTATATATATATATATATATAAAGTTATGTAGTCTGTAACATATTTTTAGTAAAACATATTTTTATGTATTGTTTACTGTTTTATAGATTATTAAATTAGAAAGTTTTTAAAAAATGCAAATTTGTGTGCTACGTTTATTAATTATTTTTATATGTGTATGTAAATATATATTTATATATATATAGTTGTTATATTTGTATAAAACATTAGAGAATTAAAATATAGATTATATTTATTATTTTTTTTAAATAATTTTATAATATATATGTGTATATAAATATACACACATTCATATATATCGGTGTGTTTTTGTTGAAATAAGTTTGTATTTATAAATATGTTTAAATATTACTCAACATATTTAATTTACATTATATTAATGTAATATGTTAAAATATTTATTATTAACTGTTTTTAACTATATATATATATTAAAAAATGATATTGTATATATGTTTTTGATATTAGAGTAAAACGAATTGTTTTCAATATTTTTGTACTTATCATTATGTATAGAAAAACAATATTTTTGTGATCGCTTTTCTTGACACGATATTTCTGTATCACAATATTTTTAGTTTCGATATTGTGTCAGATATCCTAGAAAGTGCAGAAAGTCTTCACTTAATTGGTCGCCTTTCGAATTAATATGTCACTCACAAGCTACAGAGCATCATAGAGGGCTAGCAGCTCATGTCAGTAAGAAGTTTGAGGGTTGGGTGGGACAAGTGGCGGCGAATAGATATGGTAGATTGGTGGTGGTGGAATTTTCATATTAACAAGGAGAGGTATTCTTCAGTTTCTTTTTATTGTTCAACTTGAGATGATCCCCAACCATTATATGAATTGTCACTTCAGTTGGCTAATCATTCTAAAAATATAAAAACTGGTGGCGAATTTAATTGTATTCAAAATCCAGAAGTTGATATAAGATGAAGGAGCTATCCCTCAGCGTAAACCTAAGATGGCAAGGGTAATGCGGAGGATTGAAGATCCCTGGCAAGAAGCTAACCTGAAGACAAGGTGCTATACTTTATTTTCCTCATGTTATTGTTCAGCTTCAAGGATAGATTATTTACTTACTGCTGCTATCAGTTTAGACCTTGGCTTCTCCAACAACATGGCCTTACCCAAATGTTGGTCTTTGACTAGAGCACTACTCGCTGATGACTCTTTTATTGTGCAAATGAAGGCACATGCTGCCTTGTTTTTTGAGGAAAATCAATCCTCTTCAGATAATATTTGGGAACTTTTAAAATAACTGTCGGACAGGACAGTATCGCTATCCAAATTTATCCTAGTAAGTTAGCTAAAATGAAACTCAATGTGCTGTCTGAAGATCTCTCTTAAGCTGAGATGAATCTTTTCCATGTAGCTAACTCTCTGCATTTTAAGAAGAGAGAGCTGGCAAAGCATAAGCATAAGCTCCAGCAGTTTTTGATGGAGAGGTAACTTATAAATAACAGAACTTATTGGTAACAATTATAGGAGGAAGGAGAAGTAAGTGGGAAGCTACTAGCCTGGTGGGCCAGAGCTCAACAAGCTAAACATTTTATAGATAAAATCTGGGAGGCATAAATGCGTACTTTTCTAAGGGAGGGCTTGTTAAATGAGGGAGTATTCCATCAGCATTTTGTAACTATATATACAGCTGGCCAACCCCTAGATAAGAATCATATCTTGGATTTTTTTAGATGGCATTTCCTCCCGAAGCTATCGAATGAAGAAGCACAAAATCTTGCTTGTCCTATAACATTATCAGAGATAGAGGCTGCGGTCAGACCTTTTCCCATAGGGAAGGCGTCAGGAGATGACGAGTTTCCTTCAGAGTGGTGCCAGATCTTGATTTTAGAAGTAACAGGCCCTATTTAATAATAAATTGACGGGCCACACCGTTCCCCCCCTATTTTTGTAAAGGCCTTCTTGCTTTCTTAAGAAGGACAAGGATTCAGAGGATACTAATTCATTTCTGCTTAATGCAGATGATAAAAATTTTATGAAAATATTAGCAGCTAGGGTGGGCGAAGTCCTGCCTTTTTTAATCAGAAAGATCTGTCTGGGTTTATTCTTGGGCTCCAACTTTATTACAATATGCATTATTTAACTGAAGCAATCAGTCAATCATAACTAGATGTGTTTCTTGAAGACATCAGATATCTGGTTGTAGTGCTTTGTTTGATCCCCATATTGCCTCCCATTTAGTCAGAGCACTTAGCCTCTTTACATTAAATAGAAGTGTACTATTTACCACTAGGAGACAGGTATGGCACTAGCTCTATGGAGCAACAAAGCACATGTGAAGAGTTGTATGTTGTATTGTCATATTTATTTAGGTATATGTGGGGCACTACTGCCTGGAGTGATTTTAAAAAATGCCTTAAATAAACAACAGTTAACTCATTCTCACTGCAACCAGTAAGAGGGTTGGATGTGTCCTTGGCCCCATTGCCTCTAGGACTTGAATGTTCACTTTGGACAATATGAACCTGGGACAGGTCTGCATAATACTATGAGTATGAGTTCACACTAAGGGGCTGATTCCGATGTCGTTCGGAAAGCATTCTGACCGAATCGGTTCGGGAATGCTTTCCGAATGACTCGGATCGGGGGAGTCCAACCGAGCGATTTGGATGCATCAGGATGCTTCCGGATACGAGTCGGTCAGACTCCTATTGACTTCTATGGGAGCCTGTGTTCCGCACGAGAACACAAGCTCCCATTGAAGAAAAGGGGGGCTGGGGAAAAGCGTGCACCCTGTGGCAGGCACCACATGGTGCCTGCCACACTGTGCATGGTGGGGGAGAGGGGACCCATGGTTGCCCCCACGGGCCAAATTCGGAGGGCCCCGGGTGAAGGGCGGCCTGCTATGGGCCCCCAAAGACCGATTCCGGCAGCCGATTGGTTCCGGAGAAATCAAATCGGAACGGCTGTCCGAATCGGTCATCGTACTCGCTTGCTCAGAAACCGAGTCCACAGAGCTGTACGATTTGGCTCCGAAAGACACGACCTGTCCGAATGCCTTTCAGAACCGATTCAGACAGCCCTAATGGTTTCCAGGCATCGAAAACAGTCGTTGGGAAGTGTGTCCGATTCGGAGCTCTTCCGAACAACATCAGAATCGACCCCTAAGAAGGAATAGCCTTTACAAAGGATAATACCCCCCACCAGTAAAGAATTGCAGTGGTGATCCCTGAAGTTGTCTACATTTTCAGCGGGACGGATATGCCCAAACGTGGGTTCCGTGCTCAGCATGCAGCTGGATTCAAGATAGTCTGATTGATGAGGGGTGATACCCCGAAACCGGTCCCAGGATGCATGTTTCCGGTCCAAGGAGGACCTGGCCTGGCAGTTCAAGCTGGACTGTTCCCATGAGGCGAATGGTCAAGACTTGTTTGCATATAGCTGAGTCTAAACTGGAATGGCATGGTGAGCAAAAAAACAATGGATTTAGGCCCTGATCTCTGTACTGGAGGTGAATGTTTGACATTGTTCAACATTCTATTCATCAATTGTCCTTTTTGCATTTGTCACTGTGAGTGGGATGGGTATGCCCAGACGTGGCTTCCATGCTCACCATGCCACTAGATTCACGCTATCCTGGCTGATGAGGTGTGATACCCCGAAACTGGCCCCAGGATGCTTGTTTCTGGTCTAGGGAATTGGTAATTATTTTTTTCCTTTCAACTTTCCCCACATTCTCTTGTCACTGTTTGCATGTCCCTGCATGAATGTGCATGTACTTCAAAATTTAATATGTTCATTTTCTCTTTAATATCTATGATAACCTTCATTACTACTTATAATTACTGACTAATATTTTCAAATCATAGTGAGACCAAACAGACTGAAACTAAACAGGTGTGAATCGGGTGACCTCAGTGGAATCCAGTGCATGGGTAATGGATAAAACAAAGTTGAAATTAACAGGTACTACAGTGCTAGCTCACCTAAAAATAATTAGCAGAGAAAAGTACTAGGTTAATGATAATTGGGGCTGATGAGGTTGGGTAAAGCAGAGGAACATATAGAAGGTACAAATATGGTCCCATTGAGTGAGAGGGTGAAAAAGAATTATTTTAGAAATAGAGGCTGAAAAAATCCATGCATATAATGAATGAATATGATTAATCCCATCTGCTCAATACACAGGGCAGAAATCTTACTGTGCATACATGCAGGACTTCCATTGTAGTCTGGTGTCATTCTCACCTATTCTCAAGAATGTTATATCAGCTTGGCTCACCGCACAGTGTAACAATGCACATGTTCAGTGGTCATTGCTTCGCCTTTCGAATGCTCTGGTTCAAGAGAACTTCTCTGGCAATAATGCTTAACAGAATGTACATTAGTGGAAACGCCAACATGTGCTGGCCTTAATCCCTTTGAGGGCTGTCATCTGTTTTCACTTCGGCTGCCAGAACTCTGCACTTTCGTGGGGAGACCACAGCCCGCACCAGGCATCCTGGCAGGAGCCCCCCACGTCCTTCCTTCGTGCCAGGAGGCGCTCAGAAGCTGCTCGAGGCTCCAGCGGTGCGGGACACAAGTGGGCGTGCCTGGGCCACGCCCGGGCAAAGTCCAGGCCAAGGGCGGGCCCGTCTGAGCCCGCCAGCGACTGGCAGAGGCTGGGCTGAGCCACCCCTCTATCTTCCATCCTAGAAACCATCATGGGTAAGCGCAAACAACCCTGCAGTTCTGATTTGGGCAAATCCAAAGGTAAAATCCCCCAGAATTCTGCCTCTATCATTTCATATCTAACTACAGCTGTAGGAGCATTAACACAGGAAATCCAAAATGCGGAGGAACAGTTGGGACTGAGGGCTGAACATTTAGTGTTGAGTGTACCACCAGCTGACCCTCCTTCGATTGTAACCCCATGTGAGGCTCCCGGGACCCCCACGAAGCAGGTTGTCTTGACACAGGACTCACAGGATCCTCTAAGGGGGTCCCAGACAGCGGAGGGAGGAAACCTGGGAGTGGCTGCTTTACCTCCATCACATTTGATTGTGGCCTCAGTAAAAAGAAAGGGAAGAAGAGAGGCACAAAATCCGGCACTGTGCTGGCCGAAACCCCTCTGTGCCATGACCGGGGAAGGAGCTCAGATCCTGAACACTTTTTTCTCCCAGCTGTGAGACGAATCATGGATGGCCTAATTCAATCGTGCCTAGAGCCACTATTCTCTACACTTATTGGGGATATCTCAAAACTCTTTAAAACAACGGTAGTTGGGTTGGTGGGGAAAATGGCGATGTGATTATTAACACACCTGATGCATTTTCTTTGCTAAATACAGCCCCCAGTAGTAAGGGGGGAGATAACGAGGCCGGGAGGTCAGAGTACTCTACAGATCGGCGTAGGTATCCAAGGAAAAGTTAAGCCGATTGACATTTTAGGGGTTAGTATGGCTGATAAGAATGGCAAGTACATGGGAGAATGTATCCCTCCAGATAATCAACTCCCTGCTGGACAGGGCAAGATAACCACAAACAGGAGTATAAATGGTATTGCTAATAACTGTAGGCTACATCTGCCCCCGGAAGCCACCCCTCTGTTAGCAGTATTAACAGGAGTACCCCTGCTCAAAGAGAAAATTACTGAATCAACCGAGGAGCTTATACGTAAAACTAAATTCTCATGTAAACAACTCTCAGGGAATGAGGCTTTAGCGTCTACCCATATTATCATGGCTAGACGGATGGGCTGGGTGGGTAGAAGGCCAAAACAAGAAGAGGGAGATTGTATTATCATCAACTTTGACCAGATTGGCATAGAAGGGAAGCTGTTTCAGGGAGGTCTAACCAGGGCCCAGGGGGCATCAAGGCTTTGCTGTGTGGCTTTTTTTATCCACCACTAGAGGGCCCTCAGGCCCATAGCCTGAGTGAGTGGGGGAGCTTTGCACCAGAACCAGTAAGGCCCCGACCAATGCATAGATTAAGAACCAGGGATGGCCGTCCTCTCCTGCCCAATCTGCCTACTGCTCTTATTCCACCCCCAAACTTAAGAGATCTAATTGGTAAGGATTTAGAGGAGAACAGTCTAGTATCCACAAACGGATTCCTCCCTCTGAGCCAGCTGGAAAATAATGACTGACTGACATCATTCCCCTCACAGCCGAATCATAGGTTGGTTGATCCAAGTATTGCCATTTGCCGTCCTATGTATAGGATACGCAAGGGAGATAAATCACACCTAAGGGTCCTTAGTTGAAATATAGCGGGTCTGAGAAACAAAAGAAATGACCCTAGGTGGTCTGATAACCTGAGGGAGTATGATGTGGTGGGATTACAAGAAACTTGGGATAGGGATAACAACATTTTGGCTGGACGGGTATAAGAGCTACTGGGAACCCACACGGCCTGCCCCACGGCCTGCCCCAGGTAGAACGGAGGGGGGACTAATAACTCATATTTCCATTAAACTGCTAGGAACATATTGTATGGTGGACTCTGGTTCCTGTAATTGTTTAGCGATAGAATAACGCCTGCCCATGAGCCGAAATTACTAATTGTTAATTTTTATTACTCCGCTGAAAGCAGTTTCATGAATGAACATTTATGGAATTTAAAACATTTTTTAGAGGCTTATAGGGAGAAAAAAATACTTTTTATTTGATAATAATCTTAGTCGATTTTAACATACATCTATGCACAATGAATTGTCACGTCACAGATTTTTTGGGTCCTGAAAACTGTTTTAGCTTGCACGCAGCAAGGGGGTTTTCTCGAGGACCTACTGGCTGAATTTGATCTCGTACAACCGTGTATAAACCCAGGAGACCTCTGGGTCCCCACATTTAAGGGGAGAGACCTGAACTCTATAATTCACTACATTTTCATTTCCCCAGATCTGCTAACTCAGGTGGTTTCCTATAATGCGCTGTGGTCACACTTTAGTGATCACAATCCTATCCACCTTATATTGGGTGGTGGCATGGGATTAGTGGGGAAACCTCCATTGGTAAATGTCTAAAGCTAACAGACCAGGGACGTAGGCTGAAATGGAGCAAGGTAGTCCCGCTCCTTTTTCTCCAAGAACTATGTGATACCATTAATGAGGACATAGGGGTTTGTCTTGACTATACCAAGATGGGGGTAGAAACCCTCTCAGCCTTTGAAAGTATTTGTGAGCAGGTGGCTAGAGGTCTCATACACCCAATAAGAAACTGCAGGGAAATAGGTGAGAGATGGTTGGATTGCAAATACCCTGAAGCCCACCGAAAGCTTTCATTTGCCTTAAAACAAGTACCTCAAGATAAACACCAACAGCTTTCATTTGCCTTAAAACAAGTACCTCAAGATAAACACCAAATAGCGGCACTTAGAAAGTTATAAGCTTGTCCTAGAAATCCGCCAAACCAAAATTAAACAAGAAGCCTGGAACAATTTACTTTCGGTGGATGTTCTTAAGAACAGCGCCATGTTCTGGGAGATTGTAAACAAACCATTTTTTAATGGAATTAGTAACTCCCCGTTGGAATGTAATATAACTGAGGATCAATGGTTCACTCATTTTAAACTCACATATGATGACCAGGAAGACGTGGGAACCCCTAGTCCCCCCTCATCAAGTACGGGTACATAGAGTCTGGTTTTTAACAAAGAGGAAGTAGGGGTGGCAATCGTGCAGATGTCTAGTAACAAGGCCCCTGGGCCGGATGTTCTTCTGGCTGATCTATATAAAATGAATGAGACACTCTGGGCAAAAATGTTAACTAATGTTTTTAATGCAGTAAGTCAGCATGGTTTCCCAAAGTCTTGGTCCCAATCTAATAATATACCGGTATTTAAAAAGGGCCAGAGAGATGTTCTAGGCTCATATCCCTGATTGATTCTGCAGTGAAGGTATTAGGGAGAGTAATTTTCAGCAAAGTAACAGAATGGTTGGAAGAGAGTGGTCAAATCTGCAGTATGGTTTGGAAGAGAGTGGTCAAATCTGCAGTATGGTTTTAGGAAGGGAAGGAGCACAATACATCAGTGCTAAAACCTGCAGTTGATAGTTGAGAAATACACAGCGGCCAAGACCGGGACATTACATCTGGCCTTTATGGACCTGTCCTCATCATTCGATTATTAGATTATGGGTTTTACTAATTGGCATGGGAATGGATTGTAGTATAGTTAATTTTTTGGCAGACCTGCATAGGGATCTCTCTGCGAGGGTGAGATTTGACCAGAGGGGTAACTGTACTAATCACTTTCGTATTGGAAGAGGTGTAAGACAGGGTTGCATTTTAGCTCACCTTCTTTTTACTTTATACATAAACAATCTTGACACCTCCCTGCGCACAGCCAGTCAAGATATCCCTCGAGCGGGGGTTCAGTTAATCCCTGCTCTTTTATACTCAGATGATGCTGTTCTACTAGCACGCACAGCAGTGGCGCTCCAGAGTCTTCTGGATTCTTTTGCGGATTTCATGAGATCCCTGGATTTAAGTGTGAATATTTCTAAATCACACACTCTGGTCATGGGCCAGAGACCCAAAAAGTTTAAAACATTCCGCTGCGAAGGAACTGTATTAACAAGGGTGACCTCATTTACATACTTAGGGGTACTGTTTGATGAGAAGGGATCTTGGGTACCGCAAAAGAAAGCAAAAAAAGCATGCCATGGTAAGATCAACAGTAGCTCTCCTTGGTTTTGCACAGAGACTCGGGGCTAAGCCAATTAAAGCTATGCTTAATATTTAACGATCTAAATGCATTGCCATCGCTAACTATGTGTCTGAAATCTGGCGCTACAAGGCGGCAGAGGAATTACAAATCGTGGAAAACAAGTTGTTAAGGAACTTACTTTCGATTCCGCAATCCACTCCCTCATATATTATTCACCAATAATTAGGTACTGGCTTTGTTTCTGATCTGATAGGACTGGCTCCACTTGTTAGCTGGATATTGATCTGGATTAATCCAGAATTGAAGATGAATCGAGAAATCGCCTGAGATTGTCTATCCTTGGATAGAGCCAGTTGCATCCCGTGGTTAAAGTATGTAAAGACTGTAACAAAGAAACTAGGACGTCCCGATCTCTTTGAGTCTCCAAACAATATCAGGAAAGAGGATCTACCCTGTGTTAAAAAATTTTTTTTAAACATGATGTACACTGAGAGAGAGGCAAATGAGATAATGAAACCCATGGTAAGAGCCTATCTTTTGCTGAAAACATCCCTATCGATAGAACCATATTTGAAAGTTGTAACAAAGCCATATCACCATATTAACCAGATTCAGATTTAATCTGTTGCACTATATATTGGGCGAACCGCAGGGTTGGAGAAAGGTGAAAGATTTAGGCCCTTGCACGTGTGATAACTTCTCCACCCAAGACACCTTGCATTTTATCATGTTTTGTGACCACTTTCATGAAATTCGCAGAAAGATTTTAGTGCCTATTTTAAAGAGAAAAAGTTTTATTCAGGTATGGCCTGCATTAGTGTACTTACAGATGCTGAATAACACATGGGAGATTTTTTATATTGCCAGTTTTTTAGTTGCTGCTGTTAGGGAAAGGAAAAGAAGGCCCATCATGCCAAGTAATGTAGCACCTCTTTTATAATCATGACGATCTGTGTTTTAAACAAATGCTGCCTTAACTGACGAGTACCTTTTATGAAACATGTGAAGAAGTGGCTTTCATGTTTGATTGTCCCTTATGCCCTAGAGAAATCTCAAAGACATCTTGCATTGATTTTTTTATTGAATACATTTAAAGGCCGAAGTCCATCTTTAATGAATTTTATGAAGATGGAGATGAAATGTTTTTATGGTGCCTAAGATTATTTTAATATGTCTTTTGTATATGTTTTTATGTTGTGGTATAAGAGGGTTGTTGTGTACTTTTATGGTTTTTATTACCGAATAAAGTGGATTTGACTGTCTGACTAACTGACATTTTAAGCAGTTTTCTATGTTATATATGGTCTCAAAAGTTTACAAAATAGGTTTGCTGAGGTATACCGTCTCCTGACTTTCTACGGCTTATGTTTACCCTCTTAACATTGCACTTCTGTATGTCCACCACAGCCCCCGTTTTTACCTTTCAGGCATGTTCACAATAACAATCAGGAACGCACTTATGCACGGTTATTATACTACTAACATTTCTCCAATCCTATTACAGTTGATAGTTTTCTCAAATGCATAATTGCCTATATTGCTGATATGTCTGATACCTGCTAGATGTAAATTGTCAACATATCTCCTAGTTGGAGGTTAGCAAACTATTTTTTTTTAATACAGATGTACGTATCTGTCTTATTTAGCATTCTCTACTCCGCGGGCATTAATTAATTGTCGGCCTGTTTAACTATTACCCGGATGCACTGATGAACCCATCAAATAGATTACCTGGATGCACCCATCTAATGTTACAACCTTTATGAGGAAACAACACTAAAAACTCCCAATCATAAACAAAGCAATAACCCAAATGCACCACCTTTTTGCCACACTGGGTGAACCTAATGAATTGAGGGACCTTTCTATTACATAAGAAACAAATCGTAGTATCCATCCAATTAAAATTTATCAAGATGCACAAGGGGTTGTTAAATCATTCTACTCTTGATACACACCTGTAATATTGCATAGACTCCATGAGGTCTGCCCAACACCTTAATCATTGCCTCGACTAGTTACAGCCTGGGTTGCCACAAAGATAAAGTAAATTGAACCATCTGAAAGCAAATATTTGCATTATAGACTCTAAAGAAACCGTGCCTCGCATATACTTCAATACACCTCCAAGCAGCACAAATGGACACTGAAAATATTACAATTGGCAAAGCATTAGGCCTTGTGCAGAACTGTAGGCTATGTGAAGAAATCTACATGTTGGAAATGTTGCTTGTCACTATTTGAAGCTACTAACACTCTTCCTTCTGAAGAAGGATTTCAAATTTCCTATACAGGGTCTTGTCATTTCCACCTTGTCTGTGGGAATTCCTCCCCACAGGTCTCTAATTCATCCGATCAACTCCCCTTAAAACAGTTTATTCATGAATCAGGAAGATTCATATCAGAAAATAAAAGATATCCACATGCAACAAACGAATTAAGATCACTAACATAGCTGCCAGTTAAAGCTCACTGACCTTTCAAAACAGAAGGTAATTTATTTAACTCCCCAGAAATTAATGTTCCTAGAAAATTATCAAGCAAGCTGGTAATTTTCTGAGGGCCACAAGCTGTATGACACTGCTGTGTCTCAAAACTCCATGTTTAACCAAAAGATATGGAATAAGACTGTCACCAAATATCTTCAATTGAAACCATAGAGGAGCCTGTCATTGCTTTTCTTGACTTAAAGGATTGCCCTTATTTAGCAGTGACCATTCCCCAGATCACCTACGGTAGTGGCATTTATGTCATTCTCTCAGGTAAGATGATGCCCAAGTTCCAAAGAGTAGTAGTCTGGTTGCCTCATCTTTAGATTGGTCTACACCTCTGTATCAGATGACTCTGCTTCATGCGAGTTATTGGAATGTTTGCGTATTTCAGGCCACCATCAGGGCGCACGTTGGAGCTTTACTTATCCATGGCAGCTACACAGAAATCTGGGAGGCTTCTAAGAATTAGCAGAGTGGCTTCTACACTTCAGGTCTGGCATTGTTTTCAGGCTTCCTTTGTTGATATGCTTTTTTGGACCCCTGGATCCTTGACAAAATTATAAGGGGGTAGCTCTCCACTTTCTTTAGTTGCTCATTTGCAGACATCCTTCTGTTTGATTGACAATTACTCAGGGTGACATTAGATGGTCCTAAAGATGATAAGTCTACCATATAAAATGATCAAAATGACGTTGACAATGTATACCGACCCAGCTTTTATTTATCTAACTTGTATTTCATGAGCTGTATCATAGCTAATGGAATTGTGATATACAGAGAATACTTTTGAATCACATGTGTCACACTTTTACATGAGCACTCTCTTCACTTTCTCACTTGTTCCACACAGGTCACGTTTGCCTACAACCCACTCAATACTTGTTGTAATTTTACTGATTACTGGATTGGTATATATTAAAATATTAAAACATTGTTTTTGTTTCATTAAATAAGATATTGGGAGAACATGGCGGTCGGGAGCATCGGATCTCTCTATGCAGAGTCACGCACTGGCACACGCACTTCCCCCAAAAATAGTTTTCTCTAAGGACATGCATCAGTAAATATTTAAGAAACTTACCTTGCTAGGTTTCTCAGGACCGAGGGGCAGCCGAAACACGGGATCCCCATGCAAGGCTGGTGTCGGGCGAATCTGTGCCTCGGACGCCGGGAGAGCCCTGTGAGGCTGCGCGAGTACGCCGTTTGAGTGTGGGCAGAAGCAGCCACAGAGCTGCAGTTGAGCTGAAGGGCAGCCACCCGCGTCTCCTTTCAGGGGCTTCCAAGTGGCCGTGGAAGCTGCGGACCAGACATTGGAAGCCCCACAGCTGGATGGAATATTGAAAAAAGACAAAGACATAGGGCGTGTATGACTCCGGTAAGTGGCAGGGGAGGGGGTAAGAGTAATGCTCATGCCCCTACAGCCCCTACAGTCCTACCAAATGCTGTCAGTGGCCCCAAAGACAAAAAGGGCAAGAAATATACTCCCCCAGTAGAGGTAGATAGGGACTGTATTGGAAAACGGGGGATTATTTATTGCCTGAGAAATAGGAATTTTGCTGTGAATAATACGGTAATAGAAACCACATGTAAAAGTCCCATTATTATACCGGTAACCAGCACCCAAGGGGGCAATCAATGGCTAGAACAGAACTGGGAAATAACCATTGTACCTCCAACATCTTCCAAATCTGTACAAGGCAAACAAACAGTAGCAAAAATACACCCTCTCTGTGCTCCTTTTTTAAAATCCAAGCCAAGCAAGATTTTAAAGGCACACCAACTGGTGCATCACAAGAAGACTGCATAAAAAGGACTAGTACAGATGTAGACATGCAGAGAATTAATAAAGGTTCAGCAGGAGACGGGGTGGAGACTAATAATAGATTTCAAATATTAGCCATGGAAGGGACGGAGGTAGAAAATCCATTGCAGTTGGATATTCGCCAGAGAGAGTTAAATGAAGAGGCCCAACAACTCCAATTGCAACCACAAAAACAAATAGAGCAACCAGAGATAGGGAAATTAATGGAAATCTTAGAGATGAGGGCAAATTTTGCCAAATCTGAGAAAAATCAATAGAAAATACAAGAGACATGTGAGGCACTCAGAGCAAAAGTGAACACATTAATGTATCGGGTACTGGAAGTAGAAAACTCTCTAGACAAACCTGGGAGAGAAGTAGTAGCCAGTCAGGGAGAAATTCAGATCTCAAAGACTAATTAGAAAGACCTAAGAGATAAGATTGAGTCTGTAGAAAATAACGCAAGAAGGAATAATCTCAGAATTCTTAATGTTCCGGAGAGAATGGAAGGAGAAAACATTAAGAGCTTTGTGGTCAAGCTTCTGAAAGAGTTCATCCCTGGGTTAGAGTACACAGGGTTAGATGAAGACATACAGAGGATACATCGAAACCCTTATAAAAAAAGGAAATTAAGAAAAAATACATGGAGAATTTTTGCTAATTTTAAAACCTATGTCCTGAAAGAAAAAAGCCCTGAAAGCTGGCACTTTTGCTAAAAGGGGCTATATTTTAAGAATCCGCTCAGATATATCAAGAGCCACACAGGACAGGCAATAGGAATTGGGCCAATATATGCAAGAACTCAGGGCCTTGGGGGCAACAGCACAGATGCACTTTCCGGCCTCCCTGAAAATCATGTGGTGGAACCAAATGTACAATATAAGGGAGCCCAAGGAGGTGGCAAACCTCATAGATCAAATCAAAGATCAAATCAAAGACCAACAGAAGTAGAAAAGGATATATGGGGGATATATGGGGGAAAACAGCTGTATAAACACCTAGAGACTATTTGCACAATGAAAACAGGGAGAGTTCTCCAAGGGTGGATGGGAGGTGGAGAAAGGGGGTTTCACCGAACTTTATCGTGATTTTTTCACTAGGTGTGGGAGCATATGGGGAAAAAAAGAAAAAAAATCTTGTCCGTTGTGCAAATTGTCAGGAAGAACTGGGTCCAAGGTACAATGTAAGAAAGTTAGGACAAGCCATACACTGATTGAGAGAAAGGAGTATGGCTAGCCAAACGACAATTAATATGATGTCATGGAACTTGAATGGCCTTAGAGTTAAAAAAAGGAGACAAACATTTTTGGAATATATAAAAGTAGTGAACAGTGAAATTATAATTCTCCAAGAAACACATTTACTGAGAGCAGAATGGGATAAGATCATGAAAAACCAAAAATGGGTTGATAGTTATATCTGTACCAATCAGACCTGCTGTGTTAAAGGAGTGGCCATTTTATTTAAAAGAAATGCAAATACACTGATAGTGCATGCCCTTACAGACCTAAAGGGAAGATGGGTTATACTTAAGGTGAAAATGCTAGGTAAAAGATATACTTTATCAGGCTTCTATGGTCCAAATTTGGATGACCCTGCACCACTTCAGGCCCTATATAGTCAACTAATAGAAACCCCAGCTCCTACAATTGTGGGAGGGGATTTCAACTTACTAATAGATCTTAAAGAAGATAGGTTCCCCCCCTGGAAAAATGTCCAATGTACCAAAAATGAGGGCGTGGCTGAAAAGATATATAGAGGACTTGGGGTTGGTAGACGTTTGAAAAAGTAAAGGAAATAAAGAAAACAAGTTCACCTACAAAAACAAAAGATACGGGCATGACTCTAGAATAGACTTCTTTCTGGTAGATGAAGGTTTAGGTAAAATTGTTAAAAAAGTGGAACATATACCTGCCCACCTATCTGATGACTCAGTAGTTTTCCATGACTATACAAGTAGGGAAATCTCAGGCAATTCCCAGATGGACTCTAGACCGTACTCTCCTTCTAGATCAGCAGGTCATGGACAAGTTGAAACTAGTAACAGAGGAATATTTCCTAATCAATAATAATGGAATCTCTATATAGATAGTTTGGGATGCTTATAAGGCAGTAATTAGGGGGGTTCTTATTGGTTTGACTGCCTCTAGCAATAACAACGCCAGGAATAAAATAAATCAATTAGAGGCAGAAATCCATTACATAAGGAACTGGGGGTGATGAATCTTCACAAGAACAAGAGATAATAGAAGAAGAAATAAAAGAAAAGAAGAATGATCTGATAAATATCTTAGAACCCATAGTTAGAAAAATAATGGGAACCTTGTAAGCTATCACATTATGAATATGGGGAAGGTAGTGGAAAACTATTGGCCTAGAAGCTGAAAATTGAACAAAATAGAAACAAGATCTTAGCTGTCCAAAGGGAGGGGCAACTCAGGATTGCTGTAAATAATCCGGAGATCAAGGACGCCTATACTGACTTTTTTTCAAAATCAATATACAGAAGACTTAGATGTATCAGAAGAACGAATTAACTCTTACCGGAACTAATTGGATACTCCAACTTTCAAAATGAATATAGAGAGGACCTTAACTCTGAAATAACTTTAGAAGAGGTGATGGGATGCGTTGAAGAAATTAAAGAAAGGGAAAGCAGCCGGTCCTGATGCGCTCCCAAACTAGCAATACATGACCCTAAAAGAAGTACTGGCTCCTATATTAGTGAACCTGTTAAATACAGTTTTCTTAGAGAGACAGGTCTTGCCAAAATCTTGGAATGAGGCTACCATCAGCGTAATACTTAACTCAGGGAAGGACCCAATGTGCTGTGAATCGTATAGACCCATATCGCTATTAAATAGTGATTATAAAATATACAACCAGATATTGGCCACAAGACTAGGAAAGGTGATAGGCCAATTGGTGCCTGAGGACCAGAAAGGATTTATTAAGGGGAGACAGCTGTAGGAATTGACCCATGAACTGATCGGGGCAATAGATGTAGCTACCCAAGAAATTTGCTCTAAGTCCTCACCTTCGATGCAGCTACAGCCTTTGATCGGGTCAACTGGCTTTTTTGCATAAAGTTATTAGCCAATTCAGATTAGGAGAAAAATTCATAGAAGCGGTGGCCTGTATATATAAAACCCCAACGGCAAAGATATTGGTAAATGGCAACCTTACAAGGGAGATATACATTTAAAGAGGTATTCGTCAAGGGTGTCCCCTCTCACCGTTTTAATCTATACATAGACCCCTTAGCCAATGCAATTAGAGTTACTGAAGAAGTCAGCCGCGGTCCGTGCAGGTAACATCGGTGGGGCCGGGTTGGGGGGTATTCTGACAGACGATAACGGGGGAAATTAATTATTTATTTAATTTTCACTCTGCATCTTCCGTCGGAATACCCCTCAACCCAGCCCCACAGCTGTTACCTGCACAGACCCCGGCTGCAAGAAGTTATTCCCTTCCAGTTTCAGGGGTGGCAGAAAAAAGTGGCATTATACGCAGACGACCTAATGATATTTACAAGCAATCTAATAATGTCACTACCAAAAATAACTAACATCCTAGAAACGTTTGGGGTAGTATCAGGGTATCAAATTAATCATCAAAAGACTGAAATTATGGAATGGAACTCTCCAAACTATAACCCCCTATCAAAAGGCAGGATAAAATACCTAGGAGTAGAGGTATTAAAAAATATTGATGAAATAGCTCAAGTGAATTTTAACATGAAGATGAAGGAGACGAAGAAGCTATTAAGAGTATGGAGTGGTTTACCATTATCGTTTATGGGGAGATCCAACGCGATAAAGAAGTCAATATTACCCAAATTCACCTACATTTTTAATACCATACCACTTGAATTTAAATCAATATAGATTAAAAAGCTACAAGGGGAGCTAAATAGTTTTATTTGGGTCGCTAGGAGAAAAAGAATGGCCTGGAAAAAATTGTGAAGAAAAAATAACATGGAGGTATTGCTAGTCCAGACCTCTTACAATACTGTTGGGCATTTCAATTCAAAACTATAAGGTCGTTGCTTAAGGAACATTCCATCTACGCCCTATATCAACAAGCAATGATAGAAAGAAGTTTACAAGTTCGGTCATCCTAAATACTTTTAAAAATTTAAGCTGAAGACTCTATTATCAGCTTGCAGACTCTGGTATCAAATTATGAGAACATTAACGATCCCGTACTATAACACGTATGCCCCAATTTGGGAATCCCCAGGAACTACCACAGTGCTTGAGAGACAAACTGGCAATTCCTATGAAAGACGCAGGAATAACGAAGTGGGGCAGTTGGTAGAAGGAAGATATGTGTGGTAGGTTGGGAATCCCTGTCAATAAGTACCGATGGAAAGTTGTCTAGATTCAGTTGACAAGTTGGGCAAAAGAGATGGAGAAAGACTGTGTGGAAAATATGGAGTTAGAGGAAGAACTACAAGGAGACCCAGTACGTAGGAAAGAAGTAGCCAAGTGGCATTGAATTATGATTCAAGCTGGAAAAGAAGACTTTACACTCCCAATAGGGCATTGGGAACGAGACCTGCTGATGCGGGATGTACAATACTTATGGCAAGTATCTATGTTTGCATTATGGTTAGGCTGTCCGGTTTTAGGTTTAAACCTATAATAACTGATAAAACCCCACTGAAAGAGAACTAGCCCTCACCAGTGAAAACATATAAACACTGAAAAAACACCTGCACAACCACAAACTAAATGCCATTCAAAGAAAGGAAAAAGAGAATGAAAGAGTCATTTTTTTTCTTCCTGAAGGGGCCAATGTAATGTAACTTTGTAATACAAGCTAGCAGTAAGATAGTCCACTCTGGTGCACTGTTTTCTTATGCACAGGAACTAAAATGCAAATATTTATCATTTCGTGCTTTGTGTGGCATCAAAGAAAGAGTCATCCCAACTGTGTCCCTTAGCTGATGGTTCTCAGTCCAAGGGGCCATGAATGCTATATTATCCATGTGGCAAACGTTTACAGAATTTTTGCTGAGTGATGATGCCAAAGGCAAGAAATGTGAGGATCTTTGGTCACATATTGATAGTGATGTGAAAAAAAGTACACTCTACTGCATTCTTAGATTTTTACAGGAAAACATAACTGCTGTAGTGGACATAATAAAAAAACTAGAGTCTGAAAACACCCTTGTCTGCCAAGTGTTCAGCATAATTGGTGTAGATGTTAAACATCTCCTTGAGAGTAGGCTGGGCGACACCTTTAGTGACTTTGGCACTGCAACATGTTCCATGTAAGAGTGTTTGCCACTTGGTAAGCAAAGCAATGGCGAAGAGCAATTCAGGAACTTTTATTTTACAATGTATGAGAAATGGCTTGCAATGATGCATAGAAATGTCCCTTCACCACCAATGGCATTTGAAGTCAATGAAACCTCACTGTGGTACTCTGTTCTAGATCCCTTCCGTAAGGGGGAATTTCCTCCGTAGTTTCAAAAGTGCTGCTTCATTTTTGACCGTTTCAATAACTCTGAGGGCATAAGCGCCCAGATCAGCGCAAATGTTGCAGAACCTGCCCTGAGAATCGCAATCTTCAAGTGAACCAGTATTGGCATGGAAAGCTATGTCAGTGGCCAGAGTTAACAAATTGTGTACTGGCTGTTTTGGCGTTGCCCATCTCAAGTGCCAATGTTGAGAGGGCCTTTTCACAGAAGTTACATGGGAAGGAAAGAACGAGCGGACATGACCAAAGACTCACTGAAGAAGTATTTTATGGTGTACTACAATAAGTTTATTTGCAAACATCTATTTGGAACTCATATACACTATACTTACATTGTCTATATACCATGCGCTATCAGTGCAAGAAGCAAGCAATAATAAAAGCAAAACGTTCCATAAACACTGGAAAAACACTGTTTCTGTAGTTTTTAATGACGCGAAAATGTGTAACCACTGATAACCACTGTTTTTTTAAGGTATTGAAATCACTTGAAAACACTGAAAAAACCCCACCAGAATTTACCAAAAATAGAAACTGAAAACAGGAAAGCCTAATTATGGTACACAATGAAATCTGCACCTCTCAGGAAAAACCATTTGTTCACACTACACAGAGCATACTGGACCACAGAAAAATTAATAAAGATGAGCCAGCGAGAGGTGGAGAAGTAAGAGCAAACGACATCCATATGTTTTGGCAGTGTACTCAACTCCAGCTGTTTTGGTCCAATGTGGGTAAGGTCCTAAATGAAGTGGTGGGGCAAGATAAGCGCAGACCTAATTATTTTTGGGGTTGTGAGTAATAATCCTGTATCACCTTTTTTAAATGCAAAAAAGTCTATTATTTGTATTCATTTTAATCGCTAGGCGGGAGATATGTATAAAATGGATACTTAACAGTCCTCCAGCTCTGCACGAATGGCTAGCATCGGTATGAAGGGTCAATAAGTTAGACCGCAGTAGAGAACAAAATAAGAGAACAGAGTTTTGGGACATATGGGACCAGAATGGGAATAAGGGATAGGTATTTAGAGGGATTTTGGTAGGAAGGGAAGTCCAATGATTATATATGGGAAGACAGGATCGCCTCTACTCTAACCTAGAGTGCGGTGAAATACCTGATTGGTAAAGTTTTAAAAGAGGGAACCCATGTTTCTTCCTATCTACTTGTTGCACAAATGAGGACAAAAATAAATTAAATAAGATATTGTATTCCTTTCTTACTCTCTTAAGGACCACTGTTGTTTTTATAATTGTGCTTACCCAGGTCCCCTGGACAATGATGGTTTCCCTTGTCTTTGTTTAATATCATCTTTAGATTGAAGCAAACTGGGTACTACACATGTGCTCCATAGACCATCCACTCATTCCTAATGAAACAACTGAGCATATTCAAAATGTGGACTTATTCACATATATATCCAGTGCATGCACCTTTGTAGCTTGATAATATATTCACCTGGGAAGATGCAAACAATTTGTTGACAGAACAATTGTTTACTACACTCTTTTCTCTCAGACTCTCTCCCTCTACTTCTCCACCTCAAGGATGACATCCTAAGAGTCTATTCAGTTAGGCATTTGGACTCCATAAAAATGGTGAACTGCTAGCTACTACGTTGACACTGTGGAACTGAAACTGTTACATGCATTCCTTGCCTGCCCACCTACAAAGCTCTATGAAATAGACTGATCAATCAATCAATCAGGGGTTTGTTAAAGCGCGACTACTCACCCGTAAGGGTCTCAAGGCGCTAGGGGTGGGGGGTGCAGGTTCCATTCCATCAAGGAGGAGGTCTGTCGAAGAGACAGGTTTTGAGGTTTCTTGCGAAGATGGGGAGCGATGTTGTCTGTCTGAGGTGGAGCGGAAGGGCGTTCCATGCTTTGGCCGCGAGGAAGGAGAAGGAGCGGCCTCCCGATCTGGTCTTTCTGGTGCGGGGGACCACGGCGTAGGAGAGCTGGGCTGATCGTAGGGTCCTTTGGGGTGCGTGGAATTTGAGTCGGCTGTTCAGGTATGCTGGTCCAGTGCCGTGGAGGGCCTTGTGTTCATGGGTGAGCATCTTGAAGGTGATTCTCGCCTCGACGGGTAGCCAGTGGAGTGTGCGCAGGTGCTGGGAGATATGGCAGTGTTTTGGCAGGTTGAGGACCAGTCTTGCGGCGGCGTTCTGGATGTTCTGTAGCTTGCGGTTGAGGTTTTTGGTTATTCCGGCGTAGAGTGCGTTGCCGTAGTCGAGTCTGCTGGTGACCAGGGCGTGAGTGACGGTCTTTCGGTGTTCGAGGGGGATCCATTTGAAGGTCTTACGAAGGAGGCGGAGGGTGTGGAAGCAGGAAGATGAGACAGAGTTGATCTGGCGGTCCATTTTGAGCTCAGAGTCCAGGATGATTCCCAGGTTGCGTGCGTGGTCTGTGGGGGTTGGCGGGTTTCTGAGGGCGGGGGGCCACCAGGAGTCGCTCCAGGTGTCGGTGTTTGGGCCCATGATGAGTACTTCTGTTTTGTTGCTGTTTAGTTGTAGGCAGCTGTTTTTCATCCATTTGGCGACGGCTTCCATGCTTTCTTGAAAGTTGCGTCTGGCGGTGTTGGGCTCATTGGATAGGGAGAGGATGAGCTGGGTGTCGTCTGCGTATGACACGATGTTGAGTCCGTAGGTTCTGACGATGGGGGCAAGTGGAGCCATGTAGACGTTGAAGAGCGTCGGGCTGAGGGAGGAGCCCTGGGGGACTCCGTAGGTGGTAGGTGTGGGGTCCGAGAGGAAAGGGAGGAGTCTGACCCGCTGCGTCCTGCCAGAGAGGAAGGAGCAGATCCAGTCGAGGGCCTTGTCCTGGATTCCTGCGTCGTAGAGTCGGCGTATTAGGGTGCAGTGGGAGACTATGTCGAATGCCGCTGATAGGTCGAGGAGGATGAGGGCTACTGTTTCTCCTTTGTCCAGTAGGGTGCGGATGTCGTCTGTTGTGGTGAGGAGGGCGGTTTCCGTACTGTGGTTTTTTCTGAAGCCGGATTGGGAGGAGTCGAGGATGTTGTGTTCTTCAATGAATGTGGCGAGTTGGCTGTTGATGGCTTTCTCGATGACTTTCGCTGGGAACGGGAGCAGGGAGATGGGTCTGTAGTTTTTGAGGACGGTGGGGTCCGCTGAGGGTTTCTTTAGGAGGGGGTTGACCTCGGCGTGTTTCCAGTCATCGGGGTACGAGGCGGTCGCCAGGGAGCGGTTGATGGTGTGGCGGAGCATGGGTGCGATGGTGTCGGCGGCTCTGTTGAAGATGTGGTGGGGGCAGGGGTCCGTGGGGGCCCCTGAGTGGATTGACTTCATTGTCTTCAGTGTGTCTTCAGTGGTGAGGGATGTCCAGTCATCAATCGCTGGTTTCCGGGTGTCGGGGGTGGTTGGTGAGGGTTCAGTGTGTTGGTTGTCTTTGTCGAAGTTGTCGTAGATGCTCTTGATTTTGTGGTGGAAAAAGGTGCTGAGTTTGTCGCAGAGGTCTTGTGAGGGAGGGATGTCGGTAGACTCGCTGGTGGGTTGGGCGAACTCCTTGATGATGCTGAAGAGTTCCTTGCTGTTGTGCGCATGGGTGGAGATTCTGCCTTCAATCGCTTTTTTCCTAGTTTCTCTGATGAGTTGATGATGGGCGTTGGTGGCGGCTCTGAAGTTGTTGTGGGCTTCTGTGGATTTGGTGTTCCTCCAGGCCTTTTTGAGGTGGCGGCATGTGCGTCTGGACTCTCGAAGTTCGGTGGTAAACCATCTGGCTTTCTTGGCGCGGGTATTGTTGTTTTTCTTGAGGGGGGCTATGGTGTTGGTGCTGTCCGAGATCCATCTATGCAGGGTTCGGGCTGCGGTGTTGGGGTCGTCGTTTTCCGCGATGGTTGGGGTGGAGTTGTTGAGTGAGGAGGTGAGCTGGTCGGCGGTGATTTTGGTCCAGTTTCTTCGTGGAAGCAGGTGCTGGTGTCTGTGGATGGTGGGTGTTCTGAAGGTGAAGTGGACGCAACGATGGTCGGTCCATGGGAGTTCGGTGGTGTGGCTAAAGGTGATGGAGTTTCCTGTAGTGAAGAGGGGGTCGAGGGTGTGTCCTGCTGAGTGCGTGGGCTCGGTCACGATCTGGCGGAGTCCAATGTTGTGGAGGTTGTCCAGGAGGGATGTGGTGTTGGGGTCCAGTTGGTTGTCGAGGTGGAAGTTGAGGTCTCCCAGCAGGGTGTAGTTGGTGGATGCGATGGCCTGCGGGGAGATAATGTCCGTGATGGAGTTGGCGAAGGGTCCGCGGGGTCCAGGGGGTCGGTAGATGATGGTTCCTTGGAGGGTGGCGGTGGGGCTGGCCAGTATCTTGAAGTGAAGGTGTTCCATCAGTTCTGTGGGCTCATCGGGGAGTGTGCTCAGGCAGAGGCTGGATTTGTGGACGATGGTGATTCCTCCTCCTGGGCGGGTGGGGCGGTCCTTCCTGGAGATCTTGTATCCTTGGGGGATGGTGATGGCGATGTCCGGTCCCGAGGTGGTGTTGGTCCAGGTTTCGGTGAAGAACGCTACGTCCGGGGTGGTGCTGTCGAGGAGGTCCCAGATTTCTGTGGTGTGTTTGTGGAGGGATCGGACGTTGAGGAGGATGCATTGCAGGGTCTTCCATTTGGTTATGTTCTTGTGGGCGGGTTGTGCTGGATCCGTGTTCTTGGCGGTGCTGCAGGTGTGCCGGCAGCGGTGACAGCTGAAGGGTCCATGGGTGTCGGCTGGTGATGCTAGCTTGCAGTTGTTGTTGCGGCCTGGGTTGAGTGCGTGGAGTGCTGCTGGGTCGTAGCGTTGGCGGGGCGGAGGTCCAGGGTTCCTGGCGCTGGTTGCGGACGGGTCACAGACGGGCTTGCCTTTGACGCGTCTTCGGTGCACCAGTGGCGCCATTAAGTAAGGGTCAGGGAGGGCTGGACAGCTGGGAGGCGGGAGGGGAGCTGGATTGGGCCGGTCGCGCTGGGGGGGGCCGCGGGGGCAGCAGCAGCGGGGAAAGGTTAAGGGAGGAAATAAGGGATAAAGAAAAAAGGGAAAATAAGGCACAAAAGAGCAGAGATGCAGAAAAGTGCAGAAAGGTGAAAGCTAAAAGAGGGTAGAAAAACGAGTGAAAACCAGTGAAAGAGCAGAGCGAGAGGAAGGGAAAATGAGCAGAAATAAGGCACAAAAGAGCAGAGATGCAGAAAAGTGCAGAAAGGTGAAAGATAAAAAGGGTAGAAAAACAAGTGAAAACGAGTGAAAGAGCAGAGTGAGAGGAAGGAGACAAAGGTCCACTGGACCACCAGGGATGAGGCGCAGGGAACCCTGCGGGTGGAGGAGGGCCTCGATCACCAACACTCGAGAGTGCAGGGGCACGGGCAGGCCTCACTTAATGGTGGAATTGCGAGGGTGGGAGAGCAATTTCACTGACAATGAGTCAGTGGTCTTGCTCGCCTGTCCCCGCAGTGGCCGCCATTAAGTAGGGGTCGGGGAGGCCTGGACAGCTGGGAGGCAGGAGCGGGGAGGGGAGCTGGATTGGGCCGGTCGCGCTGGGGGGGGAGGGGCCGCGGGGGCAGCATCGGCGGGGAAAGGTAAAGGGAGGAAATAAGGGATAAAGAAAAAAGGGAAAATAAGCAGAAATAAGGCACAAAAGAGCAGAGATGCAGAAAAGTGCAGAAAGGTGAAAGATAAAGAGGGTAGAAAAACGAGTGAAAACCAGTGAAAGAGCAGAGCGAGAGGAAGGGAAAATGAGCAGAAATAAGGCACAAAAGAGCAGAGATGCAGAAAAGTGCAGAAAGGTGAAAGATAAAAAGGGTAGAAAAACGAGTGAAAACGAGTGAAAGAGCAGAGTGAGAGGAAGGAGACAGAGGTCCACTGGACCACCAGGGATGAGGCGCAGGGAAACCTGCGGGTGGAGGAGGGCCTCGATCACCAACACTCGGGAGTGCAGGGGCAGGCCTCACTTAATGGTGGAGCTGCGAGGGTGGGAGAGCAATTTCACTGACAATGAGTCAGTGGTCTTGCCTGATGAAAGCATTACTGATGTATAAGAATACCAAGTATACTGTAATGAAGAAGAAATAAGGGTCACCTGATCCTAGCCATGCTCCTTAACTGCCCTGAATAAATTAGCCTGTAAAAATAGAATGGTACATCATTTACTCCAAAGCATATGCAAATAGAAGCAGTGTAGAACTCCTTTGCCTGAGAAAATTCCTGCAACTTTTCAAACTCTATCTTAAGATCGCAAGTGTGATGCAAAGGAGCGTATCATGAAACTATTTAATAAGGCCTTCCAAAAACGTCCAGCCAAAATATAACCCCAACAGAGCTGCGCAATGTAATTCTGGGACTTAAAATGCAGTGCAACCCACAGGGATCTCCAATATCTTCTGACAAAGCAGAGAGACAATGTTAAACACCTAAGCTAGGTTCACAAGCTATAAATACTGGGTAATAGAATCCAGTTACTACTGTGGTTTAGACATTATACTTATGCATCAATGCTTCGGGTCTAAACAATACATACAACCTTTACATAATACTAAGGGTCCGATTGCGCTCCCGTTCGGAAGGGCTCCGAATCGGATTCAGCAAACCCGAACCCTTGTTTCCGACCAAATCGTACCCAGTTCCGAACAACCAATTACAATGCCCGGAAACAGTTAGAGATGTTGGAATCAGTTCCGAAAGACATTCGGACAGGTCGAGCCTTTTGGAGCTGAATCGTACAGCTCCATGAACACGGTTTCCGAGTGAGCGATTACGATGACATATTCGGACAGCTGTTCCGATTCGGTTTGCCCGAGACAAAACGGCTGTCCTGATCTGTCTTTGGGGGCTCGTAGCAGGCTCCCCTTGACCTGGAGACCTCCGAATCGGGCCGGTGGGGGTACCCTTGGGTCCCCCCTTCCAAACCATGCACAGTGTGGCAGGCACCATGGGGTGCCCACCACAAGGTGCACGTTTCTCCCCAGCCCCCCCCTTTTTTCAATAAGAGCCAGTGTTGTGGTTCGGAACACAGGCTTCCATTGAAGTCAATGGGAGTCCGACCGAATGGTATGCGGAAGCATCCAGATGCATCCAAATCGCTCAATCGGACTCCCCCGATCCGGGTCGTTTAGAAAGCATTCCGGAACCGATTCGGTCGGAATGCTTTCCGGACGGGATCGTAATCGACCTCTAAGTAGGAACTTTGGACAACCAAGTAAATATAAGATAAAAGTTCAATCAAGCTTTAAAATAAAAACTTCATTCCCATACTATCCAGAGTACTATATTCTTGATCATGTGTTCACTATACTTAGTGAGTGGTGTCATAGTAATTGATGGTTAACTATTGTATCCATCTAAATTCCAAGATTGCACACCTGTGTTTACAGATGTTTGATTATTCCATACTTATATCCACAAACTTTAGCACTTGAAAATATTCTAGTATCTGCATGAAGCACCCAGTGTATCACCGTACCAGCAAGAGAAGAAAGAACAACAACAAAGTTACAAATGACTACGGGATTTTCTAAGACAAAGATAAAAAAATGTTTTACCTTGTAACAGTCACTGCCACCAACCCAGATGACAGGGTAACTATTAGTGATCTTGAAAGTGATTTCCTTGATGAAGTCATTCTCGCCTTCAGAGTGGATTGATGCCAGGTGGGCACTTGGGACGAGTTTCTGGCAGTAGAACTGTAAAAAGAATTATGTTTAAATGGATGTTGAGATTTACTGTGATTTTTGGGCAATATTAATGACAATAAGTCATGGCAGCCAGTATATGCAGGTTCCAAAGAACTGGATTGTTAGTTGGGGAGAATGTGAGTCCTACCCTACTAATATATCCCAAAATCCTGTCAGGTCAAACAAACTGTTTCAATGATTTAAACTTCGGCTCAAACCTTGGTAGCAATGGCACACAACAGAGAGGCATGCAGTGAAAACCGACAAAACGTCTATACAGAACTCGCTGAAAATCCCACAGTCAATTTCTAAAAAATAAGAACCATTGGTTGGTTAGGCAAATGTATACCAAAACAAGTAAAATCCAATGAGGGGAACTGGAGATATGATTTTTTTGAAATTTTAAGGCAGAAAGTTTTTTGTTGTTGACCAGCACCTCGTGCAACATATGGTCGACCGTGATGGAAGGTTGAATATGCTAAGAGGGTCATCACAAATAAATTTTTAATGTTTAGACTTAGGGCCTGATTACAATTTTGGCAGTCTTGCAGCGGGCCACCACGCCAGCGGCCCGTCCATCTGCGGTGGTCCGACGGTGATGCGTATATAAGGCACATAGGTGTACCTTTGACATGCACCACCATGAGAATGCCACAGCCTGTTCCTGCACGGAAAAAAGTGCACAATGTTTTACCTAGGAGGATCTTGGTACAGGCCCTTGTTGTGAGCCAGGTTGATTACGGCAATGAGCTATTGGCCTCTGCTAATGAGTCATTATTGTTGAAAATGCAGGTCGTGCAAAACACAGCAGCACAATTGATTTGCAATCGACCACTAGAACGGCCTACGCTCCCCATTTAAAATCTCCTCAGTGGTTGCCAGTAAAGAATAGGATAATATTCAAAATATACTGCTTAACCTACAAGGCCTGGCTGGGCAAAGGTCCTGAGTATCTCTGTCAGAGGCTTAAACTATATCATCCTGCTAGGAATTTGTGTTCCAGTGAGAAGGAGTTTTCGATGAGCTAGATTTGACGGAAGATCTTTCTCCTATTTTGGCCCCCACCCTTTGGAACAAGTTGCCATTTTCTTTCAGAACCTGTGATGTCTATAGCAAATTTAGAAAAGCACTATTTTAGATTTGGGTTTAGCATTTTTGTACTGACTGTGCACCGAGATACCCCAGATTGGGTGATTCATGCACTGCATCAAATTAATTAATTAATTAATTAATTCCTTCATTCATTCATTTCTTTCCGTGCAGGAACAGGGGGTGCAAAAATACAGGGGGGCACAACATCTGCCCACCTGCATGCATCCCCATGCACAGAGTTGAGAGGGGGCCCTGTCAGAGTTTCCTCACTGAAGGAAGTGGCCCGATTAGGGTCACCGGGGTCACTAATGACCACCTCTCAGCCTTCCATACCAAATGAAGAGTCGGTCAGATAGTAGAGAACACAAAGCAATAACTGTTTATTAATATATACTCAGAGCGGAGCCCGGTCTGCCCAGTCGCTAAAAGTGATGCAGAGAGGACTGAAATCGACAAGCATAAGGATACATTATTTACACTTAGTAACCAAGCTTGAACACGCCTACAGTGGAATTTTCCAGGCAGGTGCAGCTAAACAGTGAAATACGAAAAATGGTTTCAGCACTTAAATCATTTACAAAGTATCTCGATTCCAAGGTCGTTCCATTCGGGCCCATCACCAGACTAGTGGGAGAGGACCTCTATCTAGTGAGAAAGGTATGCGCTAATAGGAACAGTGTACTCATTACGAGAAGAAGTGTAACGTGGCAGAAACAAAATTTATAGTGGAGCATTTCTCGGAACTGAACTAGATCAGTTTGGAACAGCCTAACATGGCGCCTGTAAAGAAAATGGTGCAGCGAATGCTAACTTACAAAGGGCAATGCGCTTACATGAACATTTCTATTCTAACTTAACCACCACTCTTTTCATGGTGGGCTCACTGCCACCCTATTCATAGAGGGCTCACTGCCATGAAAAGAAGGGCAGTGAGATAACTTGTAATATGCTTGGTGGTTCTGCAGTGGCACAGACAGCATATTGCAGCCTCAGACCACTGCGTCACTGCCACGAGATCCATGATCCCTGGTGGTTGCAGTGGTTCTCTAGCGGTCCCACCACTGCACTTGCAATACGGCGGTCGGACCACCAGTGCGGCAGTGCTCGGACCACCACCGAGGCTACAGTGGTCCTATGGATAGCTGTTGTCATAATCAGCCCCTTAGTCTTTTTTATCATAGTCAAAAATCTTCTAGTGGGACAGGTTGATGGCTGTATCCAGCCAAGTTCTTGCAAAGTTGTATTGCCATTGGATAAGGTCCCACTGAAACCGTTGGTTTTGTTGGGAACTTCAAGTGAGAAAATTAAAATTTCTCTGAAGTGCTCTTGTTTGGTGGATACTTTTCACATGTTCTCTCAGTCAAGACTTCTACCTTAGTCTTTTTTTGAGCTCCAAATCCTCCAGCAGGCAGGCCTGTTGCTGCATCTGATGAAGTTCTCTTCAAATAAGATACCTTTGACATGAGGTCCTGCTGAATCACCACAAAGGTCCTGGAAGAGCAAACATTTTCTTAGTCCTAACTTTTCAGACTTTCTAGGGCATTTCCTCTTGGTCACTTCTAAGGCTCCCATGAACTCAGTGAAAACACTTAGGTGCCAAGACACATCAGCAGAGGCCAACAACAAAGTCCTGTCCAGGTCAATTTTGAACTGTTCACCTAGAAATTCCAGGAAAAAGGCCCCTTTCAGCATTTAATGTTACTGTAGCCACAGAGGAGGTCAGCCGTCTCACCCTTGGAGTACACTTCTAATTATTGGTTACACGCAGGTGAGGGACCAGGTCCCCACAAAGGTCATGGACAGCAGGTCAAGTGCTCTTCTGCTCTGCCACAGGTCCAGAAAAGTGGTTTGAGGAGCTGGCGTTAGAGTACTACTTTTGTTCAATTTACTAGCCAGTTTGAGGTGTTACTCCATGACAAATGTGTAAAAAAGTTCCTATGAACAATCTTTCTCATGTTTACAGCAAATTCTAGTTGCCTCACTGCAAACTATCACACAGTGCAGCATTCAGAGAAAACTCCAAAATAGCAGAACCCTTCTGCCCCTAGAGGGAGCTTATGGCACAACTTTTCTATGGTAATGGGCAGTGCTCTCCCAATCAATCCCTCCACATAGGTTGTGAGGGGAGCTCCTTCCTCCACTGAGACTGAAGCCAGGAGGTCTAAAGTGTACTCTGGGATCAGAAGACCCCCTCTTCTCCAGGTTTCCCTTATCACTGAGCTATAAGTGCACAGGTCCCACTATGGTCCCTTACAAGTAGTGAGTTTGTGGATCCTCCTGAACCACTGTTCCTCTGTTAAGGTATGTCAAATTCTTCACCCAAACAATCCTGTCAGGGCCATGCCATTGTCTCTGCCATGATAGCAGTATTTTATACCTTATAAAATGCAGCAGCCTGCTGGTGCTGTAGGCAAAGTCGAACTTTGTAAATGTTATTTTCCTGTATATTTATAAGAAATCAAATTGTGGTTGAATCATTTATATAGTGTATCCCAAACTAACATTAACACAAATAGTTCTTTAATTGCACTTTAGCTTTCCTCTTAGGAACAGCTGCAGCCCTGTACAGCGAAATTAGCTTCAGTATGTAGCTAGGTCACTGTTTGAGCATGCCAGCTTGAAATTCTTACACGTTCCACTTTTCAATACTCGGTGCCCTACCTTGTGGGTTACATGGCCTACTTTGGGGTGGCATTTAATATTTAGAAGTAGGGCTCCTTCCTGTTAATAGAGATAAGTTGATAGGTTCACATGCATGTTTCAAAGATGCAGCAGGTGGGCATTTTTTTCTTGCCATACTAGTGACTGGCACATAGGTGCTGCAGTCCACAGGTGTCATATATCTTTCTATGCCACTGGTTTATTTTTTGTGCCATATACTATAACTGTACAGGTAAGTTAAATAAGAATATTGGGGATAGAGTACATACACTGAGGAATGAACGGCAGTAACCCAGAGCACGCAGTTGAAAAACTAGCTGCATCAGTCCACAAAACGGTGCGGACCACACAAAAAGAGGAACTTTTTCACAGATTTTAAACTCCAAAAGGATAGCCAAATGGACAGCCAATAGCTTACATGAAGTTCACTCAATCCAAGGGATTTCACCTTGCGTCTCTGTATCCAAAAAATTAAGAACACTTTCACTGGATGAATCATTATATCTGAAGATCCTAATGCGAATTTACCATCTGTATTTATTAGTAGACTACTAAACTATGTGCATTTGCATTGACATCAAAGTCCACTGTCCCTTCATTTAATTTTGATCCATTTGGATCAATATGCTTTGAATATAGTTTTAACAACCAAACTTCAATGAGAGTAAGCACTCTTGCAGTACGGAGACTCATCAGCATGATGATTAAGATTCCACAAAATAAGTTCCAGCTCAACATCTCTAATAAGCAGATAATGTTGAAATTCAGCTTTTCAATTTTTCATCTTGAGAATCAGCTCACACTGATCTTTCAAAATACTGCTATTACATGTCTTCAAGGTGCCAGGCTTTTGGGGTTATAACTTTATTCACCAATGGACTATTCTTGGAAGGGTGAATTATTAGACACCACTAATGGAAGTTTATTGGTACTAAAATGAAAAATTAGATGATATTGGATACTAGTATAAAGGATGTTATCTTTAACCATGATAAGCCTCCCGGCTTATAATATGTGAAACATATTGGACAGGTGCTTACTATGCCTGCATTCCATCTGCTCATTACAGTAATTTAAATCTGATTTTGTGGATGATTTGTGTCTGTTAATCACACACTCTATTTTCAACAACTCGACAGATCAAATCGGTAAATTTTTGTTATAAAACATCATCCAAGATGTCAGTCTAAGAATACAATCAACAATCTTGAAAGTTAATTGTAAAGTCATGTCCATCCCAAAATAAATATTATCACTGTTGGAAGCACTGTTTTTCTGGCTAATTTTTGCGGGTTCCAATAATCAAAAAATGCTTTAGAACTGTTGAATTAGGAAGGTGGTCTTTCGGAATACAAGAGTTTTGATATTGAACTCTGCATATAATAATTTCCGAAAATGGACTGCCAACATACATTCACAGTAAGTCAATAGGGAGGTAGAATACAAATTTTTATGTTTGCAATATGTTGGTAGTCAATATTGTGGAGCTGATATATATGTAGGTCAATAAAATTGACCTCAAGTATTTTGACATACAGCCTGTTAAAAGTATTAAAAAATATGAATATCAGGATATTTTCTTCATCAATTACTTAAATCAGGACATGGTATATTTCCCTGGTGAGCCCTTACAAAATTCATTTAAGATCTGCAAGCAAAATGCAGGGCAATAGGTTGCCAGAAAAATCAAAACTATAATAGTTACAAGGGCAACTTTAACATTTTTGATGAAAATACCAAGGATGAGGGCATAATGAAAAGTGGCAAGAGAATCAAGACACTGTTTGGACCAATGTAGAGCAAACTTGAGAGAACAAACTGGATGAATTTTGGAAAATGGTCAGTAGAACAGATTGTATGACTAAACAACTACTGCCTAAACCACGACTTCCTAAACCACGAAAGCTAAACAACGAACAATCCTTAACCACTAGTTTTTTTACAACGACTTCCTAAACAACGAAAATACTTTAAATTGCCCATTACTAATTGACGCCAGTATGTTCTCTTAAATAAACATGTTCAAGCTGTGCCCATCAGCGAGCACAATCAAGCAGAGTGAGATGAAAGGCTGTGCTTATCTGCTTAAGCACCTAACAAGTGACGAACACAAACACATCAAGCTGTGCCCCTCTGCGCAAACACAATCAAGGACAGTAGACTCGTAAGGCTGAAATAAATTGAGCATGTGCTTGATTTTTTTTTAATTTAAATGTAATAATAGATTAATATTTTATAAATCTTTTTAAGTAAAGATTCCTTAAATAAACGTATTTTCCAAAGGAAAGATATACTTTTAAATACCGGACGAACAAGAAAAAGTCAATAATACACACATAGAGTTACAAAATTAAAAGTCCATCATCTATTTTTACACAGCTGTCTGCAATGATCACTAAAATGGCGGCATAACGAACTGAAAAAAGGAAGGAAAAGCACTTTTAAAATCGATGACAATAATCACATGTTCACACAGAAATAAAGATTATTTTCTAAAAATAATTTAATACCTGAGTAACAACAAAGTTACCTGAGTATTAAATTACTTCCCAAACCCACTACCACTATCAACTTTACATCCCGTCGCAAAAGGTAAGTATTTCTGATATAAAAGACATTTCTTTAACAATGAATAAAAAAAATATATAATTAATCTTCTCAAAAATAATTTAATACCTGAGAAATAAAATTAATAACTAGGTATTAAATGTTTTCCCAAACCATTACCCATATCATACCTACATCCTGTTGCTTGAAGTAAAAATGTTTAAATCAAATTAAATACAAATGCATTACCACCATTTAAAAAAAAAAAAAACACCAGAAAGTGTTTTTTACGTTTTTAAATTCATTGATACAAATGAATGACCTACCTGAGAATGCCAGAGAATTCCCAAAGACGCTATTCCCACGTCGTACTACCAAGCAGGATGAAAGCAGACTGCTTCCCAACACTCGTTGGAGTCCGCCAGCCAGGGTGCAAATAAGACGTAATGGCTGACCTTGGCAGTTCAGGTTGCCAGCCAGCATGATTGCAGCAATGCCTTTCCAAAGGTATGGAGGGTGAAAAAGATTGACATGCCACAGATTAATGTGAGGCATTTGCAGTTTCGCTACTGTGCAGTTCGGAAGGGTGCGGGGGCGGAGATGAGTGACGTAACACTCCAACACTGCTGAATCAAAGTGAAGATGAGGGGTGGACTTCGTTGTATGTGATTCTTCGTTGTTCCGAAAAGTCGTGGTTCAGGTCTTCGTGGTTACAGGACTTCGTTGTATGTGATTCTTCGATGTTCCCACTTCGTTGTTCAGGTAAGTCGTTGTTCACACTTCGTTGTTTAGGATGTTTCCCAATAAACTATGAGTAATTTGACCCAATATAGAAAACAATATAGTGCTAAGTGTCAAACAATTAGAAGGACAAGATGCAGATTGCCTTCTGATTACAGTATTGCAATACAATGAAATGTTGAATGCAGTTATTATGAAGCATATTTCCTAAATGAAATTCCCAAATGAGAAGGAAGGTCTATTACTAATGACAGTTAAATACTTAGCACTAGGATAACAATAAATGTATGTCACACCCATTAACTTTTTAGATGCATTTAGGATGGCTGGTAGGCCCACGTTAGTGTGAAAACTAGTAAAATGAGCATTCGAGCTCATGTGCTACAGCTGTTTTTAATACTGGAACTTCATAGTACCTGGATTTGTACTCAACTAGGTAATGATGATGGGTATACTAAGCAAATAGAGGTCAGAAATGGGCTCAAATATGCATGTGTTCTTGCACAGCTTGTATTCTCACTATATGTTACCAGTCTTCCTGAATACTTACAAGTTTGCTCTGATCAACCCGCAAAAGGAAAATAGTTTTCTTCACTTACATATGCAGATGATATTGTACTTTTAGATTTATCATCTGCTACTCTACACTGGAAGTGGAAGGCCTTTGAAAAATACGCATCCATAAATAAGTTAATGAATTCTTTATTTTGAATACTCCTATAACTAATCAAGTGGACCACTGCTTTTTGTGGAGGCACACCTACAGCTTGTGCCAAAGCCTACACCTACATCCATCTGGTACCGGCCAGGTTCCAATTTAAAAAAAGAAGCTTGTCGCTCTGGGCAACCATGGAGTGATTTCTGTGGACAACAACTGTTATAGCCACCAGAAAATGGTAGTTGGTAGTTAATTGTGGGGTCCATAAAATTTATAGTGTTGACATATGCATAATAATACCACCATTACTTCAAAAAAGAAGCATCAGCAATGTCAATAGCTCTTGGTTCAATCTGACAACTCAGGCAAACATAAGGTTGTGTGCAATGTATCCAATCTTTACTTTGGAGCAGCTGTTAACAAAAAGAAATTGCCATTGCTATATGCTCATTGGGATAGGCCTGTCTAATCTCTTTAACACAGAGTCCACAGATGGTGGGATACTTATTTCCATGGCCACACCTCTTAGAAGGGCACTCGGGAGAAAAGACTTGATCTGCCATCCTGCTTTTCAGTAGAGAGGGGCACAGTGTGATTGTTTGCAGCATGGAACACAGGAAATGTTTCAAACGTAGGTAAGTGTACCCATGGAAACGTTTCCCCTATTGGTTAGGGAAAATCCAGCAGTCCACCCTGCTCAACAGGCTGCTGCCAGACATAAATGTTGCATCCAAGGTACTCGCCTTAAAAACGTTTCTGGACCTGTGGAAGAACAGGAGCAGATTGGACCTGATGTCTGTGACCTTAAAAGAGCCTAGTGTTATATGGCCATTAGGGTCATTGTCGACATTGCTAAGTTAGCCTGAGCTCTGCTGCCATGATGATGCTTTTGCGCACGTTACTACATGCCTTTATTTTGCAAGACTCTGTTTATGCCTTTCACATGAGAACTGTCTGCCTTTTGTGTTCTCTGCTAGTTCCTGGAGTTTAGTCTGAACACGATGTGCAAGGTCGATAAACAATGCCCCTTGTTATTCTGTTCTGGTCAGTCCCTAGCACCTAGACAAAACATGCTAAACACAGCTGCACTGCTGGAAACTCGTGCTTTGATATTACGGGGATGCATGTTGTTCAAACACACAATTGGAGAGAGACCTTTCCATGGCGAAGAGCTATGCTGTTCCTATGATGTAAAGCTTCCATCTAGGCTTTAAGGTATGGGGTCTGCTGACAAAGCTCAGAGATCTTCCTTTATATAAAAAACTCAACCTTACCAAGGGGAGGGTGGTTAGGCCTTGTAGTCCTTTTTCCACTGTCTGTATATGATGACATCCCCCTTTATATCCTATGGAATTGCAACTATGCTAATTGTTTTGGGCTTATGCATTTCGCTGCTGGTAGTGGCTCGTATACTGCATTATAGAGGACGATAGTTAAAATAAACATTTTGAACTATTATAGTGACTCTGCCAATTCTTAATGTGGACAAGTACGAGTGAGAGAGTGAAAGGGTATGTCTTGCTACCGCGATTCCTGAGAGAGTCGGGAGTGTTGTGTTCTGTGTTGTCTAATCATTTGTAGCTTCGTGATTATGTAGGAGAACAAATGAGACACTATAGCTAGTCGGTTTTGGTATTTTGGGTACTAAAGTGGTAGGAAGGTACAACCCCTATACACAATGTCCTGTTTTCCTGTGCATAGTTATGTGTATGTGCAGAATCCCTGCAAAATGGCGCCGCCAACGTTTGGTCTGGTTCTTATCTGCGAGACTCCTAGTGCTTGTGCTTGTCCACAATCCCCTCACTTCTGTTTCCGGAGATGGTAGTGACGGTGTAGCCTCCTATATTGTGATATTTTATAGGTTTTTCCAGCTTGAATTTTAAAAGGTCTTTTCTCTTTGGTTTTACCCCGTTATTGTGCTGCCACGCATAGGTTGTTGTTCTCTATAATTGATTATGGCGTTTGTTATTGCGCCTGCTAACAGCGCACCGCTCAGGGCATATTTGACTCAATATTGAGTACTTGATGAGAGTGTTGCGCTTATCTTTGTTGTGGAAGTGGCTCCAGCTTACCGCTTCGAGGTATTTTATTCTTGGGTCACATTTCCGGCAGTCGATGGAACAGATAATTTGTTTCACGAATATACTGCCACGGCCCTTTCTCGGGATTATCGTCCTTACAGTTCTCTTGAAGTTCCGCTAACGGCTTGGCAACACCAAATATGGTTTAATGGTGCCCTTTCTCACCCGATAACACCGGTCCGTTTAGGCCCCTTATCGATAGATGGGGCCACGTGGCCCATTTTGGCTGGGTATACTCCACACCCACGTTATCTAACTGCTACAATCGCAGAGCTTCGTGTATTGCATACTTCGTTAATACGTGTGCATAGAGCTGTTATTCAGTTCATGTCGCGCAACTTCCAGGTGGGACCACCTGGAGTTGCTGCGCAACCAGCGGGACCTGGTGCTGTAATCATCAGGCCCCTCATGATTAATTCTGTAATGGGCAAGCGTCCGCAAAATAAGTATGAGCTTCCTTATTGGCTTGCTGAAAAGTTTGGGCAACTCGAAGCTGTTTTTCATAAAACAACACCTGTGGAGAACCACAGGATTTTGACTGTGTGCTTGCCTAAAGGCCTAGTTCCCGAAATAGCTGATTGTAACAGTTGGGGTAAAGTGTTTGCAGCTGTATATTTGATGTGTTTCTGCACCCCCTCAATGACAGTTCTCCCTTCCGTGATTAGACGTGTTCAGGATGAAAATGGGGCCGAGGCAGCCCTGGAATTGGGAATAAGACTGGTTGGGGTGTTCGATATTGTTTCCGATATGATCCTTGCTAATGTTAAGGGTGATGCAGTAAGCTTGCAGGTGGCACAATGCTTGGAGGCTGATGCTGACGCGGACAAGCCAAACGAATTGCCGAAGGCTATTGCTAAAGCATATAAAACCATAGGCCGCAATAGTCTGGGAGTTAAGCCTTTTACGCAAACGCAAACTCAAGCTCAAACTCAACAAAAGGCCCAGACTGAAAAGGACGGGCGCCCGTTCATTCCTAAAAAGAACTGGAAAAATAAGAAACAGGGGCAGCAGCAGCCAAAGCAGGGTTTGCGTGCTGGTTCACCGACACCCGAGTCTTCTGAGCGTACTTATGACTTGCGCGACCGCGTGAAAATTAACACCCCTGATAGATTTCAAGTCCCTGATCAGCGCTCTCCTTGTTCTTTACAGGACATATCAGACTCTCAAGCCGGTGGTGGGGAACGCCGGGATTGTGGCAAAGGTCCCACAACACAACAGGGACGGGATCAACCTCGACAGTTTGACGTCAAAGCCAAACAAGAGGATCTGCCTCGTTTTAGACCCCCGTATCAAAAGAAGAAAGTTGCCACTTTAACAGCGAAATATGCCTCAGACGGTGAGAACACGACTTCTAGATTGGACTTGGGCGGTGACTCTGCTCGACAGCGCAGCGGAGGTTACCATAGTGCGGGAGGCACTGCGTCCTTGTCTGGAGGAGAGAGCAACTGAAACATTCCTTACAGTAGAAACAGCAGATACATGAGTGGCCCCCCAATATAGACTCTATGAAATTGTCTCCCAAATTGAAAGTGATATACAGCGTACAATCACAGGGGTTTTTGGGGAAAACCTTACCTCTTCATACGACATTTTGTTGGCAGAGGCAGATTGGCCTCCACCATTTGTGCTAGCGGCTTCTAGAGGGGAGGACGTGATACTTCTGAGCTTTTCGCGTTACGTCCCTGAGGAACATGCAAAGGCTTACGCATCTGAGTGGGCTTTGGCCTTTGCCCCGGCGGTGTACCGTAATCAGATGGGCTGTGATAGAGATTCACCGGCACATGAGATAGCATTATGGTCTATGCCACAGCCACAGACCCAATATCAAATCAGACGAGAAGCTAAAGCTCCAGTTTGTGATATTCTAACACAGTTGGAGTATCAAGAAGTGATTGAATCCTGTATATCACCGATGAATAATCCTCTTTTTACAGTATCGAAACCCGATGGGTCGTAATCGCATTGTATTAGATTATCCAAATTTGAATAGTCATTGTCGTACATTTGCCGTACAAAACACACATAGCTCTGAGCTAGTGAACAACCTTATTCATAAGAAATGCAAAACTACACTGGATGTTTCTAATGGTTTCTATAGTCACAATTTGGCTCCTGAGAGCAGTGACTTGAGTGCTTTTACTGCCGTTGGGAATCAGAAAAAAATTACTCGTTTGCCTACGGGGTATAAGAATAGCCCCGGGCCTTTCACTGCACGAGTTGTGTCCTTGTTAGACAGCATAGACTCCGATGTGTTCTCGTACGTTGATAATATTTATCTGACGGACGATGAACTGATGTGCATCTTGTCAGAGTCGACCGAATTATTCTGTCCTTCGCCGACTATGGATACAAATTCAATTTTGCAAAATCACACATCGTACATTTTGCGGTGCTCTTTTTGGGCTATGAGCTCAATAATGAAGGTCGAGGCTTAGCCCCCCACTTTCTGGAGAAGTGTGCACAACTGCAACCTCCGTCAACTCTGAAGAAACTTCAGTCTTTGCTGGGAGTTTTGAATTTCGGGAGGACTTACAACCCTGATTATGCTCAGCGTATCAAACCGCTTTATGTGTTGATACAACCAACTTATTCTTCTGCCAGCTGGCTTCCAGAACATACCTCTATTCTGCAATCTTTGCAGTCAGATCTGCTTGCGACTAATTTCTTGTTGACGCGTGACAATACCACAAACCTGGTGATACGTATAGTACCAGGGACAGTGGGTTTCACTTACCTGATGTTCAATGAGGGGTACACAGTACCTATTGCAAACAAATCACATTTGTACACTGCGGCTGAAATGCGTTTTTCGAATGTTGAGAAAGTTTTGACAGCAGTCCAGATGGCGATTCTGAAAGAAAGCACACTGGCGCAGGGGAAACGCATTCTTATGGTCTCGCCTTTCCCTGCTTTAGAAGCGGTGACTAAGGCAAGTGTGCCAAATTCTAAGGCATTACATCCCAGTTGGATACAATGGGCTACTTCTTTGACATCGGCTGATGTCACGTTTATCTTTGATCCTGCTCTTCAGACACAGGGATTTTTACAGTATGAACATGTTCATCCTCCTCTGTTGTCGTTGCTTCCTTTAGATGAATACAAATGTGTCATTTATACCGATGGCTTGGCCCAACCGGCCACCGGTTCCAAACACGCTTATTCTGCGGCTTGCGCTATTGTGGCTGATTCAATTGTCAATCGAGAATTCAAGTCATCCATAGTGCATCCACAAGCGCTTGGGGACTGTACAGCGCAATTGGCAGAGCAGCGTGCTCTTGTTCTTGTTCTCGAGTTTACTGATCCTAATGTGAATACTCTTATTGTATGCGATTCTTACTACTGTGTTCAGTCTTATAATGACAACTTATTCTTTTGGTCACAAAATGACTATCGAGATTCTAAAGGCAGCGCAATAAAGCATAAATTGCTTTGGGTTTGAGTGCCGGAACTTAAAAAACGTCTCCCACTCACACAGGTTATACATACTCTTGGCCATCAGCGTGTGGGAGCACATGCTGTTGGTAATTCTTTGGCTGACGAAGCGGCCAAATCTGCAGTAGCCACGTGTTCCGTTGCAGCAGTTACAATGTCCATGACTAAGATAGATGATGAAATTTTGGCAGCAATAGCTGCTATGAAGGATGGAAGTGCTTATCCGCAGGGCTTCCCTTTGAAATATTCTTATCATTTATCTCCTGAACAAGTTCCTTATGCTAAAATACCATCTGTTGGGGATCGGCTGATTCCCAACAAGGACCGCCGACTTTCTTTGATCATTGCCATACACAAAGGCATGGCATCTGCACATGCCGGAGTGTCTGAGACAGTCTCTATACTACAGCAACGTTACTGGTGGCGTGGTTTATATAAACAGACCCGTAATTATGTACTTTTGTGTGACATTTGTCAGCAAAGCAAACTATCTACGGTCTCACGTCCACCGCAAACACAGCTATGTATTTCCAATCAGCCATTTGGCTGTGTGTATCTTGATCACTGCGGTCCGTTCTCTTCTGATACTGCATATAAATACATTTTTGTTGCAGTTGATTCGTGCACTAGATTCCTTTGGGTTTGGCCACAACGCAGTGCTGACGCTCGAAATGTCATTAGAGATTTGCGTGTCTTTTTCAGGATGTTTGCCTGTGGCACCTTACATTCAGACCAAGGTCCAGCGTTCGCCTCTAAGGCGCACAAGGACGCGATGACGTCAATGGGGGTGCTGGTGCAGTTTTCGTCTCCATACAGGCCTGAGGGCAATTCTATAGTTGAGCGAATAAACCGTGACTTAAAGCAATCTTTGACAGCTAGAGTCTTAGGTACTGGCAGGAACCGGCTGGCCCATTTGTATGGTGTTCAATGTGCACTCAATAACCTCCCTAGAAGATCTCTGGGTGGGCGGACCCCATACGAAATTCTCTTTGGCATTAAAATGTTTGTGCCAGACCTTGATAGTCTAGACGTTGTGGCGGCTGCAGCAACCTTTGACCTAGATAATCATTCTACTATGTTACAGGATATACAAAAGACCCGTGACAGCTACGCAACTGAACATTTACCCTCTTCCAATGATGCAGCACTGCTGATTCCGGTTGCCGGCTGGCTTCCTAAGGTTGGAGATCTGGTACGAGAAAAGCTGGAGAACAAAAAAGAATTTGGTCCCTCTCATCGTGCACCGGTTCCAGTACTTGGATTGAAGGGTACTCGTACAGTCATTTTACCACCTTTACCTGGTCGCAAAGACAACAGATACATCTCAGTGGACAATGTCAAGTTACACCGTCTGGCCGATTCTGAATAGTGTAACACCTGCAGTTTCATGCAATGATATCTCTTTGAATCCGGTAACCTCAACCTTTACGACTTATGCCTGTATTGCTGAGGGTGAGATGGAAACTACTATTGGCCTTTCTCCTGTTCTGTCCCCATCCTCTTCCACCGCAGAAGTCGAGTATACTTACCCTACAGATGAGTCCCAAAGTGAAGTGCCGAACAGTCCTCGACAACATCATGCTGATTCTGCCCTACCACCTCTAATAAACATGGGAGCAAGCGGTTATTTTGGGGACCATGCAAGCTTCTCTTATGACTCATCCTCCTCGTCTTCTACTTCGACCCTTCAGCCAACTAAATTAAGTATTTTCATCTCTTGGTTCAAAAAGACTTACCTGGTCCCCCCATGGACCTACATCTGGTTGGTACTCATCCTGATTTTCCTCTTCATGTCGATTGGTTTTGTGACAGTATTTTTCTTAGTAGTCAATGGTCATTATTTGCCAGAACGCTCTGCTGTGAACTTGGTCGATGAAGTTCTGGCCCCTCATACTTCGTCCCATGATCAGACCCTTGTCAACATTTCGGCTTCCCCAGTGGCAGATGGCATTGTTTGGGATAAAGTAGCTTTCAAAATTCACGGCACGACGGAGGTCCTCAAGATACATTACGTGTTTCGCATCTCATTAGGAGATGTGGTAACACGGGACATACATCCGGATGATTGGAATGTACAAGCGGTACATTCATTGTTTTCAGATTTGAAGTATTATGCAGCTTTTGATGCTGAAGATTCATATTTAAATTCTGTCAATTATGCTGATTTATTCTGTTATCAACACTATAGGCATCATTTCTTGCATCAAACAAACACGTTAAGACCTGTTTTTAATTACACTCAATGGGAACATTGTCCAACTCCGGTACAGGGGAGTTATAAAACACTTAGGGTTAAGTTCACCTATTTCACAGATTATGACGCATCTAATCCAGAATCCTATTTCTTTAAATTACAATTATTATCTCAATCCAAATTTACCTTGACCCATACTAAATTGGTCTATTCCAATTCTTTTAGAACCTCACAGGGTTATGATCACTGGAAAGATACCATTGATTTAAATTCGATTTGGGGCACTAGGGCTTGGCAGGTTCAGGGGACTGACGCTTTGCATCGTGCCTGCCTAATCCTGACTCAAATTTTATTTTTGAATGATACAGTGCACCAAACCACTTGTTCTAGCTTGGCAACTGCAAAAAATTTGAATATCCCATCCATTCCGTCATTGGCGGAATATAACAATTGGCGTGCACAGTCGAATTATACGATCGATGTATTGCAAGCCTTGTTTCGAAATGACACTTTTAATGTCTCTGAAATGACCCATCAGGATGGTTGGTGTAGCAAACAAATTCAAATGCATGTCAACTGCGTTTTTATAATGTAACACCTGGTTTCACACAGACTAGACCAGATCCTCTTTATCCACATTTACATTCGGTCACCACATACTCGGTGAGTGAATTGTGTCAACAATGGGTGGAACATTCCACTTTATCGTCAGTAAAACAACACTTGTCACTCTTGTCGAGTGACATCAATTTGGCTGATTTTATCTTAGGTCCTAGGATTCCTAGAACGAAGAGGTTTATCCATGCAGCTTACAATGAAGTTTGGAAGCTTTCTCAGATTGAGGCAACGCTTCGTCTGCGCCAAATTGATCAAGCAAATTTGGAAAAAGTCCTTGCAGTAGTCGACAATAGTATCAATACACTGTCTTCACGCATTTATACCTTATATAATATTGTTTCATCTATTATTGATATTGTTCAGAGTGATGGATCTGTGTTGGATCTTGGTCAGAATCAATTACGATCAGTTATGCAGTTTGCATGGATGTTACAGACTCTAAAAATGGGAAAAGTCCCAAGGGATTATTTGAATGCTTCTGCTTTGTTTTTACCATTTAATCTGACTGATAAACAGAGATTTATGTCCATGAAAGATGCTACATACACGCTATTGCACATTGAACAATTGGAACCCTTGCCATTCTCTGTGGCGGAGTCGGATTTAGCTGTTTGGTTAATTAATGGGGTTATCTCTCTCCCTTTCTTGCTGTTTCAATTTAAATCATGTATGAAACATTTTCCGATAGGACACTTTGAACCACTGGGTAGTACATTTCTCAATGAACTATGGTCCCTACCTTTCACTTACAGATGTCAACGGGAGGATAAGGAAGTTTTCCTAACAGGAGAGGACTGTGATTCCACAGTAGGACATTCCCTGGTTTGTAAACACGTTCAGTTGCACGGCACTTGTAATGTATCTCCGCCTAATCTTGCTCATTTTTTTAAAGGAATTCCCGTCCCAGCAATAATTCCCGCTTTTACCTTGCTTACTAACGGCAGTTATCTTATTTTGAACAACCACGACTGCTGTGGTTTACAGGCAGGAATCATGTATTTAGTAACAGTTTCACAACGTGTTACTTGTTGTAGCAATGTGCTTTTTCTGCCCACGCATGGGAAAGTAGATAGTTCTATTTGGCCTTCCATTCCGACTTTGAAAACAGATTTCAACAAATTAAACAGGCTCAAAGCGCTATTGTTTCAACAAGAGGTGGCTCTCACTTCAGCTCGAGAGACCTTCGAGTTGCAGGTGGCTAGAACATCTAGCGAGATTCAGTCACTTCTGAACATGAATCTCCCACTTCACTTTGGGGAGCTTATATATCAAACATTTAATGCGTCTGACACCAAAGGCCTTGTTCATTCTTTTTTACTTGTGGGATCCGGCCTTGTGACTTCTTTTCAGACGATATTTGGAGTAATACCGGCTTTTATTCATTCTATTTTTTCCAGCGTCTTCGGAGGATTCCCTTTATTACTGGAGCTAGCTGGTGGAATCCTGCTTCTTTTGTTCCTGCTGCGCAATGGCTGCTCATCTTGTGTTAATGCACAGACCAGGCCAAATGCAACTGTACCATGATCGAATGCAACAACTTTTTGGATGCTTGCCATTAGCAACGCTTAGCGTGAGTTATGGATTAACTTTTCGCTTTGACTACTTCACTTGCTACTGTCAACGTTGCCCCTTCTATTGGGCTTTGGATTTATGCCTCTCCAATAAGTCACATCCTGACCCGGTTTTTAACCAGTTGATGGGTCCCTTAGTGGCCCATGAACATGCCTGTTCGGGGAATGGCCATATGGCACGTGGGCTGCACTTGGAGTCTTGGCAGAATGGGATATCTGTGTGGCTGCGCAGAATCTCTTAGAACAAAGTTTAATCAAAAATCACACAAGTTGCCCGGATATGCTCTTGGAAGCATCAGATTACAAGGAGCACGTCTGTTCCTTCGACCTACTTGAGTGGATGGCATCCCTTTTTTCGACTAGCGATAGGGATGACCTTTTGGAAGGAATTGCATTCTTAAGTTCACATACCTTCATGGATTTACCATCTCCTTCTAAATAACATTTTCCCTGAGATGACAATATTTGGCACGTCACAAAAAAAGATTCTTTTATTTTTATTTTTTCCAATTGTTTTTTTAGGGGCTTCTGGACTCTGCTTACTTCGGAACTCTGTTTTGGTATTTTGTCTATATACTATGACCTTACCAAGGGGAGGGTGTTATATGGCCATTAGGGTCATTGTCGACATTGCTAAGTTAGCCTGAGCTCATTACTACATGCCTTTATTTTGCAAGACTCTGTTTATGCCTTTCACATGAGACCTGTCTGCCTTTCGCGTTCTCTGCTAGTTCCTGGAGTTTAGTCTGAACACGATGTGCAAGGTCGATAAACAATGCCCCTTGTTATTCTGTTCTGGTCAGTCCCTAGCACCTAGACAAAACATGATAAACACAGCTGCACTGCTGGAAACTCGTGCTTTGATATTACGGGGATGCATGTTGTTCAAACACACACTTGGAGAGAGACCTTTCCATGGAGAAGAGCTATGCTGTTCCTATGATGTAAAGCTTCCATCTAGGCTTTAAGGTATGGGGTCTGCTGACAAAGCCTACAGATCTTCCTTTATATAATAAAACTCAACCTTACCAAGGGGAGGGTGGTTAGGCCGTATAGTCCTTTTTCCACTGTCTGTATATGAGGACATCCCCCTTTCTATTCTATGGAATTGTAACTATGCTAATTGTTTTGGGCTTATGCATTTCGCTGCTGGTAGTGGCTCGTATACTGCATTATAGAGCACGATAGTTAAAATAAACATTTTGAACTATTATAGTGACTCTGGCTATTCTTATTGTGGACAAGTACGAGTGAGAGAGCGAAAAGGTATGTCTTGCTACCGCGATTCCTGAGAGAGTCGGGATTGTTGTGTTCTGGGTTGTCTAATCATTTGTAGCTTCGTGATTATGTAGGAGAATGAATGAGACACTATAGCTAGTCAGATTTGGGATTTTGGGTACTAAGGTGGTAGGAAGGTACAACCCCTATACACCAAGGTCCTGTTTTCCTGCGCATAGTTCTGTGTATGTGCAGAATCCCCGCAACACTAGAAGACTGGAGATGCACTCCCTCTTGTACCCAGGAAAAAGAAGAGGACTCCAAGGGTCATGAGACCTATCTCCTGTTCCAGCTAAAGGGACATAATAAGCTACGAGACGCCTTTTGTCTCCTAGAAAGGAGCCATTAAGTTTCCCCCACCTACAGGCTGTTACTGGGCATAAAAGTGGGATCCACAGTACTCCTCTCAGTATACACCTAGACATAGGAGAATCAGAAGAGGGACTGCTATGCAGTCTTTAGAACTTGAAAGAAGACATAATATGCTTGCCTTGATCCCAGGACCCCAGATGTTACTCCAAGGGTCAGTTGGTTGACCTCCTGTTTGAGCTACTGAGACATAACACGCTTCCAGGGCCTTTCCTGCAACTGCTTAGCTGATCAGTTCCAATTGAACCTGCACTTGACCCTGATGCTGCCCTGTGTTGGAGTGAATCTTGACCCCCCCCAAGTGCTGTCCCCTAGGTCCTGGACTCTTGGCTGATGTCACAGTGTACTCCTCCTATCATCTACTGAAACCTGAGACTTATAAACTTTTTTGCTCCAATAACCACTGGAGGACCAAGCTGGTCCAATGCATTTGTGTTGCTGCTGGGCCAAAGATTCAGGTAACTCCCACTCTAAGCTTTCCTGCAAGAGCAAATCTGATTCAGCAGTTCCACATGAAGAAGGTATGCCACCTCTCAGAGCCCTCTTTGGCTACAATCTGCAGCTTTGCTCTGCTGGAAGAATTCGATCTCCAGAAAAGTGACATAGTCCGAAGGTAGAAATCTTCACCATGTGAAGGCACCAAAAGTATCTCCTTCCTTGGGCATGAAATTCAAATTTCTCCTGAGCTGAACTTTCCCACCAAATGTCAGCAGATTCACAGTGACCTCATGCAGCAGCTATCTGAAATCATGGAGTACTCTTTTGCCACAGCCTGCTGCCTTGCCTCGCTGAGGATTTTTGAATTCTGTTGTATCTTTTATATTGATCATCAGGTCGCTGTTCAATCATCATTGCGCATTCTTCTTAGAATGCTATGATGTAGGTGAAGATGGAACGTGGGCTTAGGATTGTGGCATTTAAACTGACATTTGCTGTGCTGGCAGTTGAGGGGTTCCTGCGTGTTTGCCCTTCGTTGCTGTGTAGTTCTTTTGCAGTAATAAACTCATCTCTATTTGAGATGATGTCTTGGAGTCCAATTGATACCAAATCCTTTTTGACTATTTGAACTACATGGCGTTACCTTTGCATGCAGTCTCCTGTCTACAGCTTCACTTTCATGGTTAACAGTTGTTTGTGGTATCCAAGAAGATTGCCTCAACATGGCAATGCTGCCTTGCCTTCGGAAATTGCGGTGAGATTGTGACTATGTAAGTGCTGCTGTTACTGGTTATCTGGTGCGGCATTTGATCGGTGTGAAGGCTCATCGTTTGAGGTTTACCACAGCGTAATAATAGTAAATTAATTTGGTATCTGCCCCTTAAGAAAAGGGTCTAATCCTTAATCCTTCATATGCTTTAAACGTCGGGATAGATCAGCTTTCATCTGCAGCTATACTGAGCATTTGGTTACCGCTCTAGACTTGCCTGGTGCCACGTTGGCAGTACTGTTACACTTGCTGCGGATTTCTAAGGGCTAGACCACATCACATTAGTGTGTCAGGAGCCATTTTGGAGGGGTATCATCTTGTCTGCTACAGTGCGATTTGAAGGCTGGTTCGCATTGCACTGCTCTGAGCATTCTCTTCTTTAAGGGCACATTTCGTCGGTCACGTTAGTGCAATGTAAGATGGGTGTTCATGATGCCTGTTGTTTGGCCATTTGACGCGCTGACCTGCTCAGCTTTGCCGGATTGGTGTATGCCACAGTTTGCTACATCTCACACATTGGTGACTGTGCTTATCACTGCAAGCTTTCCCAAACAAGTACAATTTAGTGTTACAGCTGTGATGCGCACACATTTTGAGAGTGCACATGTTCCTGTAAATCAGTGCATGATTTGTTTTCGGCTGTGATGTGCACACCAGGGTAACTGTGGTTATTTTTCTGCTGTAACTGTGTTTATATTTTCTGTATGTCAAGTTCCAAAATGGTATTTATGCAGGTTAACCCCTTCGCTGCTAGGCCTCCCCCGTGCTAAGCCTATTTGGGGTAGTTCTCGCTTAGGCCCCTGTAACGTTTTGGGTAGGAAAACATTGGGGGATCCACGCAAGCCATACCTCACTGGACTACCCAGGGTGTCTAGTTTTCAGAAATGTGTGGGTTTGGTAGGTTTCGCTAGATGGCCGCGAGACCGGGGCCAAAAAACCAGGTGCCCCCTTCCTGCAAAACCAGATATTTTTATGATAGGTAATTCTGAAGTCTCCACGGTACGATTTGGGCCATTACCTGTTGCAGCCACTATGCCTACCCACACAAGTGAGGTACAATTTTTATCGGGAGACCTGGGGGAATGCTAGGTGGTAGGAAATATGTGTCAGCCCGGTGATCCCACAACTTTCCCAAACAGAAAATTGAGGAAAATGTGATCTTTTCAGCTAAATTTGAGGTTTGCAGGGGATTTTGGGTAGGAAAACGTTGGGGGATCCACACAAGCCATACCTCACTGGATTCCACAGTTTTCAGAAATGTGTGGGTCTGGTAAGTTTCCCTAGATGGCTGCAGAGCCCGGGGACAAAAACCCAGGTGCCCCCCCCTTGCAAAACCAGGTTGTTTTGTGATAGATAATTTTGATGTCTCCACAATACGTTTTGGGCCCTTGCGTGTCGTGGGAATTTGAACCACCCACACGAGTGAGGTACCATTTTTATCAGGAGACTTTGGAGAATGCGGGGTGGGTGGAAGTTTGTGGACCCACGCAGATTTCAGAACTTTCCATCACAGAAATGTGGGGAAAATGTGTTTGTTTTGACAAAGTTTGAGGTTTGCAAGGGATTCTGGGTAACAGAACCTGGTGAGAGCCACACAAGTCACCCCATCCTGGATTCCCTGCGGTGTCTAGTTTTAAAAAATGTATAGGTTTGCTAGGTTTCCCTAGGTGCCGGCAGAGCTAGGGTTCAAAATCTACAGCTAGGCTTTTTGCAAAAAAAGTGTCAGTTTTCACTGTAAAAATGTGATGTGTGCATGTTGCGTTTTGGACTGTTTCCTGTTGCGGGTAGTAAGCCTGCCCAAACAAGTGAGGTACCATTTTTATCAGGAGACTCTGGGGAATGCTGGGTGTGTGAAAGTTTGTGGATCTGTGCAAATTCCAGAACTTTCCATCACTGAAATGTGAGGAAAATGTGTTTTTTTTACAAAGTTCGAGGTTTGCAAGGGATTCTGGCTAGGCCTGGGCATAGTTTGCGGAGTTTTGCTACGCGGAACTCCGCTGTAGGAGAGTAGGATCTGCTTCACATGGGTACCCCCACTTTTTGCTGATGCTTCACTGTTTTTCGACCTTAGTCTGGCTGGGGCCCTGCTAATCAGAACCCCAGCCTAGCTGCTTCCTCTCTAAAATGGTTTCCATGTGCCTTAGGCACATCTCTGATTGGAATCTGGAGTGCCCTTATAAGTCCCTAGTATATGGTATACTATGTACCCAGGGCATAGGTACCTCAGAGGCCTACCAGGGGCTGCAGCATGTATTGCGCCACCCCTGGAAGGCCATCCAAACTGACATCACAGGTCTGCTACTGCAGCCTGGGTAAGGTGGTGCATGCACCCCTTACTGTGATATAGGCTACCTATATCACTATATACATACACACATATAAACCTATAAGTCACTCCTATGGCAGGCCTTATCAATCCTGAAGGCAGAGTGCGTGGTTCCTATGTGATAGGGTGCCCCGGCATGAGCAGGGCCCCTCTGCAGCGTTCGGAGACCCTTCTCTGATGCTGTTTGTAGTGCAGCCTGACCATATACTCTTAAGCGCATTATAACCTCGCGTTAAATGCTAACTTTGGGATGGCTGCACGGAAACATGTCGTGTTTGGTGTCAAACATCTTGGAATACTACCCCCCCGCCAGTTCTGGCGGCGGGGGTAGCATTCCACCCTTCTAGAGGGAAAGACATGTACACACCGGTATGCCCGGTACTGACTTTCCAAGCCCTGGCATCACAAAATGGATGCCGCTGCCACAGACACGAGTCTGGCCTCCTGCTGCTGACCGAAACTCCGGCAGGGGAGGCCTGGACAATAGGTTTCCTGTCCCAGTGAGGTGTGACCACCTCCCCAGACAGGATAGTGTGTATTGGGGCTGGGCGGGAGCACTCTCTGGTGCTTTGAAGTCCTGCACTGGGGGCACACTTGGTGTCCCTGTGCATACCCCAGTTCAAACTGGCTCAGGGGCTTCCAGCCCCTGCTCTGGCGCGAAACTGGACAAAGGGAAAGGGGTGTAACCACCCCTCTGCCCTGACCCTCCCATAGGTGGGGTCACAGAGTATGTCCAACCCCCTACTTTAGTATAAGTAAGGGAACCCAGTCCTTAGGACTTTAGATTTACCTGGACGAAACTCTGATACAGAATCCTGGACCTTCGACGCTCTACTTTAAGATTAGAGGACTGAAGAATCTCCCTTGGGGTCAAGGAGTGACTCCCTTGCTTGGCAGGCACCAAAGAAGCAATTGTCCGGTCTGCATCGCTGAAGCTCCCGTCGGACACCGAAGTCTTTGCATCACCAGAGGTGGATTTCCAGACTTCCCCGAGGCTGCCCTAAGTCCCCTGCAAAGCTGAGGCCCATAGCTGTCGTGGGTAACGTGGGTAACGTGGAACCGTGACCCCTGGACACCGAACGCATTTGCAAGTGCATCCTCTTCTGGGTCTTCCACGAAGTCGTGCTATGGGCTCCGAGTAGCCCCAGCCTCCAGCACCAACTGCACCGAAGATCACTGGCCTCCACTCCACGAGTGTCCTGTGAGCCAGCTCCACGTGCACCGTCTCGAGGCTCCTTCGCGGTCGCTAGTCCGTTGGCTAGTAGGCCCTCCCGAAGGCCAATCTTTTTCTGCTTAGGCTCCCTGGTTGCTCCAGGTCTGCCCTGACTTATCTTCGCTGGGTGAGTCCCCCAGACCTTGCTGGTCTGCAACATCGTCCTTCTTCGCTTTCCACGAGACTTGCCGTTGCCAAGGCTTGTTGGGTCCAATCCGGTCGCCGATACCCCTGAAATCGACAAACCTCGTGGGACAGCTCGAATCCAGCTCCTTGTTGTCGTCGACGCCTCCTGGACCTCGTGGCTGAAGAGTCAAGACGACCATCAACCTACCTGAAGCACTCGACATCGGTGGGCATCTGCTCATCGCCTTCCTGGTCACTGGCTAGTGACCCAGACTCTGTCCCCTCTGCTTTCAGGTTCTTCAGATCTTCGATCCACCTTTGGATCCACCCGAACACTTTCGACTTGGTCGCCAGCAGCACTTTGCAGCAGATCGCCATAGAAAGCGACGACGAAACCCGACCCCGAAAGACACCTATGCACCCGGCTTCCCTGGGTGAGGTAACTCGAGTACTCCGGTGCTCCCGTGGGTATGGACACTAGAACAGCCTAGTTCTCAAAGGGTTTGCTCCAAGTCCTCCTCTAAGTGTCCCTTTTCTCTTAAATTCTAATCGCGACTTTCCCCATAGAAGTTAACGGTGGCTCGCGGTTGTGTTCATACACTGCACGCGTCCCCCGTGGGTCCCCTGTGTCACTGCCTTGGGTGGTTCCTTGTGGTCCAAGCACTTCTACAGGCTCTAGGCCTTGTGTCTAGCTCAGTCGTGGTTCTTATACCACTTTATTGGTATATGGTTTGGTACGCCCCTGGGGCTCAAACGTGTATTTGTGCTATTACTGTAGATAACTAACTCGTAACGTATGTACTTGAACTCTAGCCTCATAAAGAGACTAGAGGGGTGTGTTTAGTAATAAATACATATATTTTGAATATATACCTGGTGTGGTCCTCTTTCATTTGGTCACTCAAGAGATTATAGACTGGTAAAACAAGCTGCTTTACATTCCTTCAAGACTTAGCCTGAAGGCTGCTCTCCATAGCTACCACTAGGATAGCTTTCAATAAAGGTTGTCTTTAACCTATCTCCAATAAGGGGTTGTTTGGACTGGTGCAAGGTGCCCACTATAATTAGTGGACAGCATATGCCAGGCCAACTTCTCACATCCGCGAAGTTACGATAAAACTCCGCGAAGTTCCGCAAGTGGCGGAGTGCAGTGCGAACTGCAGTTTGTGCTGGTATTCCTGCCGCTCGGGTAGAAATTCTACCCGAGCGGCAGCTCGCGCTCGCCAACTTACTGTTCGTGATCGCGAACTTACCGTTCGCGATCGCGAGCGGGGAAAAAACTCCGCTGCACATCACGAAGCGCAGTTTTCTGCACTCCGCGAGCTCCGCGGAGTGCAGAGTGCAGAAAACTCTGCAAACTCCGTGAACGGAGCAAAGTTCACTGCCCAGGCCTAATTCTGGGTAACATAATCTAGTGAGAGCTACACAAGTCACCCCATCCTGAATTCCCCTTGGTGTTTAGTTTTCAAAAATATACAGGTTTGCTATGTTTCCCTAGGTGCCAGCTCCACTAGGACCCAAAATCCATAGGTAGGCACATTCCGAAAAAAAGTCAGTGCCTAGTGGGCTTTCTGCTGCCCTGGGGAGGGGGGAAATCTGGGGCAATTGCCCCAATAAGCCTTCAAGGGGGGCATAAAGACTGTGGCTATTTTTTTGGGGTGGTGGGTGCATTGGGATAGCCATTCTGGGCAGCCCCCACCCCTACGTATAAAAAAGCCAGGATAATCGCTGGTGCCTAGTGGGCTCTATGCCCCCCCGGGGGCAGATCAAGGGCTACTGCCCCCATCTGCTTCCTGGGGGGCAGAAAGACTGTGGCATCTCTTTTTGGTGGGTGGGGGCATTGGCATACCCATTCTGGGCAGCCCCCACCCCTGAATTATTTTTTTTATCCCTGGTGCCTAGTGGGCTTTCTGCCCCGAGGGGGCAGATAAGGGGCTATTGCTCCCATATGCCTCGTGGGGGGGCAGACCGGCTGTGGAATTTTCATTGGGGTGGGGCCATAGGCATGCCCATTCTGGACAGTCCAACCCCTACGTATAAAAAAAAAATCCCTGGTGCCTAGTAGGCTTTCTGCTCCCCCGGGGGGGCAGATCAGGGGCTACTGCCCCCATATGCCTCCTGGGGGTCGGAAAGACTGTGGCATTTTTTTGGGGTGTTGGGGGCATTGGCATGCCCATTCTGGGCAGCCCCTCCCCGAATTGTAATAATGAGCATCATAAACAATGCTCACGAAGGACACTTTGGTTTATCTCTCACAAAAAGACACATTTATGAATTATTATGGTGGCCTACAATGGATGCTGAAGTGGATGAGGTGGTGGAGAGTTGTGTGTTGTGTTAATTGTCTGACAACAGTTTGAAAGTGTCCTCTCCACCCATTATGCCTATTGAATGTCCGTCTGGACCATGGATCAAACTAGGTATTGACATCATGGGACCATACGATACTTTATCTGGAGGATCTAAGTTCATTGTGGTTGTGATGGACTACTTTTCAAAATGGCCAGAGCTTAAAATGGTTAAGGATCCCAATGTTGTAACAGTTGTGGAGTTTTTAAGGGAAAGTTTCTTGAGGGAGGATTTCCTGGATTTTTAGTTTCTGACAATGACACCCAGTTTTTGAGTAAGGAGTTTGAATCTTTTTTTGGGTCATGTGGGGTCAAACCTTTGAAGAGTTCTCTATATCACCCACAGACCAATTGCTTGGTAGAGAGAATAAACAGGATGGTGGGTGAATGTATCAGGTGGGCAAAGAGAAGTAATCTCTATGTCATAAAGGAGGTACACAACATTTTGTGGTTTTACTGCCCGCACCTCATTCCACTACAAATGTTTCTCCCTTTGAACTTCTTAGCGGTTAGAAAAGCCAATGCTTGCTCCCGTCCTGCGTGGATGTTGAAATGGGTTAGAAGTGAGACAGATGTCCAGCAGTTGTTAGAGCTTGTAAAGAAGATTGTAGATCAGAATCAGGAGAAAAAAAGGAATGATGAAAAGAAAAGTGTAAAAAAAACCTGTTGTGGAGCCGGTTGATTTTGTTTGCATTAATTCAGCTATTCAATTACAAAAAGGGAAGATTAAATTCGGTGCTCCTGTAATAGATGAGAAGATCTGTGGAAATGCAATTACAGTCAGAGGAGGCCACTGGTGGAATCTAGCAACAGTCATCAAGATGAGTAACTTGCTGGATAGTTGTGAGGGGTTCATGATGTTGGTAACTAGGTGGTACACCACACCATCAGCTATCCACAGAATGAAACGGGGCAGTCTTTCAGATGCAAAAGTTCCGGAAGTATCATAAAACCAGCTAGGTTTCACTCATGAAAGGGCTCTCTATTGTTCTCAATTGTTTTGTAGGTTAGTAAAGTTTTTTAGTTTTTATGATTTTTTAGGCCACATGTATCAACATTTGTAATAGTGATTACCTAATTGCGATTTCGAGGGAATTGCAATTAGGTATTCTCTATTACAAATGTATGAAAGTCCAGGAGTTTCATTTCACGATTCCTAGAGGGGTCACAAATTGACCTACCTCATTAACATTAATGAGGTAGGTTGCAATTTGTGACCCCCTAGTATTCGCTAAAATCACGGGGATGGTGGCCTGCTAGGGTCAGCAGACCACCACGTCTGTGATTGCTTTTAAATAAAGCGATTTTTTAGGTCTCGCGCCTAGCGTTGCAGTGCGTAGCACTGCTCGCACAGCGCGAGACCTCTAGAAAGGGCTTCTGAAAACGACCTACACGCTCGTGCGTGTGGTTTTGTTTTCAGAAGCCCACATTGGCTGGTGCGTCCGTTTTTTTATGGGGACGGCACGCGATTGGTCAAAGGCGGGCGCATGTCCCGCCTTTGCCGCGCCCATTCCCGACGGTGGCCAGAACGCGCAGCAGCGCGCGTTCGTCTGCTGCCGCTGCCGCGCTCCCTCCCCCGCTCCTCTGTGGTGCGCGCGCACCACTGGTTAGTGTATTGCGAACTCTACCTAACATAGAGAAACAAACGGTTTGCTACCTTTAACCTTAGCTTTTCTCTGGTTAATGTACCTTTCCATATATGTGTGTTGTTTCTGAACTCTTTTCTCATGGTGGTGTCTTCAAAGCTTCGAGTGCCCTGCTCAGTTAACTAAACACAGAGAAAGATTTGTGTGGGTCGTCGAAGTTGAATATCCTTTGCTAATGTCTTTATAATATTTCCCTATGTAGACTTACAGAAAATGTCAGTATTCATTTAAATGAATGTTTTCTTGTGCACACCTCCTGTCCTGGTAATGATTTCCAAAGTACTTAGTTACAACTCTTATGATATCGGGAGGAGGCTAGCCAACATCATTTTGTTATTTATCTAGTTCTACTTATTGGAATATGCAGGTTACCGTTTTGATCTTCTTGTGAAACGTTACTATGTTTAAATTTCTGGACCATAATCTCAAAGATTTTGTTAATCTCTGGATGCTTAGGTGTACCGAGAGAACTCACAGGCATGCACTTAAATTCCTTCTTAGTGTCACAACGTACGCAGTTAACCATGTATATTTCACATACATTTCTGCCTGACTCTAGTTTTTCTTAGCCCTACCTGTGCGCATTGTCCATTTTGCTGAGAAACTACAAGCATAGGATTACAAATTAAATATATATTTTTAAATATCTGTTATTTTTCTTTTCATGGGCAATGTTATATATAAAAAATGTCATCCCTCCCCTCATTCCCTTGTAAAACAGAGAATATGTGTGCCCTTACCCTACACGTACTTCCTTAGTTGAACTTGGATCTTTCACCTGCAACTTCGGAAGTGCAGATAAGTATGGGGGCGATGGCTGCAAAATTTTGTATATACCAAGAAATTTATGAATGTGCGGGAATTAATTTTTATTTGAAACTGCATTTTCGTGACCACATCCCTGACACGTCCCAGGAAACATCAACATTCTTCAATCTAGGTCAATGCATAAAGTCCGCTGAATGCAAAACTTACTTTGTGATTTACTAGTCAGACCTAAGCACAATGATAGGTTTGTGATTTTGGGCTTTTATATTTAGCATTTTTCTTTCATAGAGCTTTTATATTTTGAAATGCATATTTTTGTAAATACATTACGTTGCATTTCCTGGTGCCCTCTATTTCTGGGTCAGACCCCACTTCAGAATAGAAGGTTAAAGGGAGCATGATGTGCCTTGAGAATTTGCCATTGATGTGTGGAAGAGTGAGAACGAACATCTACTTGGGAATAAAGTTTTTTTTTTAAGGCACATGTTAGATGAAGGAAAATCCTAGATGTCAGTGTTGCCGTCTCGAAAGATAAGGATGTCATCCTCAGGGCTTTAAGTGGGCCGGGTCCTGCCGGTGTTCAGGAACGGCAGTTCTTTAAAGCAGGTGCTGAGACGGGTCCCTATCGGGCTCTCCATTTTTGCCCTCGGTGTGAGAAAAAAAAAAGCTCAACTCTGCAGCAGTACCACCCTTCACTGCCTTTGAGGTAACTTCAAAGACTCGTTATAGTTCTTTCACAGTATCATTTCAGAACTGAAGCATTTTCAATATAATATACAACGAAGCCGTAGTTGTTGCTAATTTAGCTTACGTAACTAACAACCATTGACAAAGCCAATAGTCCTGGCTTGTTGTAAGTGTAATGTTACTTGTTGTTTTATATATCATCTGGATGCAATGACAGAAGCAGCAAAATACCAGTCGGGCGGCACACTATGCTAAGCACAGATTTTTAGCGTGCTATGTTTTTAAGCCCCGTCCTTAATTACATAGGCCACGCCCCTATGAGAGATCCCCTAGTTTTTCATCCCACTTAAAGCTCTGGCCATCCTATTCATGACCTAAATATTGCAGTACACAGCTAAAAAAAACTGGTAGCTTCCATCCAAAATAGAACACGTGAAGGATGTGTAATAGTGTATAGTGCACCTACACCTTCTGATTCACTTTAGAAGTTGGAAAGAGCAGAGGAGATGGGCGAGGATGCAGCTTATCTTAATATAGGGTGAGTCGGACATTTTATAGAATGGCTCTTGAGAGCTTCCATTAACTGTCTGTTGAGCTGTACTTTTTACAAATGTATTTCTCGGTATTTCAGCGCCTCCACATCCCTCACTTTATGCATAAGACCGGATCGGGGAAAACGTGTGAAATCACTAACATTGTCTGCAAATGTAACTTGCGTTTTTCCTTTTTTTGTTATGTTGTAGTTGCAAAGGATACTTGGACATAAGGATGAAGTTGCGCCTACCACATTAACGATTGCATCAGTAAGTATGCTATCCTTACCATAAATGTTCCATTTTAAACTTTTTGTTACTTTTAGATGGTGTTTTACAATTCAGTTGCTGTTCAGAACTTGTAGTGAAATGAATAGTCAAAACCGCACAGAGGTAACGTGTTTAGAATATGAGATGTTGTTTGTTTCCACATAGTGCTCACATCACAGTCGAAGTCCTTGAGCTTTCTGACGACTGTGACGTGTGAGGCTAAGGACACTTTTTAAAATCTAGGAAGTGTACTGCCTCTGATCTTGCATTGTCAAGTGTAGAAATATGTTTTAAGTTATTTAGTGTGCCTTCTGAGTTATTGTGGTGCTGAACCACACAAAAGGAGCTCACCTCTCTATGGTTTACACTATACTGATTGCTCTTGATGCAAATTGTGTTTTTGTTTTAGCATACTAATGAATTTCCTAATTGTATAATGACCGCACATGTTAAGGCGCATATGGGCATTTTGTGACACAAGAAGAGGAAGGATGCTGCCTCTTTTGTCGTCTGTGGGACTGACCATGACTACCTGGTTTGAAGAAACTCTCTCTCAAACATACCACTGGGACCAGTGCAGTACTCAGTCTGCTACTTTCCATGCTTGCTAGCTGTGGAAGTCCCAAGTACCTGGAGTGTGGCTTGATAGGTGTGAAGACCAAAGTGGGACAGAGAAGACTGCCACGAGTTTGGTTGCCTTCTCCTGGTGTATCGATGTGATCTGGGGAAGTGAAAGAGATGTGTGGGGACCCATTAAATCAATTGTCCCAGCGCTAGGCTGAAGTGCCAGGCTGCCAGCATACAGACTTGAAAGTCTTCATCATCACCAAAGAGTATCGCCATGCATCTACTAAATTAACTGTGCTCCAGCTATGCTGACTGATGTGAATTATCTTGGCACCGAGACCCTATAGTGTACCCCTTAGGGAAAAGACTGTTTTTGGCTAGATGTTTTTGGTCTTTTAATATGTAAATTACTCCACAATAGGGGTGGGACTTTTCTCCCCATTAAACATTTTTTTTTAATGTTTAACACACTTGTAACCCTACACATTAGGGGATTATAATACCTCAATTTTTCTCACAATCGCCTTTGTTCTTCTTCAAATGTTTTATGATTAGAATCTAACAAACGTTAGTATGAAATTGGTTAGAACTTTGTTATTCTTTTATTTCTGTTGGACTTGTTGCCTCCTTGTTGGCCGTAGCACTCTTCCTGGCCTTGTCTTCACCTTAGTCCACTCTGCTAGAGAATGAGGCAGAGAACTTTAAGGTGAATGATGGCGAAGTGCCACACCAACTCAGAGATGCAAAGACCTGCTGCAGATCCCCTTTGCTTATTGACTGATACTGCCTGTTAGTTTCAGCTGTTAGCAGAGTAAGCACCCACTTAGGCGGTACAAGTGGAAGCTAATCATGCCTGTTTCCACTTGGCTGTACCACAGTGCCTAATTTGGTGTTCAGTCAGTATTAAGGTAAAGTGTTCAGAGGAGGAGGGTCAAAAACCTTTGTGCTGCATATGGGAGCATGTGTGAGTGTGACTGTGTGCACACGTGTCTGAGTAAACAGATGTTTTTGAAGGGTATTTGTCTTCAATGTGCACTTACGCAAGAGGGATGTTCCATGATAAGAACATTATGATGTCTTGGCATAAGCAGCATCCCCCTTTATGCTATCGCAGTGGCCATAAATGGCATAATGGTGCCCATCATTGTCATATAATGGCCTTTCTTGACATTTGTGGCTATTTCCCAAAAGTGTCCCTGGCCTAATGGTGTCATACCTTGACATATTGTGGGTATTCGTGCATGCACATGTATATCTGTGGCCATTCACCACAAAAGGCTGTAGACAGTGTCCCTAGGGGGCCAGGAAGGCGGCACTACTTCATCACCAATGACATTAGGCCAGAATTAGACACACGCCCTTTTGTACTTGGTAGCATCCAAGTCGCCCTTCCTTCCTTCTGTCGCGACCATGCTCCTCCTCTTTCTGTATTCACCCCTTCACCATCTTTCGCTATCCTTCCCAACTTTCTCTATCCTTTTTACTCTTGCCTTGCCCCCTACTTCCTTCCTCACCATCTTTTGCTATCCCTTCCTAACTTTCTTTATCTTTTTACTCTTGCCTTGCCCCCTACTTCCTTCCTCCCCCTCACCATGTTTTGCTATCCCTTCCCAAATTTCTCTATCCTTTTTACTCTTGCCTTGCTCCCTACTTCCTTCCTCCTCCTCACCATCCTTTGCTATCCCTTCCCAACTTTCTCTATCCTTTTTACTCTTGCCTTGCCCCCTACTTCCTTCCTTCCCCCTCACCATCTTTTGCTATCCCTTCCCAACCTTCTCTATCCTTTTTACTTTTACTTTTCCCCTACTTCCTTCCTCGCCCTCACCATCTTTTGCTATCCCTTCCCACCAAACAGATGTGCACTCCCGGCTGCTCGGGCAAATCTGTGGGCATCTCATCCAGACCACATCTGGAAAAATAGCAAGGAGAAATAGGGGATGGACAGACACTTTTGTTTTTTAGTGGCTAGCATTCATCCCTCATTTTGGATTAATATTCACACAAAAGGATGTTTGCACTCATCTGTGGGCAAACCAAAGCGGAATCCCAAGTAATAATTGTAATGATTCATTATCAATATTTAGTCCGGTCTAAATAATAATAATGAATTATTACAATTACTACTTGGGATTAGGTTTTGAGCCACAGATCATCCATCACTTGCTGTTGTTGATAGGAATCTTACAGTTCCTAAAACCTTGGTAGAACAGTGAAACAAAGCAGACAGGCTACCTCACCAGGATCAGGCCCTCACAAGTTAAAGGTGGGAGTTACCTCTCAACCCCCACCAACAGCCCCCATCTTTATTGTGCTTTAAAAAACGGAACATTCCAAAACCTCAATATAGGAAACTTATTGTAGGTTTGTATATCTGTGAATGCCTGTAAGACTATCTTGCATGGCATAATTGTTGTTTTCCACAAAGAGTGGTTCTACTACGCAATAAGAAAATGAGCATTTGCTATGCAATAGGTGTCGCATTTGCGAGAGTTTGAGCTATTGGCATTGTAAATACCAATGCCTTTTATTTCTGTATTTTAAAAACATGCAAGCGGTGCGTAAACAGGCACTTTGTACTTGCAGTCGTTGCTTAAGAGAAGCAACGCTGGCAGGAACTATGCCTCTTTTACTGCCAGCCTTCCTTTTCGTAAGCAAGGACTATAAGTACAAAGGACGTGTTTATGCACCGCATACAGCTTTTCGAAACACATAAATAAAAGGCATTGTCGTTTACAATGGCAATAGCTCAAACTCTTGCAAATGCAACACCAATAGCTCAAACTTTAATAATGCGAGACCTATTGCATTGCAAATGCTTGTTTTGTAAAGCAGCCACTTTTTCTTAAAGGAAAACAGGATGCTTTACAAAATGAAAAAGGAAAAGTTTACCTTTCATTTTTTAAGAGCAGGCAGTGGTCCGTGGGAGATCTGCCTGCTATTAAAAAAAGTTTTTGCATACATTCACAAAGCGGAAGGGGTCCCTTGGGGACCCCTTTCCCGTTTGCGAATGGGTTACCACCAACTTGAAGTTGGTGGTAAGTTGTGAAAGTTTTGCGACCGCATTCACGGTCACATAACATTCATACATACTGTTACGATTCGGTATTTGGAATGGACACCCTAAACATGCCCCTTCCAAATACCGAATTGTAAACCCATTTTGCGATTCGGTAACAGGTTACCGAATCGCAAAATAGGGTTTGTTACATGTAAACGCATTTTTATGTTCGCAAACGAGATGATTCTGAGAATCAGCCTGTTTGCAAATGCAAAAAATGTTTGATATATGTGGCCCTTTGTTTTTTAAGGAAAAGGGAAGATGTGTTATATCTTATGTATCTTATGTATTGATCTTCAGCCCACTGTTCCATCAGAACTGCGCATTCTTCTTAGAATGCTATGATGTAGGTGATGATGGAATGTGGGCTGAAGATAGTGGCAGTTAAACTGACATTTGCACAGTGCTGGCAGCGGAGGGGTTCCTGCGTGCCTGTCCTCCTTTGCCGTGTGATTCTTTCATAGTAATAAACTTGCCTCTATTTGTGATGATGTCTCGGAGTCTAATTACTACAAATTCCATTTCAGAAACTAAGTCCTTAGGTAGAACTTTCAATAGGATCAAACACAGGGGCATATTTTCAAGCCTGTATCTAGGTCTGGGCGGTGAACTCCACTCAGTTTGCAGAATTTGTGGAGTTTTCTGTAATCTATGCTTCGCAGAGCACGTGGAGTTTTTTCCTCGCTCAGGCTCGCTAATGTCAAGCTGGTGAAGGCGAGCAATGAAAATCCACCTCCCAGCGAGATTTCTCAATGCGAGCTGTCAGATTTCTCAATGTGGGCGGTCGCGTAGGATTGTAACCGCAAGCATTGAGAAACCTTCCATTCGCGTTGAGAAAGCTGCCACTCGGGTAGAAAATGTACTCGAGCGGCAAGAAAAGTAATAGCACCCTCTTGTGCTTTGCATGGTGCCATTTGCGTTGATTTTACAACTCGGGAGAAACACCCAGCACTGAAAATCAAGGTGAACAGCGTGACCAAACAATCCACAGCTTGCGGAACTCCGCATAGCACGGCAGAGGTTTTTGGTCACTACACGGAACTCCGCAAACTCCACCCTGGCCTACCCGTAGTTCTACCAGAGCGTCATTATTTTGACACTCTGATGGTGCTGTCTGCTGGCCCATATTTACAAGACCATGCAAAGCCACTTTGCGTGGCTTTACACGACCTTCTAAATATGGCCTTCTTTCACGCAGTATTCTGCATTAAAAGTGCATGTCATGGGTGTTGCTGTGGGTGTTCCCACACAACACCCGTTGGCTTTTTGACACTGCCCCAGATTTACAAGGATTGGTAAATTTGAGGCAGTGCCAAAAACAAATGCCTTTCAAGGGGAGGCCTTAAAGTGGCACAACGAGAAGACAAACTTCAAAGTTCAAAATTACTTTATTCGGATAAGACCGTATCCATAAAAGCACAATCACATTACAACAAATTAAAAATGCACAACTTCATATTCAGGATAAAACTATTTCAATAACATTATTCACAAGTGCAAAATATGTTAAAAACGCATACAGCAAGTTTCTAAAAGGAGCCCACACATTTCAAAATAGCCATTTAAAAACCAGAGCAAAAACGCATTCTTCATAAGTTGCACATCATTTTGCGAGCCCGCACAGAAGTTCTCAAAAAAGTACCAACTCGAAAAACGAACTCATCATCTTCCAGTTTAAGTATGCTCCTTTATGCATCTTCTAAATGAATAGGCAAGGTTTTTTATAAAAACGTTATTAAAAGCCATTTTGCATACTTTATATAAAACTTACAGGAGAATAAAAAAATGTAAATTTGTTTGACCACTCCGACCATCGCACAGACATGGCAAGGAGTCTCGGTTAGCATTGTACCCAAAGGGAAAACAGAGCACAAATTTTACAGTTCCAGCCCTTAAACGGAAAAGGAGTCCCCTCTCCCAATGACATATAGGTTTTGTGAGATAACTAGGCGGCAAGTACGTGGTGTGCTCGATGGTCATAAAGTTTGCAACAGTTAGTTTCTTAGACTCCCTATCCAGTCTTGCCTTGCTATAAAGTGTGTATAATGCCGTCCTAAGGGCTTTTTTGTGTCCAGTCTCAGTTTTGTTTGGACTTGAAAAGAGCCGGCCATGATTAACACTAGCCACGGAATATCCATCCCCTTCTCGCAATTGAGGCAGTCTCCTATTATCTCTCCTGTGAGGGACGCAGCTGGATTTTTTCATATAGCTAGCCAAAATAGAGCAGGATGAGCCTTTATAAAATCCTCAATGTAGTGTAGTTTCAATTCACTATGGCAAACATAGTGAGAGGTGGAGATCGGTACGCCCAATAGTTTCCGCCAAAATCAGTTTTCCTCGCACTGGATACTGTAACTTTTTGCGATGCCCCAAACCTCTGCGCCATAGGTAACTGTAGGTACGCACTGGGATTTTAAAAAAAATTACATCGCTAAAATGGCCCCTGTCCTCTTTGGCCGGGGGAGGCTAAGAATTTAATTGGTGGCCTTTGAGAACTTGTTCCTACAGAACACCACATGATCAGACCAGGTGCTGTTCGCAGCAAAGACCAACTCAAGGTAAAGAAAAGTGCTAGTGCATTGTAACTTTTGGTGAACCACAGTTAAAGAATTTAGGGAATGTTTTCTCAGCCCACAAGACATTATAAATGATTTTTTAAATTGGTGCACAGGTCTAGGCTGGCCATAAAATCGACAAACCCCCGCACTAGGATGTGTAAGGCATTGGGTGTGCGGTCCATTAAGACTGCATCATCAGCATAAAATAGCACTGGGAGTGTGTTGCCATTCACTCTAGGAACATCATTAGTGAGCGCGGTCAATGATTTATGCAAATTATTAATATATATGATAAAAAGGAGAGGGGCCAGGACTCATCCCTGTCTGACCCCTCTACAAACTTTAATGTCGTTGGAAACCTCACCACCATTGTTGATCCTAACCTGGGCCTTCAGGTCTTTATGTAAATACGCCAAAAAATGCACTAGGGCCTCAACTTAACCATATTTTAAAAGAATGGACCATAATCGTGACCAGCTACCAAAATCAAAAGCTGAGGTCAGGTCCATGAAGGCCAGGTATAATGGGGATCGCTGTGCTATGACAGGATTCTAAAATGGGATTTTCCTCGGTCCATATTTTAATCTTTTTATATAAAACTCCGCCTAAGATTTTCAGGGTGTTATCTATCAAGGAAATCGGTCTATAGCAGCTAGGTTGGGAGCTATCGCCCTTTTTAAAAATCGGGACAATAGTACTTGTTGACCACGAGCTTGGTAGCGTAGCATTGGTTATATTATTAAAAACATTTTACAAAAGCGGCGCCCAAAAATCAGACTTGTGCTTGATAAGATCAATTGGTAACCCATCAGGACCTGGGGCATTATTACCCAGGCTCTGATGGATGGCTTCCTCAACTTCAGATAGCAATATTAAAATCCCAGTGGGGGCCCTATGCTCAAGGAGATCTACAACTTGTACTGGGGCTGTATAGAACATGGAGAAATGGGCTTCCTATGCTTCACTGGTTATATTACTGCTTATCGGGGTCAGTAACTGTCCCATTGACCTCAAATCCTTGATGGCAGCCCAGAATGTGCTCCCGTTCTTTAGGCTGGCGGCATCGGCAAGAGCATCCCAGCGTTCTTTTAGTAATTCTTCCTTCCTTTTAGAGATGGCTAACTTATACTTCTGCCTAAGCGATTTAATAAGTGAGTGACACCTCAGGTTAGTCGACAGGGCCTTGCGTAGCTGTCTGTTAGTCTCTGAACACTCACGGTTAAACCACTAGGTCCGCGTTGTACAACAGTAGTTGGTTTTGATAGTATGGATTTTATGGCCTCACAGAGTTTACTAAAAGCACTGATTACCTCGGGATTAGGGTCCTGTACTGACAGACAAGAGTCGATGAAGCTCAGATTGTCCTTTACCATCGTACAGAACAGGTCATTATTATTTACACCGTGCCAGACCAATCTTAAGTTGTCTGTGGAGGGTGTTAGATTCCTGGCACCACATTCAGTAATATATGTTGGCCTGGGGGACAGTCTCAGCACTGTTTTAATCGGACTGTGATCACCATAAGTAGTAGCGACAACTTCAGCTTTCAGTAAGCAGTCCTCAAGGGCAGGGGAAATAAAAACATAATCGATTGTGGAAGCACTACACCTCCCTCAGGGGGGTTATTATCATTTGTTATGGCGGCAATATCCATAACGTTGATTAGATTATGGTTGTTCAAATGTTCCATTAGTTCCTCACCTCTGTGGCAAATTTGCCCTCTGCTGCTGGTCCATTTACTGGTCTTTTTACTGGGCAGCTTAGCATTGAAATCACCTCCCAGGCAGACACCAGCTAGTTTGTTGAAACCATTACAATGCTGTAGGGTGGTGACAAATTTGAATACATTAATAAAGTTTGCGTTTGGTATGGACTGAAAATCATTGTTGTAAAAATTTATTAAATAAATTGAAACACCCCTTTTGCATAACAAGGCTTGGAATTTGTCACTTTTAGTACATAAGACCTTAACACTACCTCCTGCAGCGATGTTTACCCAGACCGATAGGCCGCCTGAAGGCTGACCAAATTTAGGGATTGGGGCTACAATGTTGTAACATTCAAAACCGTTGATATATAAATCTTGGGTGGCCCAGGTCTCTTGAAACATGAGGATGTCCTGCTGTCTCACCAGTTTTAGACAGTGAGGTTGGTGTATTTTTGACTGTAGCCGGCCCCTTTCCAGCTTAATATGCTCAAATCTGAATATTTATATCTCTCTTCGTTTTTGGCTCTTTCTATGTTATGTTATGTTATGTTATGTTATGTTAAAAACATTTGTTAAGCGCACGTTCACCGGGCGGTTTCTTGGCGCTGGGGTAGTGAGTAAGGTAGCAGCGGTGGGAAAGTAGCCTAGTTATCATACGCCTGGGAGAACAACCAGGTCTTCAGCTGTTTCCTGAATAGTGCGAAGGAGGTAATGGACCTCATCTCCACGGGGAGCGAGTTCCAGAACTGAGGGGCTAAAACCATAAATCTGGAACCTCCATGTTTCTTGCGTTTAAAAGTGGGAGTGACCAACAGATTCAGATGGGAGGATCGCAAGTTACGAGAGGGGGCATAGCGTAGAATCTTAGAGGAGATGAAGGCTGGACTGTTGCCGTGAAGAGCTTTGAAAATAGTACATCCCAGCTTAAATACACAACGCTTGACCACTGGGAGCCAATGAAGGCTTTTCATCAGTGGCTTAACATGATGCCATTTAGGTTGGTGAAAAATCAGTCTGGCAGCTTGATTCTGGACCAGCTGAAGGCGTCTTAGTTGGTAAGCCGGGATGCCTACATAAAGTGAGTTGGCATAGTCCAATCGGGAGATGACCAATGCCAGGATAACTAGAGTCAGGGCTTCCCTGGACAAAAATCTGCTAATCTTCTTTATTCTCCGCAGTTGGAAAAAACCAGCAGAGACCACCGAGCCGATCTGAGCCTTCATGGACAGATCGTTGCTTATCACTATGCCCAGGCTTTTGGCTGAACTGACCGGTAAAGGAGGGCTGCCCAGGAGAGAAGGCCAAAAGTTGGAGTTCCATGGATTAGCAAGCCCGCCAGTGAGGATAAGCTCAGTTTTATCGGGGTTGAGCTTCAGTTGATTTTCGTTCATCCATTCACTTATGAAGATCATGGTATCTTGAAAGTGAGACACAGAGGATGGTGAGAGATTGATGTCGAAAACCAATTGAAGATCATCAGCATAATTATATGTTCCAACTTTCCTTTCTCGCAAGGAGGAGATTAAAGGAAGTAGATACAGATTAAAAAGGAGCGGAGAAAGGGAGGAGCCCTGGGGAACCCCGCAAGTCAATTCCATCTTGGTAGAGGAGAAGTTGGCAAGACGTACCGCTTGAAACCGGTTACTGAGGAAGGAGGAGAGCCACTTCAGAGCCAGACCCTGTATCCCGGCATTACTGACACGGTCGATCAGGATGTTATGATCGACCGTGTCGAATGCTGCTGACAGATCCAGGAGTACCAGGGCCTGGGTGAGGCCCCTATCCGCCCCCCCTCTAAGTTCATCCAAAACTGTCAAGATGACTGACTCTGTAGAATGGGCGGGTCGAAACCCGGCCTGATGGGAGTCGAGAACATGGGACTGTTCGACAAAGGAACTAAGTTGGTTCGACACATGGGCCTCTAGGACCTTACCCAGGTAGGGCAGCAAGGAGATAGGGCGATAGTTACTAAGAATAGATGGATCCGCGCCAGGTTTCTTTAAAATAGGGATGATTTCCGCACTTTTAAAAAGGTCGGGGACAATGTCAAACTTAAGTGAGTTGTTAAGGAGAGAAAGTGGGGGGTCCGGGCATATGGTAAAAACTTCCTGAAGAACGTGAGGAGGACAGCAATCAGTAGGGGAACCAGAGCCAACCTTTTTAAGTAGACCCAGAAAAGTCACCTGGGAAATGGGGGGAATCAGAACCAACTGAGATGGGGTCTTAGAAATGTTGAAAACATCTGTGAAAGAAATGGAGGTAGGAATACTGGCCTTGATGGCAACGATTTTCTCCATAAAATATAAGTTGAGGGAATCACAAAAGGATTGTGAGGGGCCGATTTCAACGTGACTCTATCTGGTTCGGAAAGCTCATTTACTATAGAGAAGATTTCTTTAGACTTATTTGCTGAATTAAGAATCTTCTTGGAGAAATAATCTGCCTTAGTTTGAAGAATGGCATTTTTATATTCTTTCAGCAAAGAGGAATATATAGTCTTTTCTTCTGCAAGATAATGGTGTCTCCATCTGCGTTCTACTTGTCTCAACGCCAGCTTCTTAATTTTTAGATCATCAGAAAACGATCGCTGCGTGTCATGGGGTCTCAAAATATTAATTGTCTTAAGAGGGGCGACGCAGTCACATGCGGATTCAAGCCACGTCTTAATGCTCTCTGCCTGAGTTTGAAATGGCTCCAGTGCAGACGGGGCCGTAGCGGTTAGAAGTGAGCAGAGGTGATCAATATTAGCACTTCTCCAGTTTCTGGACGTGCAGTTCTTTGGTAATTGGGCTTTAGTAGGACGAACATCAGAGAGAATGAATGTGATAAAATGATGATCCGACCAAGTGCAAGGGGAGATCAGGGGGGTCGAGATCTTCAGGTTAGCTGTCCAGACTTGGTCCAACATGTGCCCTTTTATGTGGGTAGCTTCGCGCACATGTTGGGTGCAATTCATTCCGGAAAGAAGATCTGCCAGTTCTATTGAGCTGGCACTCTCCTGTTCGTCGTTGGGCCAATAATTAAAGTCACCAATAATGAGAAATCTGGCATGATTGATGGCTAGATGAGAAATCATTTCACCTAGTGCCTGAGGAAAAGTAGGCATGTGATAAGGAGGTCTGTAAAAAAGGGCGCAAGTGAAGGATGACTGAGAGGATTCAAATTTGAGAACTAAACTGTCAGCAAAGGGAAGACCAGTAACCCCTAATGACTTAAACTGGTAATCCTTATGGATGATAGCTGCAACCCCACCTCCCACTTTCCCTGGGGGACGGTTAGTTTGCAAGATGTAATAGTTGTTTCTGTAAGAAGAAGTATATCTGGCTTTTCAGACTGTAGGAGCTGGAAAATTTCGAGTTGATGTTTCACCATGGACCGAATATTCAGGTAATAAACTAAGAGACCCTTTATTTCCTTGCACTGGGGAGTTTCGGGGGCATGCGATGTTATGAGAGTAAAAGGAGCAGAATTGTTCTGAATTTCAGGGTAAATGAGTCTCTGCTTAAAAATGCCCGACTCATTTAAGCTGAGACGGGTGTTGTCAGTGATTTCATAGTTTCCATGCAGCTCTTTCAGCTCCATAGCCGAGTAACTCACAAAATGGGCATAGTGGCTGGCCCCTGGACCCGTACGGCCGCGGACGGGCGCAGACAGGCGTGCCCGCTGCGCACGTCCGCTGCGCGGCCGAGCCCCCATCAGCCCTAAATACACGTCTCAGCCGGCAGGAAGTGAGGGAATTCAGGGGCTGCATTCTGCAGCACACATAGAAGGAGCAAAACGCCATTAACAATTGTTTTCATGCAGAAAGATTTCACTTCCTGCACAAACACAATGATCCCTGAACGCCGGCATCCTTGCACTATGGTGCAAGGGTGCCTGCATTGATGCACAGCTGCTGTTTTAGTGCCTGCGCAGGGGAGAGCAAAGGAGTGCACCGTATTACTACAAATACCGCACAGCACAGGCACTCACCCCCTTCAACTAAAACCCCAATTTCTTACATTCAGTGACACATTTCTGTTGACACATTTGAATGACTATAAGACTAAATTGTCTATAATTTTGTAATGATGTGAGTGGGCTGTTAGTGGTCTGATGGGGTGACAAGAAGGAATAGGGGCCTCATCAAGGTGCTCAATGCCTGGTGCTGCCTGCCTGTGACTGTCACTATTTTCCAGTGGTTATGATGGTTCAAGGGGTCGAGTCACCAGGGTTTGGTACTACAAGGCTAGGTTTGTCAAGGTTTTATTCATTCAGATAATGCAGCCGTTTATGTGTCAAGTATGATATTTCAATTTTAGTTTTCTTGAGTTTTCATACAATATAGTTTTTTATGGCAGCTGCTAGGGGCAACCATTCTGTCTGGTTTTGTGTTCTCCCTGTAGCACAACCTCTCAGTTGTTGGTCAAATAGGAGGAGCTGCAGGACTACATTCACCGCAATCTATAAAAAGGGATAAAAGCTATAAAAGCTTGCATAGGTGTGCAGTTCCTACATGCAGGCAATCTTGATCTGTTTAAGCAGACAAAGCCATGGGCAGTGCATTATGTTTGAATTAAATAACATAAAATGCTTTATTGCTATTTTTGTTGTAATTTGTTACAGACATTTCATGTGAGACTAGCATTATGTACTTATGCATCTCTGTCAGCCTTCTACCTAGATGGAGCCAATGCTCTATTCATTAAATATATTTATCTTGTCTACATGATGAAAGAGAGTTTCTTTGGTAACTATCAGGATAAAATCTAAGGCTTCCCAGACTACTCCCTTCAGTACAAAATAACAAATAAAGAACTCTTATTCAGTGTCTGAATGCGGTATTTCTTGCAAGAGTAATATTTGCACAAAGCAAAAGCATGTGCTGCTGCTCAGTCTGCCAGATCACAATTATCCTGCATACTTTTGTAATGTATTTCAATTAACAAGCAGATATTAAAGACTTTACCATATTCAAGTGGAAATTAGATTCACAAATAACACCCAATAGGTTGCCTAGTCAGAGGACAATACTCTAGAAAACACTTTGGCACAATCGTTTTTATTTAGAGTCTGGCCGACAGGATACTCCACCAGAGACATTGCAGAGTACTCTGCCGGCTAAGCTGACAGTCCACCAACTATCAAACAGGTCCTCATTTTCTGATCATGAGAGTACCTCAGAATGTCCTACCTAAACAGGGCGGGCATTTAGAGGTACTTTGTTCCTGTTTGGGATCACCATGAAAAGCATGTTAGGTTTGAAATTCCCCTCTCCGCATGATACACTTGTTATGCTATATTAGATTAGCAATATGTGGCTAAATAGATGCTGTTTGCGTTCATGTTATGCAACCCACTGAGTTATCCCTGTAACATGTAAGCTTCCGTTAGCCCGTGTGACTCCATTTTGTATTTCGTAATCTGTATTAGACTGCTTGGGCTGTGCTCGTCCTAGGCCTTAGTATTCAGAACCGCTTGCCTCAGCAGAACACTGTACTTTGTTATTATTCTCTTCTTGTTCAAGGCTGTTACCTGACTTGCTAACGAGCAATTATTCTACTTCTGCATACCATTCTCAATGTGTAACTCTGCTCCCACGTTAGGAGACGCTGAGACTCATCACAGTGGCCTTGGACTACTGATAGAATGTACCCATCTGGCAGGTGTTAGCTCATCTCTGTGCCTCCTTTGTCTATGCCCGGCTCAGGCCGGTAGTTTTCCACTAGAGGCATGGCCGAAGTCTCCCCGAAAGGTTTATTATGTATTAGCAAACATTGGGGTGTCAGTCCCTCGGCAGACTTCTTAGGATGAAGGTCTGATAGGACTCCTCTGCAGAGTATATGCTGAATAAAACGTAAGTTGTATTCTCTACTGGCTGACCGACTCTTCATTTTTGGGAAGGCATAGTAGGAGGTTGAAAGTAACCCGCGTGGCCCTAGAGGGCCCCGTCCTTCAAGCCTGAAGGTCCCCAAAAGGAAAAAATATAAATGATCCCAACAATCTGGGAGAAAACTCCCAGCGAGTCAGGGCCATTGTTATTGTATTACAACAAACTCCTGAAAAAGGTCAGGAGAGGATTACAGATTGTTTGGATAAAAGAGGAGATAGAAACATGAAATAGTGGGTAAAATGGAGAAATAATGGGTAAAGAGAAAAATCCTTAATAGAGAAACTAGAAAGGATGTACAGTGCCTTCAAGTCTCTTACCTCAGCATCAATCCAGCTCATAGCTTCTGGAATGAATTTGTAATAAATGTTGAAGTGGCAAACCCATCCAGGGGCACAGTAGCACATGGTGAAGTCTGCATCACACTTTTCTCTTATTTGGTTAACTGTAAAAACATAGATTGAGCCGTCAAACACTGGAGCAAAACAAGTGGGAAATAGCAGTACCTGATTGTACACCATTGTTGCACAGTTAGAGCAGGGTTTGTTGGGGCAGGATTCCACCAGTTAGATTTTATGGCATATTAACACAGAATTTTCATTTAACCAAGTTCCACTAAGAATCATGAATCACTCTATTAAATCTCAAATTTCCAGTATTATCAAACATTCTCTACAAAATTGTTTCAAACATAAAATAAAAAGTGCAATGGATATACAACTGTATTTTCCTTATTGTGCAATCTGAGGGAAGGGAAGGCAGGTAGGATGAAGCTAGACATCAGCACAAGAATTACGTTATGTCATGCAATTTGCAAGCTTAAGAAATTTGTTGAAAGCTTATAAACAGTAAAGTTACCCTTCCCAGGTCCGAATTATGATTCCACCTGATTCAAACGAGGTGGATTTTTCCACACCCAGTTTTTCAAAGAGATTGGGAGAACTTACCTAATTTTTTTCTGGCTGGTAATTCCAGCAGGAAGAATTGCACGAGGCTTGGCTACACCTGAAGCTAAGCCTCATTTCCCTCGGCAGAAAGAAACCATTGCTATGCTTCCCCTCCTCTCGTCACCCCCTCTCTGATCCACCACTCCACCCACAGTTCTCTGCATACATTTACCACCTGCGCAGAGCAGGCAGAAAATGTATGCATTAAAAACCACACGCAATTTGGAAATCCATATGGGTTTTTCGACTGGAAAATTCCATCCCACATGATAATTCCCAATTCCAAGGGTTTTTACATGTAATTACACAATACTGATGGGGATCTATGGCACAGGAATAGGTCGCTCACATTTGGGGTGAGGTTCAACTTGTTAATCTAATGAACTATTGACTTGCTTTTCCTTTTTACTACTTGTTCACCAGCCTGCATTATGGCATTATGTAGTAACCGCACAGGCATCGTCAGATAAAATCAGGCAAGTTTATCACCACATTGGAGCTACATAGTAGCAGAGGACTGACACACAGGAGCTCCTCCGCTGCCAACTACAGTTCAACAGTGATAACATAAATACTAACATTCCAAAAAGTTCCACATCATGAATTCTCAACTAGAATCTCTAAGACACCAGATTCTACCTGCATGATAAGTATTACACATCTTCCCTTCACCCACAACTGACACAAAACACTGAATGACACCTGGAAGAGACACAAACATAACAGTCACTCCCACCACACATCAAGACCCTGCACACAAAAAGTACATATTACAATCAGGTAGGAAACCTGCTAGGTTTATCTATTGTTCCAGAACTAAATCATCTAGATGTGACCTGGAACTTTACAGATTCATCCTGATATTCTTTTGGCTGTACACATTCCTGCCCATGTACAAGACAGTCAGCAGAGGTATCATTTTTGTGATGGGAACCTTCACAGTTATCAGGCACCTTGCCCACCTTAACAACTTTAGCTAGAATCCACCAGTGCCCCCACTATCTTTAATGCCATTATCACAAATCTTTTCCACCTTGACAGGACTACTGAAAGTACTCTTACCTTTCTGCACATGGATAGAGGACTTGATGCAAACCATATCCCCAATGTTCACCGTGATCAACTTGACATTTTTTTTGTCTTCACCAAGTCCATCAACTATTCTATATCCGACTCACAATTGGGCCATTTAACCATCCATGCTGGACAGAAACATGTGTTTGCCTTCCTACCTCTCAGCAGTTCAAAGGGAGACACCTTGTTGGTAGAGTGTGGCATGGTTAAATAGAACCATAACAAACTGCCGACAGACTTTACCACATCCAAATTTGTACTCTTGGCTCACTTTATGCACTCACCCACCACTTGGTTCATTCTCTCCACCAGCCCATTGGTTTGAGGGTGATATAGGGAGTTCCTCAGATGTTTAACCCCACATGACTCCTGGAACACTTGCAGTTCTTTACTAATAAACTGTATGCCATTGTCTGAAACAAGGAATACAAGAAGCCACTCTCTCATGAAAATGTATGTAGGAAATTCAACAATCACACCCACAATAGGTTCTTTAACCATCTTGAGTTGTGGGCATTTTGATCCATAATCAACAAGTACAATGATAAATCTGGCACCACCCGGCAAAGAATCATATGCCCCCATACTGTCAATCCCAAGCTTGATCCATGGCCCTGAAGGACAATCAATAGGTATGAGGGGTGGAGTAGCCACCTTCAGACTCTTGTCAGCTGTCCTGCAGACACAACAGTCTTCCACAAACTCATCAACTTTAGTGTCCATTATTGGCCACCAAAAAGATTTGGGAATACGTTGCTTCGTAAGAGAAGTCCCTAAGTGTCCCTCATGGGCATTTTTTATTATGCTGTTTCTCACCGAATGTGGAGGAATCAACTTGACTGATCTTAGAAGGAGGCCACCCTCAACTGAAATCTCATGACTCACCTTACAATAGGGTTGTAACATGGGAGACAAAGCCTTCTCTCTAGGCCAACCTCCTTCAACTAGGTTGATGACCAGTTGCAAAACTTAACCACACTTCACAGCCTCAATCAATTCTCCCTCTGAACAATCCTTCAAATCTGGAATTTCCAAAGAAGCCACTAACCAATCCTCATAATCTTCATCCATCAAATCAGATAACTTTACATCACTGTCATCATCCCCTCTGCAAGGAAATTAAGGAAGAAAATCAGCTCTGCTGTTCTTACCACCTGGAATGTGGGCCATATCAAATTGCTACTGCATCAATTTGGTGGAGAGTCTTAAAATTCTGGGCATACAACACTTACTTACACCCCAACCCAGAATGTAGATTAGTGGTTTCTGGTCAGTTTGAGGTTTAAACTGACTTCCCCACACGTATGTGCGGAACTTCTTGATAGCCCACCAGCAAGCTAACAGTTCTTTTTCTATAACAGAGTATTTCAACTGTGCCTCCAACAGCACTCTCGATGTGAAAGCTATAGTGTGTTCAACCTAGCGTCCCTTTGCATGAGAATCACACCTAACCCTAATTGGCTGGCATCCACTGTAATACAGCAAGGCAAACTCAGCTTAAAAGGCTTCAAAGACTTACTTTGGCACAGTAAAACTTTATTGATGAAAGCCTGCAGAACACTCCACACACCACTCAAATTTGGTACCCTTTTTGAGAAGATTGCTAAAGGACCTCACCCTAGTTTCAAAATCAGGGATAAAATGAGACTAAAACTCTCACAGTGCAAGGAAAGCTTTAACCCCCACCTTGTCAGAGGGAGGCAGAGCTGCAACAATGGATTCCACTAACCCAGGTCCTGGTCTAAAACCGTCCTTGAAGACCACATGTTCAAAATAATCCACCTCTTTGCTTAGAAATTTGCACTTCGTTTTCCTCAACACAACTCCATGCTCTTTGAAAATACCCAAAAACTTTTGACGAACTGTATTGTGGGCAAAGACATTTTCTGTGAACACCAACACATCATCCTGGAAGACTAGGACCCCCTCTACTTCCTTACTTCCTTGAGAAAATTGTACATGACTCTTTGAAAGACTGACGCTGCAGAGGCCAGCCCAAATGGCATCCTACAGTCCTACAGTAATGGAAAATACCAATTGGTGAGATAAGATGTCTTGATTCGGGATGAAGTTCCACCTGATGATAGGCAGAAGCCATGGCAAGTTTGGAAAATACAGTGCCACCAGCTGTGCGAGTAAACAAATCATTAATTTTAGGTAATGGATGCAAATCCACCCATATTTCCTTATTAAGAGACCTACTATCCATGCACACTTGCAACTGACCACATCTCTTGCTGGCCACAGCTAAGGGAGAAAGTCAAAGTTAAGATTTAGTTGGTTCAATTATTCCCTTCACATATAACATTCTTAGGGCCATATGTAGGTAATCTGGAAATACCGATTCTAATTACCGAATTTTACCGAATCGGTATTTATGAATCGGTATTCCCGATGTACGTAAAAATTCGGTAAATAATACCGAATCGGTAAAAATCGGTAAATATTTACCGAATCCACAATACCGAATCGGTAAATACCGAATCGGTAAATACTGAATCGGTAATTCAAAAAAACAGCAATTGAGGAATCAGCCAATCCTGTGCAACCACCACCCCTCCCAACCAGGAAGTGGCCACACCCAGGCAGGTGCACACAATCAGAACTTTCTGGAGAGGCTGGGAGTGCAGAGGAGAGCAACAGAGCCACTGCCTGAACCTCACCTGCAAATCTTGCACAATGGACACCCAGGACACAGAAAGAGAAGGAGGGGAAAGGAAGAGGAAACTGAAATTCAGTCAGAGGGAACTGCAGGTCCTTGTGGAGGAGGTAGTGAAGCAAAACGCAAAGCTGTTTGGAAAGCAGTCCCTGCAAGTTGCAGAGTCAGTGAAAAGGAGAATCTGGCTTGAAATCCAGTCACAGGTGAATGCCATTGGAGTGACCCCCGGGACATTGATGTGCTCAAGAAGCGGTGGAATGACATAAGGAGCATCACCAAGAAGAAGATGGCAGATCTCAAGAAACAAGCCAGGCTGACAGGAGGAGGAAGGAACAGGGCACCTGCCCTGACTGAACTTGAGCGGCTCGTGGAGTCCACGATAGAGCCAGAAAGTGTCTGTGGGATCGGGGATGCAGACAGCTCTGCCAGGGCTGCTTCTAAACGAGGTAAGAAGCATGCACAGCATTGTGCCCCCCTTCCCCTATCCCAAATCCCCAATTGGGCTCTGTGAATCCCACTCCAGAACCGATTTTTGTGCAAACCAGCAATGCATTATGGGAGATGTAGTCAGTGAAACCCCTATCATGACAGGAATCGCACTGAACAACAAGGCATGTGACACACATCAGCGATAAGCAGGCAGAAGACAATGAGATAGTGTGGCATAAATGTATATTTATTCTTGCTATGCAGGGCTGCAGGTACACTGAGCTAATGTACAATTTCTGTCCACAGGCGAGACATCGCGCAGGACTGCTCAGGACAAGGGAGAGAGGGCACCCCGGAAGGACATCACTGAGAAGGCCAGTACGAGTGCAGGGCACACAACACCACCACAGTCAGCCTCACCACCACAGCTAGCCTCGCCACTACTGCTAGCCTCACCACCACAGCTAGCCTCGCCACTACTGCTAGCCTCACCAGCATCAACACCACCTGCAGTGCTGAGACCTAGGAGGCGTGCTGTTGCCAGACTGATGGAGTTTGAGTCCTCCTCAGAAGACTCGAGGGGGGAAACATCCACTGTGCCAGTGGATGGTAGCAATGCTGGTTTGCTGTCCACCACTGAGGGAGCACACACAGGTGCCAGACGCCGCCGCAGGGCTCGTGTGAGCAGTCCACCTCCACAGGGTGAGAGCCATGGTGTCTTCGGAGGGCTGGAGGCAAGCATGGTGAAGGTGCAGCGCCTACAAGGAAAGGCAATACAGTCAGTCCAGCGACAAATGAGGCGCCTCAATGACAACATGACCAACATTGACAAGGGCATAGGCACAATGGCTGAGGGCATGAAGGAGATGGCTGCAGGCATGCGGGACATGTCCCAGTCTGTGATGCTGCTATGCAGCAAAATGGATGAGGACAGAGTTACACGGCGCAGGGAGAGGCAGAAAATGGAGCACCATACAAGGGCAGTGAACCGCCTAGCAACTGCCACTTCTCTGCTCTGCAGGCGCTCCGTGGCCATGCAGGAGGGCCTGGCGCACTGCAGCACTGATGTCACTAGGGGCTGGTAAAGGTGACCACTGCTCTTGAGGTGCTGCTGACAAGTCAGTCTGCCACTACTGGTGCTGTGGAAGTTGGGGACAGCGAGGACACGACCAGTCGGAGCAGCATTACCCCCCTGTAACAGACACCCGGAGGAGCAGCAGACGGCATGGGCTGCCACTGGTTCCACAGCCAGTGAGGACAGTCACTTAATGGCATCCAGTACTGTTGTGCGTGGCCGCAGACGCTGATGCAGCCCACACTAACAGGACAGAATTGGGTGAAGTAACCCATGACTTCCTACTATGGATGTCAGAAATTGGAATGCCAAGTTTAGCCGTTTGTGTTGTGGCGTAGTGCCCAGAAATTAAAACTACGTCATTACATACAACAACTGGCTGTGTCTCCTTACTTACTTAAAAATAGTTGCATGTGATCTCTGCCCGTCTCTGTCTCCCATCTGTTGCTGGTGGCACTCCTGCTGCGTTGGGCTCTGGCTGTGCTAATTCATGATCATTGTCCTCAAAATCAGTTAATTCCACTTCTGTACCTTTCTTTGTGGCAAGGTTGTGCAGCATTGCACAAGTTGCAATGATTTTGCAGCAGATGATGGGTGTGTACTGACGTGCGCCTCCGCTTTTGTGGAGGCAGCGGAACCTGCTTTTCAATAGTCCAAACGTGCGCTCCACAACGTTGCGTGTTGATTTGTGTGCCACATTGTATCGTCTCTCACTCAGGGTTGATGGGTTTAGGTAGGGAGTGAGGATAAATGACCGCACGGCATATGCACTATCGCCTAGGTGAGGAAGAGAGTGCCATTAGTCACATACACCAATACACATTCATCTGCAGTAAGTATGAGTGAGTGTCACAGTGATTTACCTAGCAGGTATCCTTCTCCAAATTCTCCCACAGCCAGGCGTGTGTAGATCCCACTGTTCTGGAAGATGTATGAGTCATGGGTGCTCCCAGGAAATTTGGCCACGATGTCAGTGATGATGTTGGCAGCATCGCAGATTACCTGCACATTTATGGAGTGGGTGGACTTTCTGTTCCTGTAGATGTGCTCAGTGGCTGCTGGTGGGCAGATTGGAATGTGTGTGCCATCAATACAGCCTATGACATGCGGGAACTGTGCCATCTGGTAAAAGTCTGTCTTGGTTTTCAGCAGTTCCGCCTGTGTGTTTGGGAAGCTAATGTAGTGGTGCATTCTCTGCATCATGGCATCCAGGAACTTTCTGAAGAAACGGGACAGGCAACTCTGAAACACCCCGCCTACCGCAGCTATCACCCCCTGGTAACTGCCAGATGCGAGTAGATGTAGGCTACAGAGCACCTGCACATGTGGTGGTATGGTGTGCGCCCTTGGTGTTGGGTGCTCCAGGAGTGGGTGCAAGTCCCTTATCAAGTCCAGGATGGTGTGGGGGTGTAGCCTGTACCTTTCATGGATCTCAGCCTCAGTCTGTTGGAAGATTGTGATGCGCTGTCTGTAAATGCGCTCCTCCCTTCTCCAGATCCTCACTCCTGCTGCCTGTAGACGTAGCCGCCTTGCAATCACATAGAAAGCCGCCTTAGTGATCACACTGTTGCATTTTGGGATTGCTTATATTCGCTGTAGATGATTACCACCTGCTTTCAGTCAGTGTTAATTACCGACTCTTAAATACCGAATTTCATGTAATTCGGTATTACCGAATTTACCTACATCTCTTTTTCGTTTTTACCGATTCTTATTTACCGATTCGGTAAATAAGGAATCGGTGATTTCCGAATGGGTAGTTTTGAATTCGGTAATGATGAATCGGTATTTACCGATTCATAATTACCGATTCCTTCTTTTTGGCCTCCTACATCTCAATCGCCTAAATACCGGTCGGTAACGGGAGATTTACCGAATTTCGGCCGTTACCGACCGGTATTTAGCTACCTACATATGGCCCTTAGTTGCTTTTCCAGTTCCTCCCTGACACCGAAAGGTACCCCTGACTGACTGACTGATATCTTATAAAGCGCACAATTGCCGAGGCGTCTTGGCGCTGAGGTGAGGTGAGTGGAAGCCGAGCTAGCGCTAAAGGATCTAGGGCTTAAGGAAGAGCCATGTCTTTATCAATTTTCTAAAAAGAGCCCTGTTCGGCTGTAGTCTTATCAGAATGGGGAGGGAGTTCCACAGTTTAGCCGCTTGATATGAGAAGCCCTTTCCTCCCCATCTGGCTCTTTTTATCTTAGGGACCAGGACCAGTCCTGCATTGGCGGACCTGAGACAACGTTGCGGCGAGTACCGGGGAAATAGGGGTTGAATGTCCGCAGCTCCTCCTCCATACAGAGCCTTATGCACTAAACAGAGTGCCTTAAAATCCACTCTCTGCCGAACTGGAAGCCAGTGGAGCTGCTTAATACTAGCAGACGTGAGGTGATGTTTAGGTAAATCAAGCAGTACTCGAGCAGCCGCATTCTGAAGTGACTGAAGTTTGGTAATCTGCCCTTTATCAGCACCTAAGTATAAAGCGTTGCAGTAATCATCTCTGGAAAGAACCAGGGCTCCGACTATTGTTTTCCTGAGTGGTAATGGGAAAAATGGCAGAATTTTCTGCAAAACTTTCAGCGTAAAGAAGCAGGCAGAGGAAACTTGATTTATTTGTGGAGCGAGCTTTAGATCAGTGTCAAACATAAAACCAAGGTTCCTAGCCTTGGACACGGGGACAGGACAGTTCCCAGCCTCAGGGGGCCACCATAATTGGCTCCATACAGAGGGTTTCTGACCAAACTCGATGACCTCAATTTTTTCGGTATTAAGCTTAAAAAAATTCGAGTTCATCCATGCCATCACATCAGTAAGGCAATTGCGGAACCTGAAAGCTGTAGTGTCCACACTTTGCGTAACCGACACCACTAACTGGGTGTCGTCAGCATACGACACTAGCATAAGACCGTGATCTTTAATTAGTCTTGCTAATGGTGTGACATATAGATTGAACAGTGTCGGGGACAGGGCCGACCCCTGTGGGACTCCACATGGGAGGTAGAAATTTCCTGACTGAAGGCCGTCCCAATGAATCAGTTGTTCCCTGGATGCCAAGAAGGATGTAAGTAAAGTTAATGCCTTATCTCTAATACCTGCTGCCCTCAACCGCCGCAGCAGTACTGCATGGTTTACGGTATCAAATGCTGCGGTCAGGTCAAGCAGGATGAGAGTGGCTCTTCCGCCTCCATCCATCACTTTACGGATCTCTTCAGTGGCCATAATCAAGGCTGACTCGATGACTCTGAGCTTCTGCTTTACAGACACAGCTCCATCCTTCATATTGATTCGGTGTTTGGACCCTTAAATCCTACGAAGATCCTCACCGAACACAGATGTAAGTTTCCCACTCCATTCTATTCCAAGTTTATTGCGTTCAACTACAAGAACTTGTTCTTAAGCGCCAGGCTTGAAAATCACCTTGAACAACACTTGATGAAACCAGCCAAGAATATTGAGACCCTTGACTGCCACATACACTTTTCCTCTGATCTTCCTACCTTTGAACAACATAACATCTTCAATATACCCCACTAATTCAATCTTGCAGCCTCATATCAAACAGGGAAGTGACCCGGTGGCATCAGAGGCCTATTACCCCACGTTTCTGTGAACAATTGCTGTGTAGTCATGATGATTCTGACACCTGACTCAACTAATGGCCTCAAAAATCCTTGCTTCCCACCAAAATATCAGCCATGTTATTGACACACCTGGAAGGATCGCTCACCCTGGGTTCTTCCCCCCTGCACTCCTCTCCAATCGCAAGTACCAGATCTTGCATACCAAATGTCTCGGAATCAGAATCTAGGTCCAAATCAACTACACGTGCAACTGATTTCTTGTTAGTTTTCTTTTTAAAACAGACTTTTGCAAAATGCCCCCTCTTTTGCAGAACTTGCATATGACATTGGTCTCAGGAGGACACCTACTTCCCTTGGCATGTGGTGGATTTCCACACCAGAAACAAACATTGGCAATCACTGAGAATGAACTCTGCCCTTCAACATTTTTAGACACATCTGTTTTCCTACTGATTTTTGTAGCTTGACGAGGTTTTCCTGTAGAGGCTTTTATAGCACTAACTGCCTCAACAGGTTTCTCCTCCAATTTCTTAACACCAATCTGCGAAATTTCAATGCTTTTCACCACTTTGATGGTTTCATCCAGTGACAGGTTACCCATGGCCACTAATAATAATACATCTTTATTGCCTGATTCGTTAAAAACCATTGCAGTGGCATACACAGTAGAATATTAGGAAAATTCATAAAATTAAACAATTTTATCCTAGCAGCGAGAAACCCATATAATTAAACATGTATGAACGATTGCAAAGGGTGCACACTCCCTATAATAGCCAAAATAGTTTAAAATTGATCCCTAGAAACCAGTTGGATCGGCAGCCAGAAGGTATTAATAGGAAAAAAAGGGTCTATTCCCAAGTGTGAGTGTGGCTCCCAGAGGCTACCAATTTACATAAAAAAACGATGTTATGACCTATGTGACCAGATGGAACAAGTGCAGGAGATAAAGTGCAATAACGTTGAAGCAGTAGTGTGCAAATACTGCAGCAAAAGTGCCTTGGTGGCTTCGCTTATGAAAGGTTCAGATATGGGAAACAAATTTAAAGAAAAAGTCTACGGGTATTAGATGCTGCATCTGGGAACGGGGGAGAATGTTACAATAGATGTTATCAATTTAACATGCAGGTACAGTTTCATTGTAGCAATAGTGTGCAAGTACTACAGCAAATAACCTCATAAAAATATAAAATAAGAATACTAAGTGCAATTCATCGGGGTGGGAGCACAGTGTTACAGGGGAAATTATTGGCATAAAGTGCGAGTGCAGCAGGTTCAATGAATAAGATGCTTTCTCCAGCCACCTGTGCTTTCCTACTGATACTGACTGAGGACTGGGGATTGTGGAGGTGCAGAGAATTTTATCAATATATAAAGTGTTAGTTTTAAACTATGTTTTGACAGGACACCTCCCTCCCCTGCAACAGTTGGGCCTTGGCCTCAATCTTTTTCCTAACTCCGTGTAGGAATTGCACCACTGCGCGGTTCAGCCTAATGTTCGATAGTTTGAAGCAGGCCATCACTGCCTCCCTGCAGGACCTTATGCCTCGCTCATTCCATGTTCTTTGCAGCAGCGTACGCCGGTCCCCCATTACTGTGGTGTGCAAGCAGAGGATGTGAATGATGTCTTCCTGGCCATGGTCGCATTAAAGACAGTTGTCTTGTAATTCCTGACGAATTCATACAGGATAGTGCCTTGAAATCGGCAGTGCCCCCAGTCCATATTTCAGGAACTGTATCTTAGTCCACTCACTATAGGGTTCGCTTAGGTACCCCTGGGGTTTCAGCCTGGTTTAACTGTGCAGGGTCATCCGGCCGTGTTTGCGTCAAGACAGGGAATCCTTGTCCTCAAGCAACTACAGCAATTGTGTGCTTGATTTAACCAGATTTTTGAACTCAAGATAATTGAGAGTGAAGTCCCAAGTGCTGGTTAAGCCAAGATTGCTCAAGGCCTGTAGCAGATAAGTCCAAGGCCTTGCTTCTAGAACAGACCCGAGGAAGTGACTCAGGGAGCCTTCCTTTGATAATTTGAGTTTGTGACAGCACACCGTGTAGTTTCAAATTTTATGTTTATATCTATTTATGTTACGGAACTCTGAAGAGGTCCACATAAAATCTTAAAATAGATGCATACACTAAAATACAGACAGAAGAAATATACAGAAAATGCAACTATAGGATCAAAAAGTACTTTGAAGCTACCCCAAAATGGGTGCTGCAAACACATAAGATGTCCACTGTTTAAAATTGCATGTCAAACAATTTCCCAGTGCACTTAATGGAATTGCACTTAATGGCTGCTCATGCATTATACGCCAGAATTATAAAATAAATACATTATATACAAGAATACAATAAGAACAGCAGAACTGGGAATATGGATGAACATAAACAAAATATTACCCTTAACTCCTTCGCTGCTAGGCCTTCCCCAATACCCCCCGACCCCCTTTCGGTAAAACTTTTTTGGGCTATTTGGCGTAGTTGGAGCTTAGGCCCATGTAACTTTTTGGCCGCATAAGGTATCCATGCCAAATTCGCGTCCTTTCCTTCCAACATCATGGGGATTTTAAATGTACCCAGGGTTTGTTGATTCCGCTGGAGGGGGCCCAGAAATTAGCCAAAATACAGCTAAATTTTGTTTTGTTTTTGAAAAATGGGAAAAAAGTGCTGCAGATGAAAGCGTCTGGTTTTTTCCCCCGCAAACGGTATCAACAAAGGGTTTGTGGTGCTGAAATCACCATCTTCCCAGCTTTCAGGGACTGACAGACTTTTGTCAGAAGGCCAAAATTGTTTACACAGTTTTGGCATTTTACTGGGACATAGCCTATTTTTGTTATTTTTTTGTGCTTTCAGCCTCCTTCCAGTTAATGATAAAAATTGGTATAAAAGCAATAATGGATCCTGGAAAGCTATACATTTCTGAAAAGACAAAATTCTAAATTCAGCAAGGGGTCATTTGTGCAGATCCTTCAAGGTTTTCTTATAGAAACTAACAGTTGAAAAATTGAAAATGAGTTGAAAAATACAGCCATTTGTGCCAATGTTTTCACCTGTAACTTCTTACTTCTTCTAAGTATGACAGATTTTTGAAAGCAATATACAGTTACATCCGCTGGACCCTTCAGGTTGTGGGGACATATAGGACATGTAGGTTCACCAAGAACCCGAGGAACCCAGAACCAATAACTGAGCAACGTCTTGCAATGGTTTTTTTATTGTGTACCGGGTATATAGCAATTCATTTGGGAAAATATAGTGAAAAATCGGTATGAAAGACACCTATGTATTTCTGAAATGGGAACAAAATATAGAGTTTAGAAACAGTAGCTATTTGCACATCTCCAAAATTGTGGGTACCCATACTAGCATGTGAATTATAGGACATTTTTCAAAGTGACTTCTTTTTCACACATTGTCTTACATTTGGAAGGCAGAAATGCATCGAAAGTCAATAGATAATAACAGTTGCTCTACAATTCTGTGTTCCCCTAAGTCTCCCGATAAAAGTGGTACCTCACTTGTGTGGGTAGGTCTAGTGCCCACGAAAGGAAATGGCCCAAATCGCAATGTGGACATACCACATTTTTACAGTGAAAACTGACCCTTTTTTAGCAAAGTGCCTAGCTGTAGATTTTGAACCCTAGCTCTGCCGGCACCTAGGGAAACCTAGCAAACCTATACATTTTTTAAAAGTAGACACAAAAGGGAATCCAGGATGGGGTGACTTGTCTGGCTCTCACCAGGCACTGTTACCCAGAATCCCTTGCAAACCTTAAACCTTGTAAAATAAAAAAACACATTTTCCTCACATTTCTGTGATGGAATGTTCTGGAATCTGCGTGGATCCACAAAATTCCACCTACCCCGCATTTCCCAACGTCTTCCGGTAAAAATGGTACCTCACTTGTGTGGGAAGGCCTAGTGCCCGCGATAGGAAACAGCCCAAAACACAAAGTGGACACACCACATTTTTTCAGTGAAATCTGACCCATTTTTGCAAAGTGCCTAGCTGCAGATTTTGAACACTAGCTCTGCCGGCACCTAGGTAAACCTAGCAAACCTACACATTTCTGAAAACTAGACACCCACGGGAATCCAGGATGGGGTGACTTGTGTGGCTCTCACCAGGTTCTGTTACCCAGAAACCCTTGCAAACCTCAAACTTTGTTGAAAAAAAAACAAATTCCTCATATTTCTGTGATGGAGAGGTCTGGAATCTGCGTGGATCCACAATATTCTACCCACTCCACATTCCCCAACGTCTTTCTATAAAAATGGTACCTCACTTGTGTGGGTAGGCCTAGTTCCCTTGACAGGAAATGGCCCAAAATGCAATGTGGACACACCACATTTTTACACTGAAAACTGGCCCTTTTTTTGCAATGTGTCGAGGTGCAGATTTTGAACACTAGCTCTGCCGGCACATAGGGAAACCTAGCAAACCAATACATTTTTTAAAGCTAGACACCCAGGGGAATCCAGGATAGGGTGAATGGTCTGGCTCTCACCAGGTTCTGTCACCCAGAATCCCTTGCAAACCTCAAACTTTGTAAAAAAAACACATTTTCCTCACATTTCTGTGATGGAAAGTTCTAGAGTCTGTGTGCATCCACAAAATTCCACCCACCCCGCATTTCCCAATGTCTTCCTATAAAAATGGTACCTCACTTGTGTGGTAGACCTAGTGCCCGCAACAGGAAACGTCCCAAAATGCAACGTGGAAACACCACTTTTTTTTTTTTTGATAAACAAATTTTTATTGTTTGCACACATGACAACAGCCACTCATCATGATACAGTGAAAGATCATAGATGCAATTATCGGCTGAACTGTCCCAGCATGTGGTTCTGGCAGGATACAAAAGTAATACAGGCAGACAGTTCCTAAAGAGCTAAACCAGTCCTCCCAGCCACTTCCCCCACACCCTACGGTATTTCTTGGGACAGCCACGGGCCTCGTATAGAGTTTTCTCCTGTGTGGCGCACCAGTCAACCCCGCTTCGCCAACGTCCAACACTCGGGGGGTCAGAGCGTTTCCAGGAGGCAGCTATGTCCCTTTTAGCCACAGCCATTGCGGTAGTGAGAAACAACTTTTCATTCCTGGACCCATCTAGCCCGTCTGTAATACCCAGGAGTGCATGTCGAGGGTCGTGGGGGACCTCCCACCCCAATACCTCCGAGAGTTCCTCTTCGATGTTGCCCCAGAACCGAGCCAGCTGGGGACAAGCCCATACCATGTGGAAGAAGTCGGCGGGTTCCTGGGCGCATCTGGTGCAAGCGGGGGTCGGGCAAAAACCAGTAGTTGTACCATGCGGAGTCTGGCGGAGGCGGTGACAGTCCTAGGAGCCATAAGGGCGTTGCGCCAGTCCTCCTCATCCAACGTTCCCACCCACAGTTCCCACTGGTGTCGGACCCGATCTAGGGTGGTTGGGGTGTTATTAATTAGTGTGCGGTAGATTAGGGAGACACCCCTCTCCCCAGGTCCCCAAGCATGATCTGTGCTTCAGGCGGGCTGTGGTCAGTAATCCGGGTGCCATCAGGGAGGTGCACATGTAGGGCATGACGCAGCTGTAAGTATTTGTAGAATTGGGACTGATGCAAGGAATATCGGGTATGAAGGTCTGCGAAGGAACGCATATGACCGCCCGCCCACACGTCACCCAGCTGTGAGATCCCAATGAGGTCCCAGGAACGAAAGCCCTGCAATCCACTCACCTCCTTAAGCCAGGTGCCCTGCCAGAGGGGAGTACACTGAGTTAACCTACGTGTCCCCTGAGTGTGCCTCAAAGCGGCCCGCCAGGCCACCAGCACAGAACGTGTCACCTCTGGAAGTCGGGATGGAATGGGGTCCCCATATAGCATGGATTGGATGTTAGGTAGATCCAGTGTGTGCAGCTCAAGCCTGTAGGCCGGGTCGGACCAACCTCCGTTGAACCAATCGTGAATGGAAAGTAGGCGCGTGGCCAAATAGTAAAGATATAAGTGGGTCATCCCCAGGCCCCCGTCGAATGATGGAATCCTACAGACGCTCAGGGCCAGACGAGTCCGTCCCCTTCCCCACAGAAACCTAGAGGCCATACTGTCCAGTTCACGGAACCAGGCCCTCGGGAAGCAGAGGGGGGTGTTTTGGAGGACATAGAGGAACCTGGGGAGAATCATCATTTTAAACAGGGCGACTCTCCCCATCGGGTTTAGAGGTAGCGTTTGCCATTTTTGGAGATCTGATTTAGCTTTCTTCACGAGAGGAGTAACATTGAGGGCCCAGCCCAATTCGGGGAGCAGAGTCACCCATATCCCCAAATATTTAAACGATTGGCGCCGGAGTGGTATGTTGGACTGCCAGTCGTAGCATTCCCTGGAGAGATGGAGAGGGACTAGGACAGACTTGTCGGGGTTCAGCCGGAGGCCGGACGCCTGCTCGAAGGACTGAAGAATCCGAAGGCAGTGAGGACCAGACCGGGCGGGATCCGCCAGGTAGAGAAGGACATCGTCCGCATAGAGGGCGATCTTGTTGGCCTCAGCGTTGGGCCACTCCCAACCCTGCACACGCCTCTCTAACCTTATCAAGGCCGCCAGAGGTTCCATCACCAGAGCGAAAAGTAACGGGGAGAGGGGGCACCCCTGTCTCGTTCCTCGACAGACGGGGAAGGGCTCCGACAGAACCCCATTGACTAGGACACGAGCTCTCGGGTGGGTGTAAAGTATGCGGACCATGCCTCGAAACTGTGGACTGAAGCCCATCGTGGTGAGAACAGCATCTAGGAAGCCCCAGTCCACCGAGTCGAAGGCTTTTTCAAAGTCCACCAGAAGGACCGCCAAGTATGGGGTGAGCAGGTGTCGGTGGGCCAGGGCCAGGTGTAGCCGTCGGAGACAGTGTCGGGTGCCACGGGAGGGCATAAACCCGCACTGATCCGGGTGAACCAATACGGACAGGTGCGGTCTGAGCCGTTGGGCAAGGATCGTGGCAAAAAGTTTTAATTCCGTGTTAAAAAGGGAGATGGGTCGGTAGTCCGCACACCGCGAGGAGGGTGGTTGGGATTTGGGAAGAACCACGATGGTGGCCATGTCTGTCTCAGGTGGAAAGGAACCCTTGTCAACCGCTTCCTCAAACAACTTAGCAAGGTGTGGCAGATGGGTCTCGCGGTACAGAGCGTAGTACTCTTGTGGGAGGCCGTCAGGGCCCGGCGTTTTGCCAGAGGAGGTAAGGTTGATTGCCTCACCAATCTCAGCACAAGTGATAGGGCGGTCCAGGTCTGCCCGGACGGCGGGGTCAAGGCGCGGAAGGTGAGTGTTCCCTGTTTCCAGCAAGCCCTTGAGTGAAAGTGTCGGGGGTATAGCCGTGAAAAGTTGGCGGTAATAGGAAGCGAAAGCGTGAGCCATCGTCGGGGGGGGAGCGGCACACCGACCCATCCGGTTCAACTATTTCAGGGATAATGCGATTCACCCTAGGATAGGTGGCCAATCTGTGAAGAAGGGAGCCGTTCTTATCACCCCATCCGTATACTCTGGCAACTGACGATCGCCAGAGGAGCTTGGCGTCCTCCATGGAGAGTTGACCAATCTCGGCTCGGAGGCGAGCCAGAAGTCTCTCCCCAGACGCGTCCGTGGTCACGGACAAGTTCTGTTCGAGGCGCAGCGCCTGCGCCTCTCGTGAGGAAATCTGGTGCTGGTGCTCCTGCCTCTGACGCTGAAGCTGACCCTTAGCAACACAGCGTGGCCTTGCTCGCCTCCCACAGGGTACCCGGGGAAGACACTGTTCCATCGTTGGTCAGAAAATAGTGCTTGAGTTCTTGTCCCACTACCTTCCGGAAATTCTTGTCCTGAAGGAACCATGCTTTCAGTCTCCACGTCTGACGCATTGAGGGAGGAGGGGGGCCTGTGCTAAGTAGGACCGGGGAATGGTCAGAAATGCCCCGGTGGAGAATACGGACATCCAGGATCACGGCGCAATCCGTCGAGGGGACAAAGATGGCATCAATGCGCGCATGTGTGTGGTGGGACGCAGAAGTATGAGTGAACTGTTTGGTCTGTGGGTGCCAGACACGCCATGCATCACAGAGGCCCAGTGACTCGGACCAGTTTGTTAAGTGTTTCGCCTGCGAGGTCCTGTTGTGGGAAGGGGGGTCTGATGTGTCTAGGCCCGGGGATGAGACCGCATTAAAGTCCCCACCAATAAACGTGGGTCCTAAAGGAAGTGAGGACACAAGTTCGGTGGATTTCGCCAGGGTCGCTGCAAGCATTGAGGGAGGCGCATATATTGAGACTAAGTTCAGGGGGTTACCGTTCAATGAGCCACAGAGAGCCAGCGACGAGCCCTGTGGGTCGTGAATGACCTTTGAAAATACCAATGGGAGGGAACGCTTTAGCAGGATTGCCACCCCACGGGAGCCCCTAGTGAACCCTGAATGCCACACTCGATCATACCCATAGCGTGCCAGAAAGGGACAGTGATTACCTAACAAGTGTGTTTCCTGAAGTAGGAGAACCTCCACCCCGAGGCGTTGCGCGTATCGCAATACAGCCATTTGTTTGAAGCGGTCCAGGAGACCGTTAACATTCCAGGACAGTATGTGAAGGGAAGCCCTTGGTATGAGTGTATCAGTCATGGCGGCAGGCGGTCATAATGGCAAGAGGGAGCCCCGTCAGGAGTCATGGTCGGGCACGGGATCGCTAGCGCGTGTGACCGGGTGCTAGGAAGAGGCCAGTTAAGTCCCACAGGGAGACGGATCCGAGTGTCCTGTGAGTGTTGGTGCAACAAAACAACAAAAAACAAAAACAAACCTTGGGAAAGAACAATCCTAACCCCCTCCTCCACCCCACCCCCTACCCTATACTTCGAGAACAGAAGCATCTGTCGACCCCCCTAGAAACCAGAGAACCAAACTAAAATGCTCGGGTTGAGAAGCGTGGAAGGACCCCTCTATATGAGCGGATGTACAGTGTCTCGGCAGAAAGACGAAGAATCAGAGCAAGCAGTCTGCCAGAGCCCCGGACCCTCCGGAGGTTGGGGCATGTCCCCAAAGTGCCAACCGTGTCAGCAGTCGCTCAGCAGCGCATCAAAAGGTCGGGCTACGAGAGAGGTCAGTGTCTGCTCCCAGGAGGTCCCGCCGAGCCGAGAGTGGAGGATCCACAAGTGGGCCGCCAGAAGCTTGGAGTTTGAGATGGGGAGGGGAGGCCGAGGAGCTGGAGGACCCCCGAGGTCCGTGAACTGTTAGGCTTGAGGATCTTTGGGACGCCATTTGAGACTGGCGTCTCCTGCTGGAGTGTGTGTGACGCCGGCGCCCCGGCGGCCGGGGCTGCGCAGTTAGGGAGCCCGGCGGTCCAGGGGACGGGATGCGTTGCTGCCCGAGGGGCCACTCCTCTGTTAACCAAGTGCAGGCCGCTTGAGGGAAGTCAAAGAAATGTGTTGCGCTTTGAAAGATGACCCGTAGGCGTGCCGGAAATTGCAATTGATATTGGAGGCCCAGGGATCGCAGTTTCTTCTTGACCTCAATATAAGAGCGACGCTGGTCCTGCACTTCCCTGGTGTAATCCGGGAACACCATAATGGTGTGATTTTGGAACTTCAGAGGGCCCTGGGAGCGTGCTTCGCGCAGGATGGCATCTCGGTCCTTGAAGTTAAGAATCTTCAGGATGAAAGGACAAGGAGCGGCCCCGGCCGGTGGTTTTGGAGCAAGAGACCGGTGTGCCCTCTCTACCACGAACCAGGTGGAGAGGGAGTCTTTCGGCATCCCGGAGAAAAACCAAGCCTCTACGAAGGCGGCCGCCTGGTTCTTCTCGACCCCTTCCAGGAACCCCACCAGTCGGAGGTTGTTGCGGCGCGCGCGATTTTCCGTGTCTTCAACGCGCCGGTGGAGTTCCCTGGTATGCGAGCTTCAGCTGGCCACTTGATCCTTAAGCTGGCAAATATCGTCCTCCGCCGTCGAGATTCGGGACTCAGCTTCAGTTATTCGGGCCGTAGCGTTGCGGAGGTCTTGCCGTAGGACAGACACATCCACCTTAACCTCCCCTATCTTTCCCTCCACCGACGCCTGTGAAGAGCTGATAGCCTGCAGGATGGTCGCAAGGACCTTGCCCGGGATGGGGGGAGCGCCGTCAGCCTGCCCAGGTTGTTCAGGCCCCTGGGTGGTGAAGCGGTCCATTTTGGTTTGGGTGGGGGCGGTCGCGGACTTGGGAACCCTGTCTCTTCCCATGATCTTCGGCCGGATGGGCCACAGGGGCTGCGAGAGCTGGAGTAAGGGAAACGTCGACCCCGGCCAAAGGTCCAGGTGTGGGAGCGAGGGTCAGCACGATCAACCACTGTGGCAGAGTGATCGCTATCAGTCAAGGGGGTAACAAGGGGTGATTCAGACCGCCCTGATGCCGCACACCACTGCACTCAGATGGTATTGGCGGGGAGAAGGGGAGGATGAAGGTCGCAGGCACCCCTGTCGGCACGCTCCCGGTTGGTCGTCGTCCAGGGAGGAGTGGGCCACCAGAAGAGGGGACCGTCAAGCCGCGCCCCGCCGCCCAAAATGGCGGCCGACAGAGAAGGGGGAATCCCGGCCCCCGCAGGATGCAGGCCGGATATGGCAGGGGTAGGCCTCATGGCTTGGACGACGGCGACAGGCCAGGGACGCCCCAGACCCAGGCGGCGGCACAGCGTCCAGCTCCGCAACCCCCCCAGCAGAGCGACAAGGGCTAGATCAGGGGGGGGCAGGTGGCTTGCCGAGGCAGGTCTTGCAGAGGAGGTGAGCACTCTCGTTTAAGGCGCGGCACCAGCAAAGTTCCCCAGGGCTCCACTGGTTAAGTCCAAGTGTGGCTTCTCAGGCCGCCATAGCACCCCGGAGGACCAGGGGGAGGGGCAGGGGGGTCCCCTCGGGAAGACCCAGCGTCGACCTCCCGGCCCACTGCCCGGTAAGGCAGCCGAACCCCCCGGCCCACTCCCCACTCACCAGAGCAGTCTTGGTTGCGGACACTGGGCGATCGCCGCCGGCGAGGTGAGGCCCACGAGGCGGGCTGGAGGAAAGGCAGCAGTCGGCCCAAGGATCAGCATAGGCCGCCGGGCCACAGGAGACTGCCCAGCTCCCAGGGCGATGGACGTCCAATCGGCGGCCAGTGAGGGTGGGACACCACCACGGATGAGGGCGGCATGAGGGAGGAAGGGGCGCCCGCTGCCCGATCGGCGCAGCCGGTGGGCCCCCCAGTCACGACCCCAGGAAGGCAGGAGGCAGCAAATGTAGGACGGTCACAATCTCCGGGGAAGTGATCCAGCGCCTTAAGGATGAAAGAGAGGGGGCCCGGGAGGGCCGGCCACCAGCCCCGCACACACCCCGCTACCTGATATGGTAGCCGCCATATGGAGGGCCCCCACCAGTCCACATCCGCCCCCCTGCCAGCCCTGGGCAGGCCCCAAGTCCAATGCAGGTCAGAAGCGCCGGCGGCCGCCCCACTCCCAATGAGGACGTGGGAGGCACCGGGCACAGCCACTCCACCACCACGGAGTGCGGGGGGCCCACGAGGTCGGCCGAGCACTGGACAGAGGCCAGAGCAAAGTCCAAGGGCCAGGGAGTTCACAGCCGGGCCCGGGGAGAGCCGCGGCACCGAGCAGCGCCCGCAGGGCTGGAGCCCCGGGCCGTCAGTGAGACACGATGAATGCCGCCATCTTGTAGCTCGGGGGGCCCAGAGATTCAAGAGCCGGCAGGCTGCCCCAGGAGGTCGACACGGTCAACAGACAGCTCCGGGCGATGCCCCGCACCCCAGGAGTCAGGGCGGGCAGGTGAGGAGGGCAGATGGCTGCCAGAGAACGCAGGATGCAAGACAGATGATGGAGGGGTCCAGGAGCACTCTTAGAGTGCGACCGCCATCTTGACGCCTCAGGCCACGCCTCCCCGAAACACCACATTTTTACAGTGAAAACTGACCCTTTTTTTGCAAAGTGCCTAGCTGTAGATTTTGAACCCTAGCTCTGCCGGTACCTAGGGAAACCTAGCAAACCTATACATTTTTTAAAACCTAGACAACCAGGGAAATCCAGGATGGGGTGACTTGTCTGGCTTTCACCAGGTTCTGTTACCCAGAAACCCTTGCAAACCTCAAACTTTGTTGAAAAAAAAAATGGAGAGGTCTGGAATCTGCGTGGATGCACAAACTTACACCCACCCCGCATTCCCCAAAGTCTTCCTATAAAAATGGTACCTCACTTGTGTGGGTAGGCCTAGTGCCCGTGACAGGAAATGGCCCAAAATGCAACGTGGACACACCACATTTTTACACTGAAAATGGACCCTTTTTTTGCAAAGTGCCTAGCTGTAGATTTTGAACACTAGCTCTGCCGGCACCTAGGGAAACCTAGCAAACCTATACATCTATGAAAAACAAACATCCAGGGGAATCCAGGATGGGGTGACTTGTGTGGCTCTGACCAGGTTCTGTTACCCAGAATCCCTTGCAAACCTCAAACTTTGTAAAAATAAAGCACATTTTCCTCACATTTCTGTGATGGAAAGTTCTGGAATCTGTGTGGATCCACAAAATTCCACTCCCCCTCTAGTTAAACATATTTGTCATTTATCATCTGCAAGGCGGACATATTATCAATCGTTCCATGCTTACTTCTAAACCCTGTTTGCTCCATAGGGATTATTTTATGCTCTTTTAGGCAATCATTAATCTGGGTTAATAAGCATTTAGCAAAACCTTTACTCACCGCGTCAAGGAGGGTGATCTGACGATAATTTTCTGGTGAGTTACGGTCCCCCTTTTTAAAAAGTGGTACTATAACACTCCCTGTCCATGAATGGGGGATTTTTTTTGTTTCATAGCAACTTTTAAAAACTGGACAAAGGAATTTACTCTAAATGGAGCCATTTCTTTTTTTAACGGGAATAGGAATTTCAGCAGAGCCCATCATGTTCGAAATACGCATTTCACTAATTGCAAGCTCCATCTGTTTTTCAGAAGCAGGACCATACAAATTGGGATCCCCTTTTACTGAGGATTTACTTACTACACCCAGATTTGCTAGCAGTCAGTCCAACAGTGCAACCAAGACTGGCCTACTTGGTCCTTATAGGAGCCCTAAGCAAAACCCGATCTCTCGATCAAGGGACACAAAGGGTGGTCACAAAACCCTAAGCGTGGACCCTGTAGGAGCAGACAACTGGGCATGGCTGTCTGGGACCCTGAACTCAACCCGACTGCGCAGGTGACAAAGCAGCAGCTACAACATACACTCAGGAAGCCTACTCAAGATATGCTCCTGGAACATCAACAGTCTGGCTAACAAACTAGGCGATCAGGGCACCACATCCTACTTACGCTACTTTGAAATCATCTTACTTCAAGATGATTTGGCTACAGACGGCATATCAGCTAGAAGGTTTCATAAACCATCATATTACTGCATTTAAACAATGGAACTTCGGCCGAAGTAGTGAAGGCCTTGCAATCTATGTATCGGCCAATAGTGCAATTCACTCTTGGGAACAAGTGAGCGACACCTCAGGGCTGCAAGCAGTAGGCATCTTGTTTAGAACCGACAATGGTCAGTCAAAGAACCTAACTTTGATAAACGTTTATATCCATCCAAAGTCAGGCATAAGGGCAGGGATCAAAAGAAACTGACTGCCATGGGATCAAACCTCATATCAGAAAACCCCAGCACAGACATTATAATCTCGGGAGACTTCAATATGTGGCTTATGACCAATCTTCCCGCAGATGACATAATGTAGTCACAAGAAGGTGATTGGGCTATACCACCCCAGGATCGCCCCGGGTGGAGCAAAGATGACCCAAGAGGACGGAACACCTTGGTCTAAGAACCCTCAATGGCCGATCTCACCCCGACAAGCCACCTGGCCTTTCATACCTGTCCAAGACTGGGGCCTCCTTGATCGACTATACATTTGTCAGCCTTCCCTTGTTGAATCAAATCACTGCATTTGGGTTCAGTGAAAACATGGACAGCGACCATTGCCCTCAAGAGCTCACCATTAACATCCAGCTGAACCAACACAACGCAGCAGCTGACCTAGGTTTTGAAAGCCACACAATTAATCTAAAACGCATCAAGTGTTCCATCAACAGACTCCCGACCCTGGTCGCGGAAGCCAAATTGCTACTATCCAGCATCCAAGAATCAGAGGGAGATCCAGTCCTCAGATGGTCAATGTTCTCAGGAAAACTGGACGATATGTGGCCAACGGTGTCCAGGAAGTTCCAACCGAGAGACAAAACCAGGCAACTGTTGGGTTCCCCATCTCAGAAGAACCAATCCAAAAACAAATCACCAAGGGATGCAGGGATGGGGCTCCTGGCACGGGGGAATACCACCTGCTCTATATAAGGATGACCCAGCATTCTGGGCTACCCAACTAGCCCCGCTCTATTTATCCATACTGGAAAAGAACTGCATCCCCCTTCATGGCGTGGTTCGATACTCGCTCCAATTTTCGCTGGTGGGCTGTTGGACTCTCTACAATCATGGGCTGAGATAAATAAAATCATACCCCCAAATCAAACAGGATTCACAAGGCACGCTGGGACAACTTTGAACCTAACAGCACCAGGGGGAATCTAACACCTCCCCCTTATATATGGGGTTCATAGATTACAAATCTGCATTCAACAGGGTCGATAGGGGGAAGCTCTGGCAGAAACTTGCCCTCCTTAACATTCCGACACCTTGCTCAGGGCTCTGCAGCTTCTACAGCATGATACCTGGGTCAGAATTAAGATCGGGGATGGATTGCGCCTGCAACGGCCTATAACCACCACACAAGGCCTCAAGCAGGGTTGCGTTCTTGTGCCCACTCTATTCAACTTATTCTTATCCGATCTGTCTCTGGTCCTCAACTCCGTAAACTCACATCCACCCAAACTAGGTGGACTCTGCCTGTCAAACCTACTCTATGCAGATGACCTGGTTATTATCAGCAAAACAAAGATTAGTCTACAACGCCTCCTGAATGAAACTGCCACATTCTCCAAAAGGAACGAAAACCAAGATTCACGCGGTCCGAGTTGCCAGAACTCAAAAGTCAACATGGTCCCTCAACCAGAAGAAATTAGACGCAACCAACAGCCACAAGTATCTAGGCATCCTTTTTAATGACAATGGCAGATATGCGAGCCAGATGACGGAAATTAAAAAGATAGGGACTGCACTTTCATTTGCTCTCAGATATGCACACACAAAACTAAAAGGGCCCACCTTTACACAGATCCTCCAGGTTGCTCAGGCGAAGGTTCTCCTAACTCTAACATATGGGTGCGAGGCTCTAAAAGGGTAGGAGAGCGAGACACTCGACAAAACGCTCACAAAGATCTACAGATCAGTTTTCCAGCTCCCCTCTTACACATCACCAGCGCAAATAAGACTGGAATTCGGAATTTGGTAGACAGGAGCTGGCTCGCAAGGCTGCCTTTGCTATAAGCTGTCACAAGCTTAGGGTCTCCAAGGAAGGCTCACTGGCACACCACTTATGGGTGAACTAACTTGGCATCAAACTATAGGTTGTCAGGCAACCACTATCTGACCCAAGCCCTCAGCACACTTGGCTTGGTTTGCACGAAATGGCTCTTTTCAATAGAAGACAGGGCCAATCTCTCTGCACGGTCCCACGGCTGGATGACCCTATGCACCTATAAACATCTGACACCCCAGTGCTACTTAGACAACCCCTACAACGAAGGACAAAGCTACAGTTCATGAAGCTGAGAATGGGGGTGATCCCCACTGCCGGACACCTCCCAGCGTGGAAAAGGGGCAAGTTTGAGGCAATGTGTCGGCTCTGCAATCAACACAAAGAGGACGTACAACATGTCTTGTGCCTGTGCCCCATCTTTCTAGAGGATAGAAGGGCTCTGCTACGAAGAAGCTGGATAGCTAATGATATAACATCCTGCAGAGGAGCAGTCCTGGTCTGCTTGGACCCTTCCAATACCATCCTGAAATGTGCCTTGGTTAAATTTATAGACCGCTTCTCTAGGAAGATTGAGGCTCAGAATCATGCAAGCGATGGGCTGACAGATAACTCGACCACCATTGGGCCATTGCAACCGACCACTCCCCTCTAATGTCATTCCCCCCCTTCTTCTGCCTAGTGACTAACAGACACGCTCCAGCCTATATAAAAGTGTTACGAACAGTAGGTGCTTATCTACTTGCACAAACTTTCCATATATTTATATCCCATTCTCCCACTTAGAGTGAATGACGCCAACTCCTTGCCATTTTAGCTCACATCTGTATGCACATTTTATTCTTGCACCATTGTGTTAGTAACATGTAATAATGGCCTATGTGACTCGATGATTTTTAAAAGATATAACCTTATGGAATACGCAAACTGTGATCTGATGCCACCTTTTCGTATTGCAAAGGTTTTAACAAATCAAGCTATAAAGTCTTAACCCTGATTTGATGCATATAGGTCCTGAACTAAATTGGCTCATCTAGATTCTTCTATAGCTAAGGGGGAAGAACTAGCTTGTGTTCCACAACCCTGCACAACTAGCACCCAAAAGGTCATGGTCTGGCCTTTTACTGCTGCTTCACTTACACTAATCCAGAGTCTATCCCACTCCTCTCTCTTCAAATGGGCCTTCAGTCAAATCCTACTCCTTTTTTAACCACAACACCCCAGTATACCTTTTGTGGTCATAATCCAACTATTGTTCCCTAACCAGGGCATTTATTTCTCTATTTAACATAAGTATAGGGCGAGGGATCCCCCTCAACCTCCTTGCAGAATTCTTTCGATTAATAGCATTAACTAACTGTTTCATGAAAGTATTAACATTTTCAATCAATCAAGTGACTTGTAAAGCGTGACTACTTACCTGTAAGGGTCTCAAGGCGCGGGGGGACTGCTGATCTGTGGCAGTCACTGTGGTTCAGTCAAAGAGCCAGGTCTTGAGGTCCTTCCTGAATTGGGGCAGTCTCAGTGATTGCCCTAGGTGGAGAGGCATGGTGTTCCAGGTCTATGCAGCAAGGTAGTAGAAGGATCTTCCCCAGGCCGTGGTTTTGCGGATACATGTGATGGCAGCCAGGGCAAGTTGGGCAGACCAGAGGTCTCTGGTGGGTGCGTGGAATGCAAGGTGGTGGTTGATGCATGCAGGTCCCGCTTCGTGTAGGGCTTTGTAGGCATGTGTGAGGAGCTTGAAGGTGATTATTTAGTTGACTGGGAGCCAGTGGAGGTCTCTCAGGTGGCTGCGGTCGGGGATATTGAGGATGAGTCTCACGGAGGCGTTCTGGATGCTTTGCAGTTTCTTGAGGAATTTCTGGGTGATGCCGGCGTAGGGTGAGTTGCCGTAGTCGAGTCTGCTGCTGATGAGTGCGTGGGTGACTGTCTTTCTGGACTCATGGGGATCCCCTTCAAGATCTTTCAAAGCAGGCGTAGCGTGTGGAAGCAGGATGATGAGACAACGTTGTTCTGGTGGTTCATGTGAGCGAGGAGTCCAAGATGATGCAGAGATTTTGTGCGTGGTCTGTGGCTGTGGGGGGATCAAAGATCTGCGGGCCACCAGGAGTCGACCCAGGCGGAGGGATTTGAGCCCAGAATGAGGACTTTGGTCTTCTCTGAGTTTAGCTTGAGACAGCTGTTCTTCATGCAGGTGCTGACAGCCCTCATCCCATCATGGAAGTTTTTTCAATTAAATTTCTACCCAACTAACCAGTTGATCAAGAGAGTTCTCTATAATATCACTGAGGCCCAAAATTGTCCTATAATTCCAGTGAGTTCTCCCCATTTTTTTTATCAAATTTGGCAATGTCTCTTTCAAGTTTCTAGGAACTGATAGGGATCGTATTGAAATTCACAGGAATAGTTAAAAGATTATGATCACTGTGTAGGGGGTCCGTGATTTTTAGGTCACCCAACAAATGGAAAGAAGAACATCCTACTACAACAGAATCCAGAATTGATGCTCCAGCTGGGGCTTTATGAGTAAATGCTGCATGGGAGTCTGAGGGAAGAGTGCCATTTGCTATAGCACAATCAGCTTTTTTCAGCTGAGCCTATAATATTTCCCTCTCTTATTAGTTCTTATTTTAGGGGGGTAAGCTGGGGGGATACTTAATGCCTCCTCTATTTTTACCTACCGTAATTGCTCCAATGTACAATTAGAAATTTTGCAATTTAGGTCCCCTACCAGAATTATGTGTGGGGGAAGGTCCTTATCGGAGACTTTTTTAATATAAGAAAAAACCTCTCCTAAAAGCACATCGTAAGAAGCCTCTGGAGGAATGTAGGCTTTAAAATTAGTATGGGGAAAAGCCGTTGCTTTCTTCTCGGGTTAGACAGAGTTACAGCCATAAATAAATTACTTGGCTCTTTATAACACTCATACCGCCACTTAACACTATTAGACAGCAGACATGCCACACCCCCTTTGCATGCCCCCTCCTCGATGGTATTGCTTTACAATCTAAAATAATGAAATCATCACATGATAATTCCCCTGTGCATCATGTCTCCTGGGGATAAACTGCATATGCCCATATTGGGCTCAGATAATGTAGCTTCTTTCTGCTGCTCTTTATTCTTGCTGTGTTCTAAGAAATAATCTTTATCTCATTGCCAGTTGGAAGGTCATTGCAGGTGGCTACTCTGGGAGACAATGGATAATGCACTGGGTAACCAGTCCCATCTGAGAGGTTCATCTTCAAGAACACTTGTGCCAGGGCGACCAAGGATTCCCTAATAGATACCAGTCTGCCATGCTTGCCTAAGTGAATTTGTAACGCCCTATAGTCAATCAAAGGCCAGGGGTGGTGGACGCTACCCATGACCCAGAGAATTTTAGAATCAAATTTTTCATAAGTTTGGAATTAGAAACTGCCCTTGATGTAAAACCAGACCCAAGGGGTAATGGGGAAACCAGAATGATGTCACTACCTTGAATTAACTTCACATTCACAATCTCCGAAAATACATTTGAGCAAAAATAACCTATCTAAAATTAACTCTACATCAAAAAGGGAAAAAAATCCAACGTGAAAGTATCCACATTACACCACACAGAGTTTGAACCTTCTGGCATCAAAGGGCCCCTCTTTGTGCCTGGATCCCGGAAAGGGGCAGCTATTGGATTCAGTGATGGCAGAGGGAGGGCAGGATGCGTGCTCCACTACTAGTCCTGCCGCAGGCCCATCAGTCAATGACTTAACTAGGCCACAGTCGGAAACCATGGCTTGTTGAGTTAATTGAAGGATTTTCCTTGTACCCTCTGCGCTTTGTGAGGCCTCCATTCCATCCTTAAAACGTATTCTCCTTCGGCCCTTTTTAGTGAATCTCCTAAGAGTTTGTTTCTTCTTCCCCCTTTTATTTTTCTTTCTCTCCACAATCACTGCCTGAAAAGGATTTAGTTCACCATTATTTAACCCCTGTTTAGCCCGGTATTTAAAGATTGGGAACACATCCTGTCTCCACCCTGGAATTACCATTCGTATTCTTCATGTCTGAAGTGGTATCAAAGATACATTTTATGAAATCAACTGAACTATCGGAATGTGAAACTATTTTGGAAAGCTTCTTACATTGCGATTTTCCTGCCTGGGAACCAAGGTCAAATTGACAGTGAGCGTCTTTCTGATGAATCCTACTGCCAGGCATCGAGGTCCCCCCAGTTTCCACTAATTCTCCGTGACCTATATACCTTCTCTTCTTGCTGCTTATCAATTCCCTTAATATTGCTGTCACTGTGTCAAAGATACAGTATGAATCACCAACCAATTTTTCTATCATTTGTAACATTGAGGATAAAAGTCTTTCTAAGCACAATAGGGAGTTTGACATCTTTATCTCTTGGTCTGGTGGATGACAAGATTTTATTGCACTTACATCGAGGTCAGGGGTTACAGAAAAATGAGATATCAAGGAAGGATGACTTGGAGGAGTACTGCTGAAAAGATGTAATCCCGTGTGAGTAGTCACAGGGAGCGTCCCCACAGAGAGTTAAGCCATGTGTTTGGCCTGTCAGCTTTAGGGAAGTCTTCCCCCAAATCTTTTGTCTTTTTGCCTTCACTCCGATTTTTATGGATCTTGTTTTTGTGGGCCTTAGGACTCTTTGCACTTTATCACTGCTAACCAGTGCTAAAGTGCTTGTGCTGTCTCCCCTAAACATGGTAGAATTGCCTTACACCCAATTGGCACATTTAATTTACTTTACTTGTAGATCCCTAGTAAAGTGGCCTTAATTGTACCCAGGGCCTGCAAATTTAATACTACTAGTCCGTCTGTAGCACTTAATGTGCAACCCATTTAAGTAGCTCTTTAAACATGTCTTTGGCCTGCAATTGCAGTCTGTGTGTGCAGTTTTAAACTGCCATTTCTACCTGGCAAAATAGACCTTTTGCCAGGCCCACACCTCCATTTTTAACACATATAGGTCACCCCTAGGGTAGCCCTGCACAGCCCAGAGGACAGGGTGGACTGTATTAAAAATGTTGGACATGTATTTTTGAGTTTTACATGTCCTGGTAGTGAAAAACTCCTAAATGTGCTTTTCACTACTGTAAGGCCTACCTCTCCTATAGAATAACATTGGCTTACGTTATTACATTTAATAAGTGATAACTTTCAATTGTGAGCAGTTAGACAGGTCTAGTTTGGTGCCTAGAGAATTGAAATTTTAAGCCCTCTGTAATGGTAATGTCAGATTTTAAGACACAATTCTGAAAATGCCACTTTTAGAAAGTCGCCATTTTCTTTTCTTAAATATTTGGGGGCTTTTTACAAGCCCCTTCTGTCACTGGTGCGTCACTTTTAATGTGGGTAAAAGTGATATATCGGTGGTGCAAGGGGCTTGTAAATAAGCCCCATTGTGTCTGCAGCCTGTTCCTGGGTCACACGATTAGGGGGCCGATTCCGATCTCGGCCGGAAGTGCACCTAACACTATTTGTCTGGAAAAAAACCAAGCCGAACGCGTGTTTCCCGACCGATTCGAACATACGTCCGAACGAGCAAGTACGATGCGCATAACATCCCAGATCCCGACCCAGCTGTACTCACCCAATCCAGCTCCTGTTCCCCGCCCGAGCCGGATCCGTAAACGCAGAATCGAGTCGCACGGAAGCCAAAATACAGCACCTTCCGGCCGGACTAGTACGAAGCGCCTTTCGTACGCGCCGAACCAGTCGCTACGTACAGCACGTCAGAGCATCTGGGAGAGGCGCACATAAGCTCCAATTCGCGCCACAAGACGATCCACGGCTATGAGACGAACACGTCAGCCACGAGTACGAGTCGAAGCAACGAGAAAGCCGAACGAGACGAACCAACCATGAATCCCATCGCGCAGGTCCTACCAATACTCTACATCTATTACCGGAACAGGTACGGACGAGTACGGCGCAGAAGGTAAGTTAAACACCCACCACACAAACAAACGACACGTACCCGACATATAACACACACACATAGGGATGCAGAAATGACTTACACTAGCAACAGCAGAACCATAGGGGCGGGATGGCTATCACCAAAGACATATACACCCATAGGGGCCTGGATGCCTACCACTAACACCACCCCTACGCAGGGGGGCCTGGATGCCTACCACTACCACCCCCCCCCACTCATGGGGGGCTGGATGCCTACCACTACCACCACCCCTACTCAGGGGGTGCTAGATGCTTGTCACTACTACCATCCCCACCAATAGGGGGATGGATGCCTATCACTACCACCACTCCCCCACTCAGGGGGGGCTGGATGCCTACCACTACCACCACCCCTACCCAGGGGGTGCTAGATGCTTGTCACTACTACCATCCCCACTAATAGGGGGCTGGATGCCTACCACTACCACCACCCCTACTCAGGGGGGGCTGGATGCCTACCACTACCACCACCCCTACCCAGGGGGTGCTAGATGCCTGTCACTACTACCATCCCCACTAATAGGGGGCTGGATGCCTACCACTACCACCACCCCTACTCAGGGGGGGCTGGATGCCTACCACTACCACCACCCCTACTCAGGGGGTGCTAGATGCTTGTCACTACTACCATCCCCACTAATAGGGGGCTGGATACCTACCACTACCACCACCCCTACTCAGGGGGTGCTAGATGCTTGTCACTACTACCATCCCCACTAATAGGGGGATGGATGCCTACCACTACCACCACCCCTACTCAGGGGGGGCTGGATGCCTACCACTACCACCACCCCTACTCAGGGGGGGCTGGATGCCTACCACTACCACCACCCCTACTCAGGGGGTGCTAGATGCTTGTCACTACTACCATCCCCACTAATAGGGGGATGGTTGCCTACCACTACCACCACCCCTACTCAGGGGGTGCTAGATGCCTGTCACTACTACCATCCCCACTCATAGGGGGATGGATGCCTACCACCAACAACACCCCTACTCAGGGGGGGCTGGATGCCTACCACTACCACCACCCCTACTCATGGGGGGCTGGATGCCTACCACTACCACCACCCCTACTCAGGGGGCCTGGATGCCTGTCACTACTACCATCCCCACTCATAGGGGGATGGATGCCTACCACCAACACCACCCCTACTCATGGGGGGCTGGATGCCTACCACTACTACCACCCCTACTCAGGGGGGGCTGGATGCCTACCACCATCACCACCCCTACTCAGGGGGGGCTGGATGCCTACCACTACCACTACCCCTACTCATGGGTGGCTGGATGCTTGTCACTACTACCATCCCCACTAATAGGGGGATGGATGCCTACCACTACCACCACCCCTACTCAGGGGGTGCTAGATGCTTGTCACTACTACCATCCCCAATAATAGGGGGATGGATGCCTACCACTACCACCACCACTACTCAGGGGGTGATAGATGCTTGTCACTACTACCATCCCCACTCATAGGGGGATGGATGCCTACCACTACCACCACCCCTACTCAGGGGGTGCTAGATGCCTGTCACTACTACCATCCCCACTCATAGGGGGATGGATGCCTACCACCAACAACGCCCCTACTCAGGGGGGGCTGGATGCCTACCACTACCACCACCCCTACTCAGGGGGGGCTGGATGCCTACCACTGCCACCACCCCTACTCAGGGGGTGCTAGATGCTTGTCACTACTACCATCCCCACTAATAGGGGGCTGGATGCCTACCACTACCACCACCCCTACTCAGGGGATGCTAGATGCTTGTCACTACTACCATCCCCACTCATAGGGGGATGGATGCCTACCACCAACAACACCCCTACTTAGGGTGGGCTGGATGCCTACCACTACCACCACCCCTACTCATGGGGGGCTGGATGCCTACCACTACCACCACCCCTACTCAGGGGGGCATGGATGCCTGTCACTACTACCATCCCCACTCATAGGGGGATGGATGCCTACCACCAACACCACCCCTACTCATGGGGGGCTGGATGCCTACCACTACTACCACCCCTACTCAGGGGGGGCTGGATGCCTACCACCATCACCACCCCTACTCAGGGGGGGCTGGATGCCTACCACTACCACCACCCCTACTCATGGGGGGATGGATGCCTACCACTACTACCACCCCCACTCAGGGGGTGCTAGATGCTTGTCACTACTACCATCCCCACTCATAGGGGGATGGATGCCTACCACTACCACCACCCCTACTCAGGGGGTGCTAGATGCTTGTCACTACTACCATCCCCACTAATAGGGGGATGGATGCCTACCACTACCACCACCCCTACTCAGGGGGTGCTAGATGCTTGTCACTACTACCATCCCCACTCATAGGGGGATGGATGCCTACCACTACCACCACCCCTACTCAGGGGGTGCTAGATGCCTGTCACTACTACCATCCCCACTCATAGGGGGATGGATGCCTACCACCAACAACACCCCTACTCAGGGGGGGCTGGATGCCTACCACTACCACCACCCCTACTCAGGGGGGCTGGATGCCTACCACTACCACCACCCCTACTCAGGGGTGCTAGATGCTTGTCACTACTACCATCCCCACTAAGAGGGGGCTGGATTCCTACCACTACCACCACCCCTACTCAGGGGGTGCTAGATGCTTGTCACTACTACCATCCCCACTAATAGGGGCATGGATGCCTACCACTCCCACCACCCCTACTCAGGGGGGGCTGGATGCCTACCAGTACCACCAACCCTACTCAGGGGGGGCTGGATGCCTACCACTACCACCACCCCTACTCATGGGGGGCTGGATGCTTGTCACTACTACCATCCCCACTAATAGGGGGATGGATGCCTACCACTACCACCACCCCTACTCAGGGGGTGCTAGATGCTTGTCACTACTACCAACCCCACTAATAGGAGGATGGATGCCTACCACTACCACCACCCCTACTCAGGGGGTGCTAGATGCCTGTCACTACTACCATCCCCACTCATAGGGGGATGGATGCCTACCACCAACAACACCACTACTCAGGGGGGGCTGGATGCCTACCACTACCACCACCCCTACTCAGGGGGGGCTGGAGGCCTACCACTACCACCACCCCTACTCAGGGGGGGATGGATGCCTACCACTACCACCACCCCTACTCAGGGGGTGCTAGATGCTTGTCACTACTACCATCCCCACTCATAGGGGGATGGATGCCTACCACTACTACCACCCCTACTCAGGGGGTGCTAGATGCCTGTCACTACTACCATCCCCACTCTTAGGGGGATGGATGCCTACCACCAACACCACCCCTACTCATAGGATGTGTAATGCATGACACAACCAGCATACTCCAACATAAGGAATGTCAGAAAAACACATCCCCCAACACCATGACAAGCGTGTGTAGACTGTGTCAAATGCCTACAACACTGAACATGACATTGAACATACAATGTGACCCCCTATCACATGTGTCACACATAAATGTGTGTGGCCTCCGCAATGCAAGCAGACCATGACCACTGTGGCAATGGGGTCTAACCCCCCATCATCACAGTGACCAAAAGGTAAGTGTGGGGTCCATAGCTGAAGCACATTTTGAACATTGTGGCAATGGGGTGTAACCCCCCATCATCACAGTGACCAAAAGGTAAGTGTGGGGTCCATAGCTGAAGCACATTTTGAACATTGTGGCAATGGGGTCTAACCCCCCATAATCACAGTGACCAAAATGTAAGTGTGGGGTCCATAGCTGAAGCACATTTTGAACATTGTGGCAATGGGGTCCAAACCCCCATCATCACAGTGACCAAAAGGTAAGTGTGGGGTCCATAGCTGAAGCACATTTTGAACATTGTGGCAATGGGGTCCAAACCCCCATCATCACAGTGACCAAAAGGTAAGTGTGGGGTCCATAGCTGAAGCACATTTTGAACAATGTGGCAATGGGGTCCAAACCCCCATCATCACAGTGACCAAAAGGTAAGTGTGGGGTCCATAGCTGAAGCACATTTTGAACAATGTGGCAATGGGGTCCAAACCCCCATCATCACAGTGACCAAAAGGTAAGTGTTGTCATGGAAAAAGCTGCAAATGCCAAACAGCATGGATTATCCCTGGTCACAGAACAACAAACACATCAGTGACATAGTAGTGCTTGTGTCCCATAGCAACATAGATTGGGTGAGGCAAACAGTGCAGTGCAAATAAGACATACCTTTGGCCATGTGCAGACAAACATCACCCATGGGGGCTGACACTGTCAACATTCATCAATAACACAATGACAGAAGTGACCATCATAATGCAGACCCACATATTTGCACCAATGGGCACACAAATGTAGATATCCTGTGGAGACTGTAGATGTCAGGTGAACAAATACCACACCATGGCAGCAATGGGACATACAAACCATGATCACTGTGCTGACTGATGACCTAGGAGTCCCAGGGACAGCAGGGGAAACCCACCAAACAACATACAGCCAATGGCACACTAAAGATATGCCAATGCAGTGGTGCAGATGCACAAACACAAACAGGCAGCCCCACACTGCATATCAAACACAACAGGTGAGGGGGGTGACAGTGTCCCCAGGCAACCACACAACACATGAGGAGGCCTGAATCCCAATTACACAGATGTGCATACAGTGCCACACAAAAGTAACTCATGGATCCGAATCCCCTATGTGGGCAATCAGACATTGTCAGATGAGAGGGAGCCCAAATTACACATGTCACACAAGCTTGTAGGAACAGCAACTAACACAGCAAGACACAGACCCACCACAGCACTACCCCCAGGGACCCCACATTGTGGTGACACTAGCCTGCATGACAATCCCACCGTGATGACAAAGGTAGATGTCGCTCACACTGTGAACCACAGTCATGTGTCCTGAGCAACAGACTACCATCACACCTACACAAGCACAAATCAATCAGCACGGCCTGTCAGCCAAGGCCAATATGGAGGCAGGGGTCTAGCCGTGAAACAACTCTCATCTGCACACATTCAACACCACACACCTTGATCTCCACCAATGTGCAGCAGTGCAGCTCACATGCACTGGTGACATTGCACATGCACCCATGACAATCCCAGGGGTGGTGGTGGGAACTAAGGTGCAGAAACCCATCACACATGGCCAGTCAACAAGACTCGTGAATGTCTGACACACTGCACAGTACGCCGTACATGGGCATGAAGTCAATACCACACCAACCAATGGGATCCCAGCCACAGTCACACACCAATGAAGAAGCCAAGGTCACCCACAAAGAACACACATAGACAACTTCCAACATTGCATCTCTGACCCTGAGCAGTGGCAGCAGTCACACACACAACGTGTCACAATCACTGAAAGCTAACACAAACTGGAAATTACATGACAGGTGTAACCAACAAGTGTCAAGGGGAATCCTGACTGTGTCTCATCTGCGTTTGCCCACAAACTCAGCCCTGACAGCAAACACACCTATGGGTGACACCCTGATGACCAGTAATGTGCCATGCACCCACATCCCAGAGAAGCCAGGGAGAAGACTTTGGGGGAACATAGGTCAACTCAGCAAGCATCACAAACAGGAACATCACTAGGGATCCCAGCCTGCCTAGCAAAATGGAAGTGAACACACACAGACATGCTCACACAACACACACCTTGTGCTCAGGCAATGTCACAGAACTACACACTTGCCATGAGTGGACTCCACTCCTGTGTAAGGAAAGCTGTGCCATACGTTGTCTCAGTAGGGCTCTATCATGTCAGCAGAACACTTGGTCACTCAGTCAACAATTAGCACAAAATGAAGGCTCCCGTCATATCAGCCTGGTCATGGGAGTGTCAACGAAATCATCAGCACAGATCCAACACACATGTATAGCAAGTTGCACTGATAACACATATGAGTCCTTCCCCATTGATGCCCAAACTTGCATGTCCAGTGGAGATGGTCACACGGTCAGGTAAATAGACAAATTGAACAATGGCAAGCACAACAGATGTGCAGTGGTGTAAGCCACAGATGTGAAATTGCAAATATAAGTAGGAAATCCCATTGCCAAATCTTGAAAACATGACACCCTCATATTGCTGTAAAGGATGACATGGATACACAACAGGATAGGACACATTCCCCCTGGACCACATGGGTTCCTGCACAGTAACACTTCATTTCCCTGAGATCAAAAATCACCATCACTGCAGCAAGGGCATGGTTAGCATCATCAACATCATGTACATCAGAAGCAAAACCACTAGAGAACAGAAAGTAGCTTTATTCAGCATATGTGTGAAAAAGTGAAAGTCCAGAAATATAACAAAGGCCAATGGCCAGTCCATAACAAAGTCCAAACAGGGTGATAGTGGCAGATGTCACCCTTCGCATGCCTGCAATGCTACACACCAGGGACATTCCCCTCGGAGGGGCATACGGGGGCAGGCCAGGCACCGCAGGGACAGGATCAGGGTTCACCAGAAGGAGGCAGGGAAGGGCTGGCGGGTGCTGGAGAGCCACTGACAACTGCAGTGGAGGTGTCTTACATCGTGTGTGCCGGCACAACTGGGGGGCATGAGTCAGATGGTGTGGGTGCCGGCACAACTGCAGTGGGCTGGGCAGATTGAGTGGACAGGTTCCCCACTGCAGTGCCCAAGTCAGACGGGGTGGTAGTGAACTCCACTGCAGTGCCTATCTCCAGGGGAGTAGAATGGGGTTCAGGTAAGGTGGGCAGGACAGAGGGGGAGGACACGCTCTCCACACCAGTGGCACAAACAAGCGCAGCGGGGGTGTGGTGCTGGAAGAGCAAGTGGTAGGGGGAGAAGGCCAGATCATTTTGGGGATGGTGTATCTGTGGGTGGGGGAACCTGGGGCAGGGTGTGGTGGGGGAACCTGTGGAGTGGGGGCCTGAGGGATGGAGGAAGGAGACTTGGTGGCTGAGCTGCAGGGCGGCGGCGGGGTCTTGCTCTTCTGGGTCCGGGGGGACTTGCGGATGGGGGCCTCAGTCTGTCTGCGCCTGGGGGAGGGTGTCCGGGGGCGAGGGGCACTCCCCTCTGTGTGGGTGGACTTCCTCTTCCCCGGTATGCTGGATCAGCTTGATCGGAGGGGAAGAGGCCGAGGTCACAGAGGAAGAGCTGCTGTGTAGGTGGGGTTGCAGGTGAGGCAAGGGAAGGGGCCTTGGAGGGAGAGGTATCAGAGGACTGCGGAGTGACTGTGGATGCCTGTGTGTGTGTCTGTACCCCATCCCCTGTGGGTGTGGTATCAGTCCCCTGAGGATGCCTGCGTGCACATTTTGTTTTTGTAGTGGGTGTGTCTGTGCTGCTCGTGTCTGTGTGTTTGGGTGAATGTGCAGGTGTGCATGTGCTTGGGACAGGTAGGGTGCCAGGAAGTGTGGATGGGGCAGAGGTAGGAGGGGTGAGGGACTGTTAGAGGAGGGACACTGCTGCCGTCAGAGAGGAGTCCATGGACCTATTGCTCCTCTGTAGGGCAGACATGCCCGATGAGATGCCCTCCATAAACGACACCAGCTGAGTCAACAGAGTGGTGTGGGCATGGAGGACACTCAGCATTGCTGTCTGCCCTACATGGAGCTGGCAAAGTAGGTACACAGACTCCTCACTCAGGGCAGCAGGGGACACAGGGGCAGGGGGTGCGGTGCCTGGCACGAAGGAGACATGCTCCCGAACACGGGAGCCTCCACGGACCTCTGGAATGGGAGCCGATGGTAGGGCGGTGGTGGTGGTGGTGGCGGGGACAGCAATACTAGCTGGGGTGTGGTGGCTGCTGACACCTGCCTCCACAAGGGAGTCATCCTCCGAGCTGCTGTGGTCCTCAGCTGAGGTGGATGCTGCTGAGGACTCCTCGGTGTGGCTCCCCTCGCCCTCCGTGCCACTGGGTCCCTCCGACCACTCATCGGCTGCTGACCCAGTCTGGCTCTGCGGCTCCTCCTGGTCCGTGGAGCTGTCCCCTCCTGTGGCCGTGGATGTATCTGCAAACAAGTAGGGAAACAGACAAACATCAGTCACCTGCACTGACCGCACACACCACAGTAAGTACAGCACATTACAGAGCAGGCCCTGGCATCCTTAGTTGAACATTCCCAAAAGTGCCCTAACAGAGTAGGAGAAGCCAATTGTCAGTCTGATGGTCAACCATGGCACTCACATCCCTCCTGGCCTTGCACCCATCTGTCTGGTGTCTGTGGGATGGCAATACCCCAGTGTGGACACATGCACCACCTACACAGTAGTTGGACAGTGCAGAGAACACGGTGAAGTATGTGAACATGCACACATCACAACTCTTGCCACTGAGTCATTACAGGTGTCCGGATAAAGGGATGGGCAGAGTCTATTTTGAAATGCATGTGATGCATACCAGCACCAGACACCATGATGCACCCATGTCCTGATAGTCAATGTCACAATGGGGTGCATGTAGCACATGTCACTCCCCTGCAGGATCACTCTTAGGAAGTTTAATGCCATGGCACAGGCATGCCTGCAAAGTCATACATCACTGTCTCCAGTCACATGGGCAGGGCAGCCAGCCAACAACAGTCTGCACTGTGTTACAATCCTAGGTCATGGGGAATGCAATTCCTGTAGCTGACAAGTGCACATGTCCATCCCCCACAAACCACATCATCTGAACTCTTATTTGTCCACGTCATACCAATTGGACATATGGGAGACCTGAAACACAACTCTCTGAACCTGAGCACCTCACAATCTGCTGTGAATGGGAAACAGCTGCCTGAACTTCACATTCGCATACCCCAGTCTGCACAGTCAAGTGATCAAACACCTATATGTCACACAAGTATCGTCTCCTATGGTCACATCTCCGGTGGCATGCTGAGCCCTAACCGATAAACACCACAGTAGTCCTGACAACGAAGCCACAGCACAATGACACAGAGGCAGACACCTGAGGGAACATTTCACTGAGCACAACGTGTCTGCTGATACACGGGAGTGGGAGTACAGAGTGTATTGTATGGCCTGGAGTAGGCATGACTGTCCTGCTCCACGTGAAAGAGGGATGAGCCCTGGACAGTAGGCAGGTGGCTAAGTATGTGTGACACACTTGATATACATACTCCTGAGGCCCAAACATTGTTCCCACCCGCAGCATGGGTGTGTGCCAAATACCCCAGGCACATGTGGTGAATCAGATCAGCAATTGGACCACATATCAATGTTACACGCAGATTACATGTCAGAACACAGGCATTGTGTAAGCAATTGACCCACCCATGAAGCCCACAACAAAGTAACGGGAACAAATGCTGTCCCCCACCTTGAGCTAAGCAAAATGCAAGGACACAGTACCCAAGTGACACAATTTCCTGACTGTAAGGGCCACACCTGGGTATCAGATGAGGAGTGGGCATGTCACAATTGAGGGACATGGGTCCTGGACCACAAGACTGATGTACTGTGGAAGTTTAACCAGGCCAGAGGAGGGCACATAGCATGTCAGACAAAGTTCACAGTGCAGTCATGGACTCACCCCCTCCTTGCTGCTGTCTGGCCTTCAGCTGCCCATCCAGATCAGGGAAGACCACCGCCAGGATCCTGAGCATGTGGGGGGTCAGCGTCCGGTGTCCACCCCTCCTGCGAGGAGGCGACAGCTTCAGCTGGACCCTTGCGATCCTCCGGGTCCACCCCCGAAGGTCCTGCCACCTCTTCTGGCAGTTGCGGATCCGGCGCTTGTAGACCCCCACAGATCTCACTGCCCGGGCGATCTTCAGCCATATTTCCTGCTTCTGGTGGGCAACAACCTGTGAGGATGACAAAGTGTAAAGGCCATTACTACACATCCAACATATCCGTGCATCACACATTTGGATATACATGTCTCAATCACAGGGGCACATGATGTACACAGGCAGTGCAACGATGGCTATGAACAGTTTGCCAGCAGTTACTACATGGTATCATTGCCTGGGAAGTAAAACCTTGTTTAAATGCACTGTTATTGCACTATACCTGTTCAGTGCATGTAACTACACACTATGGGGGGTGACAACTACTCAGTGAGCCTGCTAGCCAGTGGCGTGCAGACTGTGAGTCTTGCTAGTCAGACAACATGCACATTTAGTAAGGCAGTGGACAGCACACTCACCTGCTCCCCTGGTTTCCCATACAGCTTGCTGTACTGTGGAAGGAGGCTGTCCAGCAGGGCCTGGTTCTCCTCAGTGCTGAAGGCTGGGGCTCTCTCCACAGTACGTGTCATTGCAGGATCCAGAGGATGCATATACAGCAGCAGTGGTGGTGGCAGATGTCGTCCTGGAGCATGTAGTGCAGGCAAGTGAGCCCTCAGGGGAACTGCCAGCATTATATGTGTGCTGCTGAGGCAGATACTGTCCCATGTGTCCAAAGTGATAGGTCCAAGTCGTTTGCATCTTCTGAATCTGGCCAATCCATGGAATTGCACCACTTACACATGCCCACAGCATCCTTCAAAAGTTCAACTTCATGAGACCCATGAATTTGCAACATTGTTGTGGGTGGCCAACTGAATTCACAGCATCAGACTCGTTAAAGTTTCAAAAACGCGTCCGTTGCCATGCCAGGCCATAGCCAATGCCTGCGCACCGATCAGTCCATTGCTGTACAACGCGTACCCCTTCACATCATATGCAATCGCCAATGCGTGCACACCGATCGGTCCATTGCTGTACAACGCGTCCCTGTACAAGTCACTCGCATATGTCACCATGCTTGTCACAGGTGAACGAATGCCAGCCACATTTACTTTCCAGGGACTCAGGGGCACACCTACAACACCACAGCCTGTCCACACTGTATCCTAAGGCATGTAAGGCTGCATTACCTTTTCCGTGTATGGGGGTCAACATGTGGTTTTTTGGGTGGCACTTGGGTGCAGCCACTCCCAGGCTGTGCACGTGTTCATGGGGACAGAATCCTTGGTGTGTTGTGCACATGACCACTGGGATGTGCAACTGTTCATTGCAGAGCATGTGGCATGGTCACATTTCCAGGTTGTGTATGTGTATGTCATGTCACATACCCCCTGAGTCCCATGTGTGACGGTATGTACGTCACAGGGTGACCCACTGCCACAATAGTGATGGCCCTCCACAGTCTGTGTGCATGTTGTGCTTACAATGTCTCTGATTCCATGTGCACAATGGGAGACAGTCTCCACATCCATGTTGTTTGTGCATGGACTTTGATGTTGTGCGTGTGTGTGTCACAGACGTCCATGTCTGTCCTGCAGAGGCAACAGGGACCACTACCTGTGGGGGTCATGGTTGTTTTGCGGTGGTGTATTCATGATGCACCATGTCATGCCAGTGTCCATGTGGCAATACAGGGTCCCTGGGAATCTACCTGTCAATGATCTGTGAGGCCTGGGGCACATCTGTCCTCACATGTCACTGTGGTGTGTGTTTGGAAAATGACAGCAGTACATGGGTACTGTGACACAGCCTAATGATATCCCATAGCACAACCTGGGACTTGTTGACGACACATGTTGAACTGTGATGTTAGATGTTGGCCATGTAGGTGCCATACATGTCCTTATGGAACGGCACACACATCATGTACTTGTGTCTCGTAATGATGTATCATGTGATATTGAGTATGGTCTATGCCACATATGTGGGGTGACTGACAATCTTTCTTTCTTCACCTATGCACTGCAGGGCACCAGCTGTCCATAGACCATTCCCTGACCTTGCAACCATGGTTGAACGGGTCTGCATCCGACGGTACCGCTTCACCAGGCCGCTGATTGAGGAATTGACGATGCGGTTGGCCCCACATTTGCAACCTGGCCGGCCATACCCTACAGCGCTGACCCCCAAGGTGAAGGTGATGGCAGCCCTACACTTCTTTGCCACCGGTACCTTTCAACACACTGTGGCGTCTGCTGGTGGGATGTCACAGACCATGTTCAGCCGTGTGCTACGCGATGTTTTGGAGGCTATGTTGAGATACCTGAACCAGTACATCTATTTCCCTACACTTCAACAACTCACTGATGTCAAGAGTGACTTCTATGCCCTGGGGAGGATGCTGCATGTCATTGGCTCCATTGATGGGACACATGTGGCTTTGGTACCACCACAGGCACATGAGCAGGCATACAGGAACAGAAAACATTACCATTCGGTCAATGCACTGGTGGTATGTCTTACAGATATGAGCATCTCATACGTGTGTGCCCGTTTCCCCGGTTCTGCACACGATGCCTACGTGATGAGGAGTAGTCGCATCCCGAGGATGATGTCACAGATGCGGAACCAGCGTGCCTGGCTTGTCGGTGTGTACTGACTTTGTACCATTGTGTGTGTTCTGCAATGTAGTGTTCCACCCTCTTTTCCAACTCAGCTAATGTGCAATTGTCTGTATGTAGGTGACTCCGGATACCCCAACATGCCATGGTTGCTGACGCCCCTCAGGAACCCTGTGACACCAGCCCAGATGCGCTACAATGAGGCACATGGTCGGACCAGGAGAGTGATTGAGCGGACATTTGGTCTCCTGAAGAGCCGCTTTCGCTGCCTGGACAAGACAGGAGGGACCCTCCCATATGCCCCAGCCAAGGTGTGCAAGATTGTCATCGTCTGCTGCATGCTACACAACCTGGCAGTGCGGAAGGAGTTGGCTCTCATCCTGGATGACGATGACCAACATCCGCCACCTGTGGAGGATCCTGGCCTGGGCCACGATGCCAGTGATGGGGATGATGATGAGGGTGATGTTCGCACACAGCTCATCACCAACTTCTTCAGCTGAATGTGAGTATCCAGAGATGTCATGTCAATGATGTGAGTTTGCATGATATGTGTTGGTGGTGCTCTGGTGCTGTTTGAGTGTGTCCATGTGCTACTTGACTGTATGCGTGCAGCGATGTGTCCTTACAGGTAGTCTGTACTCCCCAACAGTGTTGACATGCTAACTTGGTTTTGTGTAGGTATCTTGTGACATGTATTGGGCATGAGTATTGCAGTTCTGTCCTGTTCTTCTGTGCTTTTGACTGTGTGTCATTGCCGTCCTTCACAGGGTACTTTCAGAGTTGTTTGGTCAACTGTGATCCCCCGACACCGTGATTCAACTTCCAGGGTGGAAGCTGTCGTTTCCCTACAGGTGAAGTGACCCACACCCCTGGACTTCCTTTCTTCTACACTTGTTGACTGTGTGGCCACTGCCACGTGGGATTACCTTGCATCTGTAGTGGACACAACATGTTGCACATGTGTAATAAACATGTGCTTCACTTTGGGATGTGCGTTGTCTGTGGTCACACATCTGACTGACATTTGCTTACTGCACCAGTGGGCTAGTTAACACTGACTGTGAATAGGTGTGGTGTCTGTGCATTGCACTGTATTTCCTGGCAACATCAGTGTAGGCGATGAGTCAGATGGCCCTGGTGTGTATGTGTTGTGTAGCCCTAGTGGTGTGTCTCCCTCATATGTGTCACGTCGCCATGACTCACATGATGGTGTTGTACTTGCTGTATCAGTTAGCATGCACAGTGTCATTTAGCAGATCATCATCTCCATGACAGAAACACGTTGGAATCACAACAGAGGCAAGTATGGTGTATTAGTGAGTTTATTTACATACATGTGTGAGGATAGTGCACAGGATGGTGGGTGCTGTACATTGGGATTGTAATCCAAAGTTCCCAGATGAGTTGGAAGTCTGGGTAGCAGAAATGTCCTGAGTAAAGTCCACAGTCATCTGATACATTGGTCCAACTTAAACTCCCCATGTCATGTGAGAGAGTTGGGTTGCATGCGACAGGGTGAACAGTTTGCACACAAAGGTGGATTTCCAGAACAGGTGTTGGGTTCCTGGGGGATGTACATGGCCATCGGCCTCTCAGTTGTCCTTCCTCGGACGACCCCTCTTCTTTGGGAGGGACCCTCACGTGCAGGCTGCTGCGGTGCAGGGGACTCTCCGCCAGAGTCATCCTCCCTCCCTGTGGCAGTTGCTGTTGTTGCGGCAACAGATGTTGTGGGCACACAGGGAGGTGTGGCCATGTTGGTGCTAATCTGGCGGAGGCATGTCAATATGTCCCTATGCACCGCTGTCAGTTCTTGCAATGTGTCCCACTTGGACTCCATGCCTGCCATGTGTGTCTCCACACGAGACATGTGTGTCTCCACACGTGACATGTGTGAGTCCAAGCGGGCATGATGGGCAGCCTGCTGCTGTTGAATGTCCTTGAGGATCCCCACTACCTGGCTGACCTCTCCAGTGCTATTCTGGTACGCATCAGCAATGCGTACCAGTTGTGGGTCATCATGCAGTCCAGACCCCTCTGCAAACAGTGACCTCTGCCTACCACCCCTGGCAACACGTGCAGGACCTGCAGTGGCACACACAGGTGACCCTAGGCCCCTTTGGGGGTTGTCACTGGGGTTGTTGTCCGTTGCTCCACGTTGTGCCGGAGTCCCTGTGCTGTTGTTATTGTTGGTCCTTGGTCTGTCCGTGTCGGCGGGGGTGGTCTGTGTGTTGGCAGTTGTTGGAGGGGTGGGTGCAGGAGGTGCAGATGGTGGTCCTGCTGGTGCTGCATGATGACTCACACCGGAGGGGCCAGGTAGGTCTTCGCCATCCGAGGAGGGCAGAGGCTGTTCCACACCAGTGAGCTCAGTGTCCCCCGGAGCCTGGGACAGGGACTCCTCATTATCTGCTGCTGTGTCCCCATCATCACCTGTTTTGGGAGACACACACAATGTATGTTATGTTTCTGCAGGCATCAATGGTTCACACACCTGACAGTTGTGACTGTACCTCTGGATGCGGGCCTGTACATTGCATTGTCCTAAGTTGTCACAGTCAGGGGTTGATATTGGTGTGCCACATTGTCCTGCAAACTTGAAGCATTTCAATGTGAATGTTGAGGTGTGTACATGGACAGCATTGGTTGTATTTGGTGGACATCGGGCCCTCCTTCTCCCCCCAGCCCAGTTATCCCACCATGAAGCATGCCACCTTGCAGTGGGTTCAGGTTGACTCTCTGGATGTCAGTCAGTGGTGTCCTGTTGTTTGTTGGTGCTCAGTTCCCAGCATGGCCTTGTGCTCCCCACAACAGAGCACCATTGTCAGACATCTTTGAAGTGGCTTTTCACTCCCTGTGAGGTGTGCATGCTTCAGTGTGAGCTTGCTGGGCCATGTGGGTGTGGGATGTTGAGCTGTGACTACCACTCCCATCATGCTGTTGCCTACATCCCCCTTCCCAGCATGCCCATACTTCCTTCCTTTTGACTCTGCTTCCCTGTGGGGTAGTGTGCCTGTGCTGACAGGATGGCTGACAGTGTTGTCCTGGAGTTAGTTTGGCTACAAGTCCCAGAAGTGTCCCTGTGCTTCACACAGCATAACCCAGGGTGGTGGTTCTTTGTGGGATATTTAATTAGAGTGTGAGGCAATGCATTCTCCCAGGTGAGTTGTGTGTAGTTTGTGTTAAGGGTGTGTGTGAGAACAGCTGCTGGTAACTATGGTCAGTGCTGTCAGTCCTCCTTCCCACCCAGCCAGATATCCCACCATGGAACGTGCTTCCATTGCAGGGAGTGCAAGTTTGCTTTCAGGATGTCAGACAGTGGTGTCCTGCTGTTGGTTGGTGCACAGTTCCCAGCAGGGCCTTGTGCTCCCCACAGCAGTAGCCCAGTGTCAGCCATCTTGTCAGTTGTTTTCCACTCCCTGTGATGTGAGCGTGGTTCAGAGTGGTGTTGATGTTCCAATTGTGAGGGTGAGCAATATCTGTGACTACCACTCCCATCATGCTATTGCCTACACCCCCCTTCCCAGCATGCCCATACTTCCTTCTTTTTGAGTGGACTTCACTGTGTGTGAGTGTGACAGCAATGGCAAGATGGCTGACAGTGTGGTCCTGTTGTTTGTTGTTGCACAGTTCCCAGCAGGGCCTTGTTCTCCCCACAACAGTACCCAGTGTCAGCCATCTTGTCAGTTGTTTTCCACTCCCTGTGATGTGAGCATGGTTCAGAGTGGTGTTGATGGGCGAATTGTGAGGGTGAGCAATATCTGTGACTACAACTCCCATCATGCTATTGGCTACACTGACTTCACCAGCATACACAGAATTCCTTCCTTTCAGTGAGCTTCCCTTTGAGGTGGTGTTCTAGTGGTGGTAAAATGTCTGTCAGTGTTTGTTGGTTAGATTTGTGCCACTGCCTTGCTCTATTTGTTGTTGGGTTTGTTCATGTCATGACACAGTTACATTTCACTATGGGATGGCAGGTATTGTGTTTGTCTTACTAACATACATATCTTGGGATGATTCTGTTTTGGTTACTGTGGCTTTGCTGACGGTGCATGGTTTGACTATCCCCTTGACAGTGATGTGTGTGTATTGTCACACGATATTGTGTATATTGGTTGTGTACTCACCAGGCTCTGGGATGTTTGATAGTCCATATACGCTCACTGGTGGTAGGATGGCCCGCACCTTCTCCTCCCAGGGCCTGAGGTATACTGGTTTGGCAGGAGGGCCACTGCCGGTGTGTTGGCTCAAGGCGTAATCCTTCTTTAGTAGGTCCTTGACCCTCCTGCGCACATCATACCACCTGTTCTGGATGTCTTCCTTCGTGCGCAGACATGGTGATTGTGCGTTCACCCTGTCGACGATCCTCTCCCACATCTTGGTTTTCTGCGACATGGGTGTCTGTTGGACCAATGTACCAAACAGCTGTGGCTCTACCCTGAGGATCTCATCTACCAGGACTTCCAATTCACTGTCTAGGAACTTTGGATTCTTCTTTGGGGGCATGGTGATGGGTGGTGGTGGTGATTGATGTGTGTGTGGGTGTGCAAGTGAGGGTGTGTGAGTGTAGGTTTTGCTGGGTGTATGTGAGGGTGCTATTTGTTGGGGTGCTGATGGTGTGTGGCTTGTGTGATGGATGAGCTGTGAGTGTGTCTGTGGTTGCTGTCTGTTGGTGTTCTGTGCTGGCAGGTCATTTGAATTTGCAAAGGATCATGGTAGGGATTTGTGGCCTTTATATGGGTGGAGTTGTGGGTGTGTCTTTGTTCCCTGTTCCCCCCCCCCAGTATTTATTGGCTTTGTAATTGCTTGTTTGGCCCTTTTTTTTTTTTTCCTTTGTACTTTTTGTGCATGTAGGAGACGTTCTTCTGACCGAGTCGGACGCTGCAGTTGTCTCGTGCGAGCTTCTCCGAGTCGTTCACGCTGTGTTTGTGCTGTGTTTCATGTGCGGCGTACGCGTCGGTCGCGGAGTATTGGGTTGCTTCGGCTCGCTGTTTTGTATGCGTGTCGGTCGTACGGCTTGGGCTCCGTGCGACTCGGTCGGGTTTTCCACGCATTGCATCGTACTGCGCGGGTCGGAGTTCGCGGGTACGTTTCGTTCGGGTTCATTCCTGGTGCGTGTCGGTCGGTTCGATTCGCGTGGTTTTCCGGCCGGATAGCTGTTTTCCGTGCGGTTCGGTCGTTCGGCTTGTGTTCCGTACGACTCGGTCGTAATTCGCATGCATTTCATCGTACTAGGCGGATCGGGCAGCACCGGTACGTGTCGGTCGGAATAAATTCCCAAACCGAGTCGGTCAGTACGTTTTCCGGCCCGAATCGGAATCGACCCCTAGGTGTAGCTGGCAGTTGGTCCTTGTGTATTGCTCTCAGACATTGAGACAAAGGGAAGCTACTGGTTGGCAGGCAGGATGGGCGACTCTGACTTAATGAAAGGGAGGAGCTGTCATCTATCACACTTGCACATCACAAACGCTCTGCCTGAGAACTCTCACAAAGGGGTTTGTCACTAGTCTTTTGTGTTGCCAGACAAGCTGGGGCCCGGGCAGAGAGGAAGGGGATGCCTGACACCTCAAGGGGTGGAAGCTTCTAGAAACATTTCCTACTTCAAAGTGGATACCAGGTATAAATATTGGACCTCAGACCTCAACTCTACAGTGCACCTCTGGACCTGTGGTAGACTCAGAAGAAGGACTGATGCACTACTTTGCTGCATGAAGGACTACACTTTGCTGCCCTAATGTGCTGCACTGCTTCCTTGTATCCCCTCCTGCCTGAGTGAGAAGTAGGGGTCAGTGGAACTCGCAGAGTTTCACTCTGCGGAATTCCGTGGAGTTACATAAAAACTCAGCGAGATTCCAAGGAGTTCTGCAAGCGGGCAGAATTTGGCACGTCCCGCTGCTCGTGCTGATTTGTAGCGCCCAGAGTTTGTTACGCGCTGTAAAATCAGCAGTATTGGCACCACGCTGCATGCCAGAGTGTACTGCTTCTTTCTGCTGCTTGACTAGATTTTCTACCCTAGCGGGAGCTTTCTCAACGCAAATGGTTGTCACCTGCCGCCACTGCCCACATGGAGAAAACTCACTGGGAGGCGCTCTAGCGCCCAAAAATCATGCTTGGGCACACATTTTCCTGCTTACTCTTGCCAGTTTAATGCTGGTGAGTCTCGTGCAAGAAAAAACTGCCACGTGGCGGTTGGTAGAGTTTTGCCAGAACTCCATGTTCCAATCAAAGCGAACTTTATTGCCCACCCCTAGTGAGATGGACTTGACTTGCAGCTTAAATCCAGGAATACCAGTGTGACCCCAAAGGCTCATTGGCTGGCCTCCTACACTGAAGCCTCGGGGACAGAGCAGACATCCTCCATCTTGAACATAACACCTGGACTCTGCCAGCTGTGAGCTGTGGTACCACCCTACTGCTGGAACCTTGGAAGTGGGCCTGAAGGTTCTCTGCCAGTCCAAATGTGGTCTCAGCAGAACTGACGCATCGCCTCCCAGAAGTTCCGCATCGGAGCTGCTGTGCGACGCATTCCCTCACCAAACTCTGCATCGAGACCACAGTGTGATGCATCCCAAGCACAGGAGTTTGTATCGCCACCGGTAGCCTCCCTAGAACTGCCACTGCACAACACATCCTCGATGCATCCCTTTGCATCGCAAGCCGCTCATCAACATCCTTGACAATGACGCAGGACTCCTCATCGCAAGCCCTGAAGATTCTTCAGAACCAGCCGATGTGAGATGCATCTTCGATGCAAAAATCGCATTGCAAGGTCCTCGTCAAAGGCATCCTTGACACTGACCTTGCTTTGCAGCCTTGCAACTCATAGGAAACACTGCTGCTCGACGCACCCTCGACGTGAGACTCCGCAACACTCTGCAATCAGTATTTAAGGTGCTTTTATTCAGCAGGCCTAACTGAGCCCCTTTAGCCGGCCCACGCTCCATCCTGGTTGGCCTAAACTTGTAACTTTGTCCCAGTCCGGCGCAACCAGAAAACCACAGTTGATACTTTCTGTTTTTTGGCTCTATTTTACTTAAACCTTTAAAATTGCATATCTCTGGTTCTTCTGATTGGATTTGACATTTTGTTCTTAAATTATTTATTATATTTTACTCTATTTTCTTCAATTGATGAGGGATTTTTCTGGAGTAGTGTTTCACTCTATCACTGTTGGAATTTCTGCATAAATACTTTTCACCTTGCTTCTCAGTTAAGCCTGACTTCTCTGTGCCAAGCTACCAGAAGTTTGAGCACAGGTTAATTTAGGGTTTGTTTGTGACTCCACCCTAACAAGGATTGTGGTTGCTGCTTGACGAGGGTCTCAACCCCCTCAACTACTATATCCCAATATCTTACACCACTGAACCTACTCTCAGGACTTTTTTAAATGCAGAGTATGGGGTCCTTGTTTCATCATCAGCTTCTTGAAACTCAAAAAACAAAATTTAAAGGTACACACTCTCCAAAAGATCATTCAACTTGTAAAGTTGTTAGAGTTCCTCGCAACCATGAACATGGAGTTTACTTATCCCTACCTTCTCATTCAATAGATACATTGGAGTATTTTGAAATTTGCAGTTTTTTCTTTCTGATTCGCTTCAGGGTCCTGCCGTTTGTGTCTACCCTAAGGGTAGTAGGGTTGCTGCTCTTCCCTAGGTGAAAGACTGATTCATAGTGGTTACCTGGAATGGACTTCTTTTCAGCTTTGCAGCACCTTTCAGACATTGCTGGATGAATTGCCCAAAACTTCACTTGGTCCTGTGTCGGGAGATTTGCCTCTCTTCCATTGGCTAAATAGAGGAGTTCACGTCACTCTTGGCAGAATTTTGACCCCTGTCATCAGTAATGACAAGTACTTGACTACAAGGTCAGGGTGAGATGCTAAGCTGGACTTGATTAAATAAGGATTTGGTCTTATGTATCTTTCCTTCATTTTTTTACAGATAGCAGTTTCTGTGACAAATTGGCATGATCTCCAAATGGGGCCCCTGGTGTGTCACCTGCTGATGTAGTGAAAAACAAATAGCCAACTGTTCAACTTTCAGAAACTGGTGACAGTTGTGATTTCAAAACTAAGCAGGATAAATTGAATTTCGCGTCCCTCTGTTATGGCTTTGTGGAAGCAGATTTCACATCTTATATTTTTGTACTTTAATTAACATGAGAAAGAAACACATGTAATATTTAACTTGCGTTACATATACTGTGTTAATACAGCAAACTGAATATGTTGCAAAGAGTGGGCCTAGTTGAGTTTCCATTGCACTTTCAAATGCGTGTGATTTGCAAAGTTATTCACTTTCATGTTTCCTTTCCCTGCCTGTGTACCGAAGAGCCTCAAATATGATTTTCAGTATTCATTATTGTATCAACTAAATTATTTATTTGTGTGTGCATTATTCCTGTAGGAAGTACAATTGCATCAATTGAAGGCCAAAGGGAGGTCTTGCTTAAATTTTGAATATGCTTTTGTTTTCTGTTGTAGGGCATAATGCAGAATTATTCAATAGATTTTGGGTAAAACTCCTTGTACGAAGTGGTGTGTTTTCTGTTTTACAATTGGATAGCTCAATGTAACTTTTACATCACGCCACACTGACTGAACGATGTATTGGTCTAAATCATAAAAACACTTTCCATTTGGGAGATTTACCCTTGCTCTCCTTAGAGGCACCCTCCACGTTAATCTATTTATCAGACAGTACTTATAATATTTTTCATGTTTCTTCTCTCGTGCCGTTTTCATGATCAGTCCTTTTGACAAATGATCTTTGAGACATTATTTGCCTCTTTCTAGACCATATTAGGTTCTGACTGTTGACTAGATTAAGGCTCAACTTCCACTGCAAATCTTGATTTACATTTATTGGCATTTTAAGTATTTTTAATTGAATGAATAGCCATTATCTTTTAGTCTTCTGTAATGACCTGAATAAACCTTCATTATTAGTATTTGGAACCTTATCATGTGTGGATTTTTCAGTATAAATTTTGATTTTCCTTAGTGATCTCTCTGGATTTACATGAAACGTTTATGTTCTTAGTGATCTTGTCTTTAACCCCTTCGCTGTTAGGCCTTTTACCCCCGGTTAGGCCCCTGTAAAGTTTTGTCCACATAAGGTATCCACGCCAAATTTGCATCCTTTTCTTCCAACAGCCTGAGGATTCTAAAGGTACCCAGGATTTGTGGATTCCTCTAGGGAGGGGGGGGGGGGTAATTAGCCAAAATACAGCTAAAGTTTTTTTTTTGGGGAAAAATGGGGAAAAACGCTGCAGAAGAAAGTGTCTGTCTTTTTACCTGCAAATGATATGAACAAAGGGTTTGTGGTGCTAAAATCACATTTTACCCCTTTTCATGAACAGGCAGACATTAGTCAGAAAAACCAAATTTTTCTACAGTTTTGGCATTTTACTGGGACCTTTCCTATTTTTTGTGCTTTCAACCTCCTTCCAGTTAGTGGTAGAAATGGTGTGAAAGCAATAATGTATTCTAGAAAACTATATATTTCTGAAAAGTAGACAACATTTTGAATGCAGCAAGGGGTCATTTGTCTAGATCCTTCAAGGTGTTGCCATAGAAATTAACAGTTGAAATAAAAATATTGAAATTGAGTTGAAAAAACATCTATTTGTGACAATGTTTTCACCTGCAACTTCTTCTAAGTATGGCAGATTGTTTAAAGCAATATACTGTTACGTCTCGTGGACCCTTCCGGTTGCAGGGATATCTAGGACTTGTAGGTCCACCAAGAACCCGAGGTAACCAGAGCCAATAACTGAGCTGCATCTCGCAATGGTTTTTTATTGTGTACCGGGATTATAGGGGCCTATTATGATGGCGGGCGGACTGTGTCCGCCCGCCACCATACCGGAAAACGGGACCGACTGCCAGAGGTGCGGCGATCCCGCGAGGCCAATTAGGATGTGCCCGCCACACTGGCGGGCGCATTCTGGACTCTAACATTGCGGCGGGCGGTGCTGTAAGCAGCAGCCGCCGCAATGTTAAAGTGGCATGTTGTGCTTTGCCATGCACAACATGACAGGCACCATGTGGTGCCTGCCACCTTGTGCGTGGCAATGAAGGGGGGTACCATAGGTACCCCCCAAGTGCAGCCACCCACCCCTCTACCCCCCCTGGGCCTGCAACGGGCCACCAATGTGATTTACCGTATGCCTTTCCATGGCAGAGTCTCCGCCATGGAAAGGCATACCCACTGCACACATCATAATATGGATGGCGGTGCCTGCGAGGCACCGCCACCATATTGTGGGCCTTTTCCGGCTGGCCGGCAATCGTGACGACTGCCGACCGGCGGAAAAGCGGCGGACGGTCTTTCCGTCCGCCGCGGTACCCCCCGCCATAGTAATATGGCGGGGGTGAATTGTGGTATGATGGCGGGCAGATCGCCACCGCCAGCCGGGCGGTGGCGATTTGCCCGCCATCATAATAGGCCCCTTAGTAATTCATTTGGTAGAACATAAAGAGTGAAAAAAAGGTTTCCAGTTAACCTATATATTTCAAAAATGGGTACAAAATATAGAGTTTAGAGGCAGTTGTAATTTGCACATCTCCGAAATTGTGGGTACCCATACTGGAATGTGAATTAGAGGACATTTTTCCAAATGACTTCTTTCTTACATATTGTCTTAAATCTGGAAGGCAGAAATGCAAAGAAAGTAAATTGGTAATAGCACTTGTACTAATATTCTGTGTTCCCCTACATCTCCTGATAAAAATACTACCTCACTTGTGTGGGTATGCTTAGTGCCTGCGACAGGAAATGGCCCAAAACACAACGTGGACACATAGCATTTTTCAAAGTGAAAATTGACCCTTTTTCCGCAATGTGCCTAGTTGTGGATTTTGGACCCTAGCTCAGCCGGCACCTAGGGAAACCTAGCAAACCTGTACATTTTTAGAAACTAGATACCAAGGGGAATCCAGGATGGGGTGACTTGTGTGCTTCTCACCAGGTTCTGTTATGCAAAATCCCTTGCAAACCTCAAACCTTGCAAAAAATAAAACACATTTTCCTCACATTTCTGTGAAGGAAAGTTCTGAAATCTACAGGAAGCCACAAACTTCCACCAACCCAGAATTTCTCCAAGTCTCCCGATAAAAATGGTACCTCACTTGTGTGAGTAAGTCTAGTACCCGCTACAGGAAACAGCCCAAAATGCAACATGGACCCATCACATTTTTCCAGTTAACTGAACGTTTATTTGCAATGTGCCTAGCTGTGGATTTTGGGCCCTAGCTCAGCCGGCACCTATGTAGACCGAGCAAACCTATACATTTTTTAGAACTAGATACCCAGGGGAATCCAGTACAGGGTGACTTGTGTGGGCCTTCACTATGTTATGTTACCCAAAATCCCTTGCAAAACTCAAACTTAAAAAAAAAAAACACATTATCCATACATTTCTGTGTTGAAAAGTTCTGGAATCTGCGTGGAGCCACAAAGTACCACCCACCTAGCATTCCCCCAAGTCTTCCCATAAACATGGTACCTCACTTGTATGGGTAGGCCTTGTGCCCGCGACAGGAAACGGACCAAAACGCAGCGTGGACACATCTCATTTTTCCAGTGAACACTGCCCTTTTTTCGCAATGTGCCTAGCTGTGGATTTTGGACCCTAGTTCAGCCAGCACCTAGGGACACCTAGCAAACCTGCAATTTTTTAACACTAGACACCCAGGGAATCCAGGGTTGGGTGACTTGTGTGCCTCACCAGGTTTTGTTATCAAGAATCCCTTGCAAACCTCAAACTTTGTAAAAAAAAAAACATTTTCCTCACATTTCTGTGATGGAAAGTTATGTAATTTGCGGGGAGCCACAAACTTCCACCCACCCAGCATTCCCCCAAGTCTCCCAATAAAAATGGTTCCTCATTTGTGTGGGTAGGCCTTGTGCCCGCGACAGAAACATGGCCCGTACGCAACGTGGACACATCACATTTTTCCTGTGAAAACTGACCCTTTTTTCGACATGTGCCTAGCTGGGCATTTTGGACCCTATCTCACCTGGCACCTGGGGAAACCTAGCAAATCTATATATTTTTGAAAACTAGACACACAGGGGAATCCAGGATGGGGTGACATGTGTGCCTCTTACCAGGTTCTGTTACCCAGAATCCCTTGCAAACTTCAAACCTTGTAAAAAGAAAACACATTTTCCTCACATTTCTGTGATGTAAAGTTATGAAATCTATGGGAAGCCACAAACCTCCACCCTCCCAGCATTCCCCAAAGTCTCCAGATAAAAATGGTGCCTCATTTATGTGGATAGGCCCAGTGCCTGCAACAGGAAATGGCCCAAAACGCAACATGGACACATCACATTATTACACCAAAAACTGACCCTTTTTTTTGCAATGTGCCTAGATGTGGCTTTGGGACCCTAGCTCAGCTGGCACCTACGGAAACCTAGCAAACCTGTACATTTTTGAAAACTAGACACACAGGGGAATCCAGGATGGGGTGACATGTGTGGGTCTCATCAGGTTCTGTTACCCAGAATCCCTTGCAAACCTCACACTTTGGAAAAAAACACATTTTCCTCCCATTTCTGTGATGGAAAGTTCTGAAATCTGTGGGAAGTCACAAACTTCCAGACACCCAGCATTACCCCAAGTCTCACAATAAAAATGATACCTCATTTGTATGGGTAGCCCTAGTGATCGCGACAGGAAGTGGCCCAAAACCTACTGTGGAGAATTCAAAATTATCTATCACAAAAAAGACATGGTTTTACGAGGGAGTAATCTGCGTTTTTGGTCCCGGGCTCAGTGGGCATCTAGAGAATCCTACCAAACCCAGACATTTCTGAAGACTAGACACCTGGGGGAGTCCAGGAGGAGTGGCTTGCATGAATCTCATAACATTTTCCTACCTAGAATCCCCTGCAAACCTCACATTTAGCTAAAGAAAACACATTTTTCTCACATTTCTGTATGGGAAAGTTGTGGGATCACAGGCCAACACAAATGTCCTACCACCCAGGGTTCCCCCTGATCGCCCAATAAAAATGCTACTTCACTTGTGTGTGTGGGCCAAGTACATGTGACAGGGAAGGGCCCAAAATGTATTGTGGAAACACCAGAGTTATCTATCACAAAAAGACCTGGTTTTGGAAGGGGGGCTCCTGGGTTTTTGGTACCGGGCTTGGCGGCCATCTAGGGAAACCTACCAAGCCCAGACATTTCTGAAAAGTTGATACCTGGGGGAGTCCAAGGATGTGTGGCTTGCAAGGATCCCCCAATGTTTTCTTAACCAGAATCCCCTGCAAACCTCAAATGTAGCTAAAAAAAACAACTTTCCTTACATTTCTGTCTGGAATCACCGCACCGGAAAAGATTTCCTACCACCCGGCGTTTCCCTTGGTCTTCCGATAAAACTGATACCTCACTTGGGTGGGTGCCCAATGCGCAGTCAGCCTAAAAACGTATATAGATAAAAATATAGTGCTTAGAGCTCGCTGTGCTATCTACTCAATCTCTAAATTTTTGGCTCTTCTCAGTGGCAGGCCCTTTGTCCACCCACACAAGTGAGGTATCATTTTACTCGGGAGACCGAGGGGAATGCTGTGTGGTAGGAAATTCGTGCCAGCATGGTGATTCCACGCAGAAATGTTGGAAACGTGATTTTTTAGCTAAATTTTAGATTTACCGGGGATTTTGGGTAGGAAAACATTAGGGGATCCAAGATAGCCACACATCCTTGGACTCCCCTGGGTGTCTAGTTTTCAGAAATGTTTGGGTGTGATAGGTTTCCCTAGATGACCGCCGAGCCAGGGACCAAAAACGCAGTTTCCCCCCTTGCAAAACCAGGACGTTTTGTGATAGATAATTTTGATGTCTCCACAATACGTTTGGGTCCTCTCCTGTTGTGGGTACTTGGCCCACCCACGCAAGTGAGGCAGTATTTTTATTGAGAGACCTGGGAGAACACTCGGTGGTAGAAAATGTGTGTGGGCCTGGTCATCCTACTGCTTTCCCACACAGAAATGTGAGGAAAATTAGATTTTTTTAAGCTAAATTTGAGATTTGCAGGGAATTCTGGGGAATCTACACTAACCACACAGCCCTGGACTCCCCTGTTTGTCTAGTTTTCAGAAATATCTGTTTTTTGTAGGTTTCCCTCTATGGCTCCGAGCATGGGACCAAAAACGCAGGTGACCCCCTTGAAAAACCTGGTCGTTTTGTGATAGATAGGTGGGCACCTGTATTTTTGGTACTAGACTTGCAAACATCTAGGGAAACCTAAAAAACCCAGACATTTCTGAAAACTAGACACCCAGGGGAGTCCATGGAGGTGTCACTTGCATGGATCCCCCAGCGTTTTCTTACTCTGGAATCTGGTGCAAACCTCAAATTTAGCTAAAAAGTCACATTTTCCTCTAATTTCTTTGTGGGAAAGTTGTGGGATCACCGCACGGCACAAGTTTCCTACCACTCAGCGTTCCCCTCAGTCCTCCAACAAAAATGATACTTCACTTGTGTGGATGAGCCAAGTACCTGTGACAGGGAAGTGCCAAAAACGTGTAGAGATTGAGGGGGAACCAAAATAGGTCCAAAAGACAGTTTGCTTATACATTTTTAGGCTGAAACTGCTTTGAGCACCCACAAAAGTGAGGTATCATTTTTATCGGGAGACCAAGGGGAATGCTGGGTGGTAGGAAATTTGTGCCTTAGCGGTGATCCTACAACTTTCCAACTCAGACATTTTAGGAAAATATTACTTTTTATGGAAATTTGAGATTTGCAGAGGATTCTGGGTAAGATAACACTGGGGGATCCATGCAAGCCACACCACCAGCCAAGTGACAGTCCACTTATACCACCAGCCAAGAGTCAGTCCATGCATACTACCATCCATGCACACCACCAGTCAAGCTCCATTCACATGCACCTCCAGCCAAACGCCATCAACGCATACTGCCAGCCAAGTGCCATCCACGCACAATACCAGCAAAGCACCATCCTTGCCCACTACAAGCAAAGTACCACCCATGCACTCTGCCAGTCAAGCACCATCCCTGCACACTGCCGGCCAAGCACCATCCATGCACACCTTTAGCCAAGTGCCAGTCCACATGCACCGCCAGCCAAGCTCCAATCCACAAACACCATCAGGCAAGAGCCAATCTACACACACTGGGACCAAGCGCGAGTCCACACACACCATCAGCAAAATGCCAGCCAAAGGCCAGTATACACAAACCGTCAGACAAACTCCAGTTCACACACGCACAAATGTTCCCACTTGGGGGCATATGAAACTAAAATATCACTGAAACAGCCAAAAAGTGTGCCTAAAAAAAGGGGAGTGACCCTTGCCTGTGGGGCTTTTCCCTGACATGCCCATAAACATATCCCTGCTGCATAGTGGGCATTTTGCCCCCTCTCAGGGGGAGGAGCAGATCAGGTACGATAACCAACATCTGCCCCCTGGGGGTGAGAAACACTGTGCCCAATGTTTTTGGGAGGGTGGCATCGGCATGCCATTCTGGGCAGCCCCTACACAAAGAAAAGAATAGTCCTGGGTGCCTAGTGGACTTTCTGCCCCCCTGGAGGGCAGATCGGGGGCAGTTGCACCCATCTGCCACTCAGGGGGGCAGAAAGACTGTCCAATTTGTGTTTAGGGGTGGGAACACTGGCATGCCCATTTTAGGCAGGCCCCTCCCCCGGGTATTAAAACATCTAAATCCCTTGCGCCTAGTGGGCTTTCTGCCCCCCAGGGGAGCAGATCAGGAGCTATAGCTCCCATCTGCCTCCTAGAGGGGAGCAGAAAGACTGTGGCTGGCTTTTTTGGGGGGTGAGGGCATTGGCATGCCCATTCTGGGCAGCCCCCACCCCTACTTATAAAAAAACCCCATAATCCTTGTTGCCTAGTGGGCTTTCTGCCCCCCTGGGGGCAGATCAGGGGCTATTGCCCCCATTTGCCTCCTGAGGGGCAGAAAGACTGTGGCTATTTTTTTTAGGGTAGGGGCATTGGCATGCCCATTTTGGGCAGCCCCTACCCATGAACTATATAACAAAATTATCCCTGGCTTACTAGTGGGTTTTCTGTCCTCCTGGGAGGGCAGGTCGGTGGCTTTTGCCCCCATCTGCCCCCCAGAGGGGGCAGAAAGACTTAATTTTGCCAGGAACATTGGGGGGGGGAGCAAAAGCCCTTCCCCAAGGGCCGCTCCCCCCTCCCTTGTGTCTAGTGAGTGGATCCCTACTTAGGGATCGCCCTCCTGCGGCGATCTCCAAGCAGGGATCCATTAGGGAGGGGTTCATTAGGGAGATTCTCCTCTTTCCAATGATACCTCTCCCGTCTGCCTACATGCTCGTGGTGCTGAGATAGCCCAGCGAGCATGTGGACAATGATAGTGAACTGAGACGGTCTGCTCATTTCACTTTCGTTTTCAGTGAAATGACATCAGCGCACCGTGCGCGCTGATCTTCATTTCAGTGAAAACCGAGAACAGCCTCTGGACCTGGAGAAGCTATTCCCCAGCTCCCGAGGCTGTTTTGGAATAAAGGAAATCTCTCTGGTGCCCGCACAAGAGGGATTTCCTATGCCATGTGCTCGGACGCGCTGGTGCTGTCTGACGCACATGAGCACCGTTGTGTCAGACGACTCCTGTGCGTCCGAGGCACACCTAGACCCAATCCATCAACCATCCCTTTTAATGCTGAAAAGTGCTGTCCCTAATCCCATTCACTTCTGGTCCTGAGCATTATTAGAAGCCACTTTGACACCTTGGTCAAGGCACTACCATACAGGAGTCATTCACATTGGTATAACAGAAGTTATACCGTCCATGATTGTGTCTGCCACATGTGTGCTGCCCAAATGTAACCCATCACTAGCACAGCAATCCCTGCTCCATGCGGTCATCCTAAAAGCTGTGATAGTATGGCTCAACTGAGTGGAAGACTGCAGTGGGATTTGAGTATCTACTGCAGGATTCAAGGATCACACAATTTGTGGAGCGTTAGACAAGGGGTCTCTATTTGTAAGGCATTTGCACCCTGTCCAAGTATGGGCCACCACTCTAGTCAGGGTAAGTCAGATACACACCCTAAAATAACCTGTGCTCACCCTATGGTAGCTTGGCTCAGAGCAGCCAGGCTTAACTTAAGAGGCAATGTGTAAAGTATTTGTGTAACACTTAAATTACAGTAACTCAATGAAAACACCACAAAAAGAGTCCACACAGGTTTGGGAAAATAGAGAATATGTATCTGAATAAAACAAGACCAAAACAACAAACCTCCAATCAGTAGAAGTCAAGATATGATTTTTTTTTAAATAAATCCAAAAACAGTGCTAGGCCAAATCTGAAAAGTCAAGCTGACTGCGATGGAGCACAGGTTGGATACAGTTCCAAACAGGTCCTGCTGAAGTTTTACCTCCTCAAGCTGAGCCAAGAGTCCTATTCACAGAAAAGGATTTTGCTGAGAGCAGGGTGAGCAATCACTGGCGGTGGTCTGCAGAGCTTAACCCGTTAAGTGCTTCTGTCGGCCAACGGCCGTCGCGAGCACTACCTCTGTAGTGCTGCGCACGTCCGTTGGCCGACGCGGCCCCGCCCGCTTAATAGAACGTTCCGCACTGGCGCGGAACGTTCGAAGCAGTTAACCGGTTAAAGAGCTGGTGGGCATCACAGACAGATGGCTGGGGCCTTGCATTCACAACCGGGGATGCTGCTGTGTGAAGATACAAACTTGCACCCACTCGCACTGATCCTTCGAGCGATAGGTGTGGTTCCAGAGCTTTACTCCAGTAGAGTTTTCCCAGTTCCAGAACAGTACTGATTTAGTATGGTCAGAGCCCTGGTACTTCTACTCAAAAGTACCTATGATGTAGGGGGGACTCCAAAGGATTTCTTTGAAGTATACAAGGATCCCTTTCAACCCAGTTCTATCTGCCAGGCTACCTTTGGGGGGTAGTCAGCCACTTTCTGCGAGGACAGGACACAGCCTATTCAGGTGCAAGTGTGAGCCACCTCTCCCCCTTCCTGCCCAGGAAGGCTATCACAATGAAGATGAATGCAGATGAGCCCTCTGTGGCTGTCTGGCTTTCTAGCTGTAATGCCCAAGGTGTAGCTGTCACCCAGCCCAAAAAAGTATTGGAGACAGGCTGCAGGCACACAGAGCAAAGTTAAGAGCAGAGAAATGTCGACTTTCTAAAAGTGGCATTTCTAAAATGGTAATGTCAAAACCAACTTTACCACTGAAGAGGATTTATCACCATCATTCCAAAGATATTAAACATGAAGTAGCTACTCCTTTCCAATCAGAAAACACAGCTTAAAGGGTGTTTTAAGGAATCCCTAATGCTAGCCTATGGAAGGAGTAGGCCTCACAACAGTGAAAACCTAATTTAGCTGTTTGTCACTGCCAGGACATGTAAAACGTAAAATTACATGTCCTGCCTTTTAGTTACACAGTACCCTGCCCATAGGGTGACTTAGGGTCTACCTTAGGGGTGACTTAGGTGTCATAAAGGGACGTTATAAGGCTTGGCTAGTGGTTTTAAATGCCAACTCGAGGTGGCAGTAAACTGCACACACAGGCCCTGAAATGGCAGGCCTGAGGCAGGTTTGAAAGGATACCTGAGTGGGTAGCCCAACCAGTGCTCTAGGCCTACTAGTAGCCTTTAGATTGCAGGCCCTAGGTATATGGTATACCACTTTACAAGGGACTTGCAGGTCAACTAAATATGCCAATCAGGTGTACCACTGTCAACATGTTTTAGGAAAGATGCACATGCAGTTTAGCACTGATTAGCGGTGATAAAGTGCTCAGAGTCATCCTAAGGCCGACAAAAAGATACAGCAAAAAATGTAGAGTAGCAGGCACAAAGTTCAGTGGAAGGTAACCCTAAGGATGACAAGTGCAACAAAGCTCTACTAAAGGATTTGAATATTGTGGTCCATAAAAATCACAACCAGGGCATGGCCAGGTGCTTGACTTTCTGTCTGTTGATTAGAGAAACCCTCTGCAGGGGCTCTAAACTTCACATGTGTTCCTCTGCTTGGGTTCAGGAAATACAATCTTCAAGTCAGATTGAGTTCATCCTCCCAGAGGTTTTCTGCTTGTGATGTATCTTGGAACTTCTTCTGCAGCATGCATTCCAAGAATTTCCTTCCATCCTTGTAACACTTCAAATAAATTCCTTCCTGTTCTTTGACTTCTTCCTGCACTGTCTTCAGAGGCCTCAGGTTAGTGACTAGCTAGGGAGGGTTAGATTTATTTTTGGGGAATTGTGAAACTACAGCTGGATGCTTGAACTCTCTCTTGCAACTACACATTGGAACTCTGCCTCACTTCTAAGTTATGGTAACAACTGTCTCTTGTGCCTTCTTAGATTTATTTACATACCCTGATGGAACAGTTGTTTCTGTGTGGTACCTCAAGTTGTGGAGCTTTAACAACCGTGTAGAGGACATCGGACCAGGGCCGGTCTCATGACAATTCTATTGGCTTTATCAAGATAGAGGGACTGTGACATTGACAAGCTTTTCAGTTTCTGTAGAATGTCAACATATGTGAAATTCATGTAAATGAAAACAACTGCATGCATATGAAAGTAATGTAACAGCAGAGAGTAACAGTAGTCTTGTATTCTTTTTAGAATAAAAGTGCATTTACTAGTGGGAGACTTCAGAACACAGTAGAGTGCCTTGATTTGATAAGAGGAGCCATGCAAAAATAACCTGTCATTTCTTGTACGCTTTCTTTCATAACCCGTTTCCATTTCTCTTCTCTTTACCTTCAGTGTCGAGCTCAGTCTTGGATATGTTTGGCACTGTCGAATAGCAAGGAAGCTTAGGTTCCAAGTAGTTCTCACAGCAACACTCAGATCTGCATGCTAGGGGTAACTTGAGTCTCACATCATTTATTGCCACTGGCCCCTCCTTCAGATGACAGATGCATTAGGATATGACTGGGGATTGGCACCAGGGGGCTAGCTCCTAGAGGGCCTTGTGCCAGTGAATAGATAAGCCGATCTTAAAACTGAAAGGAAATGTCAAATGTTCTAAGCCTCAAAGCATGCAAGCTCTCTATCCGGTGTCAGCTAAACTTTGGTTCCAATACACAAACGATGTGAACAAGGTGGGAGTAGTTTGAGCTGGATGTTAACAGTGCATGATTGAAGAAGAGTCAATGAGTCATGGGGTTTTGGTACCACACAAACATATCGGGTGGGCGTACAGTTTCACAACAATATCTCAGCAGGATGGGGTAAACGGTGACTTTGGAAGACTTCAGTCACAGAACAGCCATCTTAGGGACAATTATAAGGCAGAAAGTTCTTGTAGTGTGGAAGATCATTGCTAGCAGTCAGGTGTGAAGTGTACCGAATGAAGTGGTAGAAAGGAAAGGCAGAATACTATTACAAAGAGATACTTATTACAGGGATCATTCGAGGGAACGTCTTGGACATTTTCCCATCTGTGTTCTGCCAGGATCTCTACCGCTGTCTTTGAGAGGTGAAGCGAATAATGGAAAATGGTTGCAATGCAATGAGCATGAAGAACCTGGACCACAGAGGTGCCAGGGCAGAAGGGTGGAATTCCTGAGCTGTCAGACCGAATTACATAGGCGTTATGGGTGTCCTGTAACAAGAAGCGTTTCTTTATTGGTCAAGGATTCTGAGTGGGGTAGCTAAATCACTATTGCCCTGTTACTCACCGGTAATATTCATTACTCCGAGTCCTGGTCTTCCCGTCCCATTCCTTAACAGTGAGCAGCTAGTCTGCTCCACAGAAACCTACTACCTAGCAGAGCTTTTCGCACTTCCCCCAACATGGCGCCACCATCAGGTGAGGATAAAAGGGGAAGTGCGTCCACAGAACTATCCTGAGAATACCAAAGAAAACCCAGAAAGGAAACAATCACCAAACACAAAACTCAGGGAGGGAGGGAAGGGCTCAGGAATGGGACGGGAAGACCAGGACTCGGAGTAATGAATATTACCGGTGAGTAACCGGGCATTACCTCCTCGTCCTGTCTTCCCGTCCCATTCCTTAACAGTGAGCCCATACCCAAGCACACGGTGATTGTAAGAAAACAGACCAGAAATGCGAAAAGCAGCGCCATTCAATCAACACAAAGCAGTACAAAATATAAACCATGTACAGCAGACAAAACATGGGTGCCAAAGGCAGCCGAGCCCGCCAACCCCAACTGAAGGCGATAATGGGAAACAAAAGGATGGGGAGAAGCCCATGAGGCAGCATCACAAATGTCCCCCAAGGAGGCCCCTTTGAACATGGCCCAGGAGGAGACACCCCTGGTAGACTGACCCCGAACCGAAGAAGGGAGAGGACAGCGGGCGGACTCGTAGGCCGAAACAACAGCATCCTTGACCCAACGAGTCAAGGTAGACAAGGAAGGACGAAGACCCCTCCCAGAGAGGCCGCAGGTGACAAACAAGGAATCAACCATCCGGAAACCACAGGTCCGATCCAAAGAGAGGCGGAGAGCCCTCAGCACATCCAAAGAATGGAGGACCAACACCTCCGGGGAGGCAGGGTCCGGAAAAAAAACAGGGAGAACAATAACCCCCTGACAGGGAAAAGAGGACAAAACCTTGGGCACAAAAGTCCGACTGGGACGGAGAATGACCTTGTCAGTGTAGAAACGCAAAAAGGGGGGCGAAGCCATCAAAGCACCAAGCACACCAACACTCCGCCCAGAAGCAAAGGCCACCAGGAAAAGAACCTCAGCAGAAAGGAACGGAAGGTCCACCAAAACAAAAGGCTCGAAAGGTGGCCCGTCAAGGCCTGGAGAACCAGGGTAAGAGCCCAGGCCGGCACAGGAGAGCGAGAGACAGGTCGCTGAATCAAGAAACCCCGCAAAAGGCGAGCCACCAAAGGGGAGACAGAAGACACAGAGGAACCCCCGAAAAGCAAGAATGGCAGCCCAAAGCGCACGGAGCGAAGAGACAGCTAGTCCCAGGACGAACCCATCCCGCAAGAAGTCCAGCACGCTCACAGCCTCACAGGAGGAAGAAGAGACCCTACCCAAGACACCAGGAGGAGAAGGTCCACCAATGACGGACGTAGGACTCCAAGGAGGAAGGGCGCCGAGACAACTGGACGTACCGGGCAACCTCAGCAGAGCAACCCTGACCCAACAAACTCAACATCACAAGTGCCAAACCCCCAGCCGGAGGCGGCGCAGGGAGGCAATCCTGAGAAGACGAGCCCACAGAGGGTAGGGACACAGCGGGAACCGCCAAAGGGGGCATACAGACAAGGATAGAAGCAGGGGAAACCCAGGCTGACGGGACCACTGCGGCACAACCAGAAGAACCTCCGCCCGGGCCAACCGAAGCAACCGGAGGACCCCGGGAATCAAAGCAAACGGAGGGAAGGCAAACAGGAGCCCCAGCGACCACGGAACAGAGAAAACGTCAATCGCCCAGGCCAACAATTAGATCGAACAGAGCCGGGGACAGACACATAGTCACAGAGGAATGGAACACTCCGCTTGGAGAGTCTGCAGGCCCAATCTCCGTCCCCGGAAGATACACAGCCGACAGAGATTCCGCTCGGCCCAAAGACCGAACACCCTGGAAAGGAGAAACAAAGACCGGCACATGTCCCCTAGGCGATTGACAGAAGCCCGAACAACCCGGTAGTCGGACAGAACCGAGACAGCATGGCCCAGAAGGAGAGGCGCAAACCACTGAAGAGCCAACCAAACCGCCCGTAATTCCTCCCAGTACGAGGACAGGAGAGACCCGAAACGGGACCACCGACCCGAGCCATGGAAGCACCCAGGACCGCACCCGGGAAAGAGACGGAGGGGACAACCACCACTGGAGAGCATCCCGAATCCCCGGTGTGACGGGAATCAGGGCATCGTAGACCAGAGAGGCAGGATCCCAGTGCGACAGGAAAGGAAGCAGGAGGGGATACAAATGCAGCCGGGCCCAAGGGAGGAGAGGCAGAGTGGAAGCCAACACCCCTGACTCCGCAACCAGAGACGGGCAGACACCCGGGACTGGGACAGAACCCAAGAAAGGGACGGAACAAAGTCAACAGGCGCTCCTGGGAGAGGGACACCATCCCCAGATCCATGCGGAACAGAGCACCCAGGAACTACAGAGTCTGGGTGGGCAGCAGGGAGGACACCCAGTGATTGACGAGGAACCCATAGGACCCCAGAAGATGACACACCCGGTCCACATCCGACAGATGCAGACCTCCGGAATGGAGAATACCCACCAGAGGGGCCAAGAGCTGCGTGAAAACCTGTGGCGCCGAGGAAAGGCCGAAAGGAAGCACCCGGAACCGGAAGTGCCGGGAACCAACCACAAACCGGAGAAACCGCCGATCCGCAGGATGGATCCGGACGTGCCAATAAGCAGCCATCAGGACCAGGGACGACAGGAAGCCCCCAGGAAGCACCAGAGGCAGGATGGACAACAAAGTCACCATCAGGAACGTACGGCGGGGGACGAAGAGAACGACCCCCACCAGATCCAAGACAGGGCGCAGATCCGAAGCATCATACTCGGAGACCAGGAAGAGAAATGAAGAACAACCCATGCCCCTCTCCAGAGGAGGAACCTCCACGATAGCCGCCTACACCAACAGGAGGCGCACACCGACCAGCAAAGCCTCCTGCCGTAGAGGATGACGGGGCAGGGGGGGTCACCCAGAAGACCAGGGGGGAGGAGAGGAGAACTCAACCCGAAAACCCCCAGACACAGTCGGCACCGCCCAGGCAACCGGAACCGCCAACCACTGGGGCAGGAAACAACGAAGGCGACCCCCAACCGGAAAAAGCAGACAGTCACTGCGCAGAGGTAGGAGCGGGGGCAGCACCACCGGCAGGGGCACAGGACTAGGCACCTCCAGGGGCCCCCTGGGCACGACCCCTGCCACAAAAGGGCTGCAAAGCACCCCGCCCAAATGCACGGCGGTAGCCAAACCCACGCCCCCGAGAAGGAGGGCGGACAGGAGCCACAAGCTTGCGGTTCCATGCCGACAGCACGAACATGTCCACCAACGGAGGCCCGAACACCTGGGATCCCACAAAGGGCAACATAAGCAGGACCGACTACTGAGAAGCCTCAGCCTTCCAGGAACGCATCCAGACAGGACGCCTCGCAGCAATCGAAGCACCAGAAGCAGCCGCAGCGGCACACAGAGTGCCAAACAAAATGCCAGACAAGTAGCACACCTGCAACTGCAGGAGGGCCAAGAGAGAGGAGGCATCCCCTCCACCCCGTAAAAGAAGAGCCAGGGCCTGGAAATCACACAGAAGGGAACGGACCATGTAAGTGGAACAGGCCGTCGCCCGACAGAAAAGAGGGAAGCAGCATAGGAACGCTTCACCGCCCCCTCAACACGCTTATCCACAGCGTCAGAAGGAAGGGCGTCAACAGACAAAACCAAACCCTGCGAGGAAAAGCCAGCCATCAAAAGCCAACCAGGACGAAGAGGGGGAACTCAGCAGCAAACCCCTCCAGAGGATAACGCATAGACAAAAAGCGAGGAAAGGCAGACATGTCCACCATCAATCCAGCACCTTGCGTACAGCGCCATGCAAAGAGAAGGACACAGGAGTCGGCAGGGGATTGAGGAAAAAAGCCAACCTCCAGGACACCAGACACAGGAGGAGCGAATCCCAAAGCATCCCACACATGGATGAACAAGTCAGAGAGCTCCGCACCCTGAACAAACTGCCACACACACATCCCTCATCATCAGGGCCCACCCCGTCAACAGGAGCGTCTGGTGAATCTACAGACCCACGAGGCACCTCGGCAGGAGGGCCAACAGCCTCCCGAGCCCGGAAGGCAGCAGCAACCGCTACATAAAGAAGAAGGCGCAAGGAACCCAGAGGAGGAGACCAAGAAAAAGAGACCCGCCTTGAAAGGCACGAAGTCCCGAGGCCCCGTCCACACAAGGGACCAGGAAAAGGGGGAGGACGCCGAAAAAGCGGCCGGCCGCCCCAAAAAATCCCCAGGGAGCTGCGCACACTGCAGGAAGCACCGCCGAAGAATCCCCGCCCGCTAAAGCAGGGCGCATCGGGACCGGCGCGGAGAGAAACGGCCGCTAGAGCAGGCCGAGGAGGTACAGGCGAGCAGCGGCTAAAAAAGAGGCACAAGCGGCCGCTAGAGCGGACCGCGCAAGTGACAGGCCCCCCCCCACATACAAGTACAAGAAGGCGGAACCACAAAGTGCAGGGATCAAACCTCCAGAAGTCACACATGCAACAAAAAAGAAAAAAGGCGGCCGCTAAAGCAGGCCGCGCCAACAACAAAAAATGGAGAGAAAACTTACCCCAACAGCTCCTGCTAGGACATCAGTAGACTGCGAAGGCAGAAAAAAAAGAACAGGATGTTCTGTGACGCACTTCCCCCTTTTATCCTCACCTGATGGTGGCGCCATGTTGGGGTAAGTGCGAAAAGCTCTGCTAGGTAGTAGGTTTCTGTGGAGCAGACTAGCTGCTCACTGTTAAGGAATGGGACGGGAAGACAGGACGAGGAGGTAATGAGGTACTTTCATTTTTGAAAAAATATGCAAAGTCGTGTGACAAATGTATTTAGTTGACCATGAGATCTAGACCATATCATCATCAGGTTAGAGTGGGTCTGAGCAATGGCTATGTTACAGCTGGAAGACAGTCTCAATGACAAGTGCTAGTGAGCACTCATTAGTATTCAATGTGTGCAGGGCACTGCTGTTGAGTTAGAGTAGTCTGCAGTCAGTCAAGGGACTGTATTAACAAAGTCAATGGCTCTCTTGGTCCTTTTCCCATTCAAAAATGGCACCCCATCACTTGCCTGAGTGCAATATTCCTCCTCAAGGCATCATATAATGTCACTCGACCTCTACTGCCTCAGCATCCTCAATGCAGGAGGGAGAAGGATCAGCATCACCAAGCAATTCGATTAGTTAGTCCTGCGGCATCTCATGTTGAATAGGTGGGTTCATGGACTGCTACAGTGTAAGGCAGCCAAAGAAAAAGGACTGTTTACTTTACTTGATGTAAGCCTCCTGCATCTATCACTCCTAGTCTGCTTAGCCTCAGTTGATAGTGGGTGGGCAACTCAATGAAGGACATAAGAAGCGTACCAACTTAATCAACATGGCCAGCCCCATTTGAGAAAGGGGTGGCTCTCCACATCACAATCAACTGAAAGAGACAGAAATAAGTCACTGACTGCACCAAAATCATCTTCCTCCTTTCCACCAACAGAGGAATTGATTACCATGGTGGTCTGCTATCTCAAGAGGGTATTACCTCAAATGAGGAATAGTCAACTCGCAGCTTCAAGTGAAAGCTGACCTCTACCTCACAGCTAGTGTCTGCCTCCGCTGTCTAGCTGACTGCATATTCTTGAAATCTCTAGATACCTAACGTATTCTAGCGTGTAGTGGGATCTCTTCTTGATGATGAAGCTGACCAAGATGACAGGGCTTAACCACTGACATACTATAGGACTCACAGGCATAGATCTAAGTTCTAGAACCAGTAAATTGCTTTGCATTTTCTGATGTGATTATTCCAATTGTACAATTATTCATTGTCTTGATACAGGCCTGGTTTAAGTGGGGCTGCCTTACAAGTACCCTATTAACTGGGTTCCATGCATGCTTTTGATTTGGTAAAGTGTTGTATTGGTTATCATTGAATTCGTAGTGCATCTTTTGTTTCTTTGCCTCTGATTGTGTGGGGATTTTGCAGAAAAACTATGAGGGAAATATAATGAAATAACCTTGTTTTTGGTTAGATCAATTTCATCACTGACTCCATTTTCAGCAGCTACAATGAATTACCATTCTTGGATTTTTGTGCGTGGAATGCAAATATAGATTGTAAATAACTATATGAGCTAACAATAGATTATAAATACGACTGCAATTTATCAAACCTTATGAAGAGTTTGGAATACTAGTGTCTGTCCTGATGCAATTCCTTAAAACTGAAAGTACCAGGACAGAAAGTCGTCGACAACAGTAGTTGAAAATAGACCAAAATGTAGTTTTAATTGAAAACGATGGTGCCTTATTCGACTGTTAGCTCTGAACATTTTGTGTATTTGAAATCATTATCCCGTGTTTATGCCCCATCAGCAGCATGTTTCCATGATACATTAGCTCGCTCCCCTCTGTTTCGTCCCGATCCCCACTGTTTACCCCAAACCACCTGTAAGAAAGGGTGAGTTCACAGATGTAAATGCCGACCTTTCAGTAGCTGATTGTGTGCATGCAGTCTTACCATCTACAGCTGGAAACAGCAGAGTGCCTATCACCAAGACTCCCACGACAGACAGCATCTTTCAAACCTACAAAAACAAAGGACTAGCATCAGAAGACCGTCAAGCCACCCAGGAAGGCAATTCATCAGTTGTTACTGTAAACACACGCTGTTGCTCCCAACACCAGTGAATAGCTTTGAAAGCACTGTGATTTAATTAATTTGACCACACAATTTTAAAAAGTAGGTATGCCCAAAGGTGAGGAGAGTGTAAGTTCATGGGTGTGTGAGTGCCTGTTATCTATTTCTATTTCAACAAAGATTGTTTAAGAGAAACCCACAGCCTGTTTTGTTTTCTACTCAGTTGACGTAGTTAGGTAGAGGTGATCCCAACCTATCTTTATCCTTTCAGCAAATCACACACAGGAGACCTCAGCACACTGCAGCCAGGCTTTCTCTGTGTCGTAGAATTAGAGCTGTTCTGTAAGGGCAAGGCACATATTTATCACATGGAGCCATTATCCCAGAAATTGTCTGGACACTTTATTCTATCCATAGTGGAAGAAGAGAGAGGCCCACGGAAGCTGACATACTATGGGCAAGAAATGACTAGGGGCCATATGTATCAAGCCTTTTTCCCATTTGCAAACGGGCCGATTCTCAGAATCGGCCCGTTTGAGAATTGGAAAAAGCCTTTTGGGATGTACCATCCCAAAAGGCCATCGCAAAATAGAGAATTGCAAAATTTGCGATTCTCTATTTTGCAAATGCAATTAAGGAATTGCAAATTGCGATTCCTTAAATGCAATTCTGGAAGCACCAGAAATTTGCTATTTGGCCTTAAGGAATTGCAAATTACCACCAACTTCAAGTTGGTGGTAATTTGCGATTTTCTTTAAAAAAGCACTTTTTTGATTTCTTAAAAGTGCCATATGTCGCACATACATGCCCTTAGGGCATGTATGTGCACAAAATGTGCACACATGCATATTTCAGGGGTGAAACAGGGTGTCCTTTTGGCACCCTTGCAACCTTGAAATTGCATTCTCAATTTGCGATTCTCTAATTGGTAATCGCAAATTGAGAATGTCTTCCCATTCATTCCTATGGGCCTCCTAGCCCGTAGGAATGAATGGGAAGGTATTCCTTATTTGCGAATCTCAATTTGCGATTCGCAAATAAGGAATATGTAGGATTCGCAAAATGTTTAGCAAATCCTACATACATTGCATTTTGCGATTCTCTAATTGCGATTCGCTAAAAATCGCAATTTGAGAATTGCAAAGCTCTTTTTTGATACATATGGCCCTAGATGTACAGGAAGCAGAAGAGGTTGGGCGTGGACATACGAGGGATTGTGACGAATACATAAGAGACTAAGGGGCATATTTACAATCCCCTATCGCCACCACATCTTCACTTTTAGTGACGTTGTGGTGGCAATAGGGGCTTCGCCTTATTTACAAGGCAGCGTTAAGCCACTTAACGTTGGCTTAACGCTGCCTTGTAAATAAGGCACACTTTCACGCTGTACTTAGCGTGAAAGGGGAGGGCAATGGGTGTTGGGGTGGCCATTCCACCGCAACACCCATTGATTTTGACGCTGCCCCCAATTTACTAGGGTGGCGTAAATAGGAGGCCACGCCAAAATTAAGACCAGGAAAAACCTGGTCTTAAGCATGCAAAATGAGGAGAAATGCTTTATTTCTCCTCGCTTTTGCTGTTTTCATGTCTGCTGCGTTGTGCAGCACACGTAGAAACAGCGAATTGCCATTGATTGTTTATGTGCAGGAAGGTGACCCTTCCTGCACATAAACAATCCAAAAAAAAAAGATGTTTTGCAACTTCTATGTGTGATGCATTCATTAAGCATCTCACATTTAAGTTACAAAACATCATTTAAAGATTGTTTATTTGTAGAAAGGGAGAACTTCCTGCACATAACCAATATTCCCCTCAACGCAGACACCCTTGCACTATGGTGCAATGGTGCCTGCGTTGTGACTCAGGTGCTAAGTTTAGCGCCGGCGCAGGGGGAAACACAGGGCTGCACCATATTGTTGTAAATACGGTGCAGCCCTGTGTTTTTGAAGTGGCGGAGTGTGGGGTTAAGCCAGGAATGCTAACGCCGCACTTCGTCAGTTCGTCATAAATATGCCCCTAATTTTGAATCTATGGCGAAAGGTGGAGGATGGTAAAAGGAGAGACATGAGTGTCTTTAACATATGTAGGTCTTATCAGTCAACATGAGCTAAACATTGAGAAAAGGTATGAAGTCATGCAGACAGGTTAAAAATATGGGAGTGAGAAAAAGAGATGACAAATGAGTACGAGGCATGAGTGGATGCATGAAGACAAGCAATGAGCCTTTGTGATGAAAATGTCCCTGACATTGTAAACCTGCATGTTCCCCTGGTCCAAGTGCCTGACTGGACCTAATCGGTATCCTAGCTTTTGATTTTGTGGCATTGACATCACACTAATCTAGCTTGTGCCCAGAAGCACATGCCTGGCTTTGAGAGGTCCTGGACTCTTCCTGTGGCCTGAATGGGTGCACCAATCATGCCCTTGTTTTAGGCAGAGGACAACTGGCCCGTCCTTGTCTTTAGCATACAGCGTTGGTGGTGGCAGCAAATTGATTATTAAAACTCAGCAGTGTGCACAAAACATTGTGTCTGGGTCACTGACATGGATGCCTACTCGCATACTCATGTAAAGTACTCGTCCAGTACTTTATACTAACATTCTGAGTGTATGTCATGTGTGGCATGTAACCTGTGCAGGTAGTGAGTTAGTTGTCCAGAGTAATAGAGGCCAGTAGACTCTATTTTCCCACTGGCTCCCGATACATAAGAAAGCTCTTTTCTATCTCCTCACACACATTCAAGGCACTATCAAACTTAAATGAGAAAAAGAAGAATTATTGGACGGAATGCTGAACAATTTCAATCACTCACCCAGAGTACAGAGATCTAGGCCTATATTCATCATTTTACTGCTCACCACTCCACCCCAGTTTGGACCTAGCCATATGCAAATCAGTCTTGACCCGAACTGCCAAGCCAGGTCCTCCCTGGACCGGAAACAAGCATCCTAGGACTGGTTTTGGGGTATCACCCCTCATCAGCCAGGCTAGCTTGAATCCAGTCGCATGGCAAGCACAGAACCCATGTCTGGCCATCCCCGTCCCACTTGGGGTAACAACTTAGGCCTCACCTAACTTAACTGTCACATCTCCTTCCACCAAACACCAAGACACCTCCACTTCACAGGACTCCAACTCCACACGCCCCACGCATACATAGAACCAGATGAGGAGGCCAGGCATTCTTTTACATTGCTCCTAAACCGTGAAACAACCTCCCACTCCATATCAGAGCCTCTTATTCTCTTCTTGAATACCACAAAAAGCTGAAGATCTGACTTTTCAATTAACCAACCTACCCTAGGCAGGGGCAGGCACACACACCTTCTCAATGCCAGCATACCCTTGCGAGTGATTGAACACTTGACAAATGCACATAAAATACATTTTCTGCTGCTGGTTATCTCAAAACAATAGTCTTGTTGTGGGATTCAACAAGCCCACAAACAACAGGCATGTTATGTTGAATGGAGGAGCATCTGGAGAGTAAGAAGCATATAATCATAACTTGTCTTTTTTTGTGTGTATGCAGATATATCACAAAAAGACAATGAAGTTTAATCATGAGAGGTTCAGTTCTGTGGCTGTACACCCACTGTATTTTAATGTTACATGATTCCAGAACATGAGGATACATATTCCAACTTCATAAGAGAATGTGTATAACACAGCTGTATGCTTTGTAAAATTATACAAATATACAGTCTCTAACCCCTTGGACTTGTTTTTCTGTTTGATCACCATTGTGTTCTTAATGACATGCACCAAAAGGACAGAATGAATATATTGAGATGGTATTCCACATTGAGGGGTACAGTGGTGGTGTGCTATGTAGAGCAGACATGCACATAGGCAACTTGCAAAGCTTGAACTAGCTACACAGCTACAGAGCATAGTATATGGTAAGATGGTTACAAGTCTTCATTGTTGTATAGGGGAAGGATTTTTAAATAATGTTGGGTGCTTGAAATTCAGGAGATGTTCTTTAACTTGTTACAACACCATTCTGACAAGTGTGATTGAAAGGTCACATGAACAGAGAATATGCATAATTTCACAATCTCAAGAACCACATTTATAAGACGGCAGCTATATAACCCTTGTCCACCAATTACAAATTGTGTCCCTTGGTGTCATTCAGTCAGAGTGAATGAATTAATGAATTAATTAATTAATACCAAAGAAGTAGAACTAAAGTGCTGAGGAGCGAATGTTGTATTTAGAAGAACTCTGGATTGGTTTTAGATCCAACACCTGTGTAATAGTTGTGAATGTGAGAACCTTGTCCTAGCACAAATATCCAGGAAAGCTTAACATCGTAGTTAGAGAAACAGAATGAGAATTGTTTTGAGCAATTTGATTCCCAAAGAAAAATCAGATTGGAAGAGATTTAGAGAATTACCATGGAAGTAATTTTTGGAAACCTCAGGATGCAGTAGTTGAGTGATAGCCTGCAAAGTATTGAAAGGAAGCCACTTCACTTTAACGATAAAACCTCAGCTGCCAGGGTAGAGATATTCTAGCAAGGCACTTTTTTCTGCTAATGCGCGAAATGCCGTAGGTGTGCCGCTATAGTAGATGAAAAATTACTAGAAAAATCTCTACTCAGCTTGTGACGCACTTTATTCTCATAGACTTACAGTTAATTTCATTACATTATATATTAAATATATTTTTTAAGTTTTACACTGTGTGGACTAGGCTAGGAAACAGGAAACCAGAGTACATACTCTCCACCCATGCAGATGAAACACCAAATCACATCACATCATAAAAAGCATGATTGATGAACACAGAAATATACATTCAGCAAAAACAAAAGTTGTAAATGTGAAGTTAAATTATTTATGATTATTTACTTGTGTGTTTTCTCTGAACACTTACATTTTTTATTCTTGAACCTGTATTGTGTTGGATCTGTTAAATTACTGCATACTCTGGTGCTTCTCTAGGCATAGGGGGCATTTGGAGGAGTAGGAGAATCACTGTTAACCAGCTGTTCTCCCAACTTCTTCCCCACCTCATTTGGAGTTGGCAAAACTGCATTTTTCCTGCTGGTGATTTGATTTGATTTGATTTTTATAAAGTGCAAACATTTACTCGAAGGCATCAAGGCGCTGTAGTCAAATGTCCAGAGCTAAGCTGTGACATACACCCACCATATTAAGTAATAGGGTGGTAACACTGTCTTTATAGTGTAGAGCCAGGTTTTAAGTGTCTTTCTAAAAAGATAAAAGCTCCATGATTGCCGTTGAGGTGCTTTGGTAGAGAATTCCAGAGTTTGCCTGTGGCAATCAAGAAGGCTCTGCCTCCCCATTTCATCTTTCAGATCCTAGGCACTGAGGCAAAATTACGATGTGTCGAGCAAAGGTTTCTTACTGGAGTGTACCAGTGAAACATCTGTTTCATTCCAGCAGGGCTAGGAAGATAAAGAGGCTTGTGTACAATACAGATGGCTTTAAACATAATGCATTTTCTGATGGGGAGCCAATGCAGATCACACAGCCCAGCAGCCTCGGAATATCAAGGATCACTCTGGAAAGCGCATTCTGTGCCACCTGCAATTTATGCTGAGTCAAGATAGAGGGGATTATATTAGTCCAATCTGGATATGACTAGAGCTAATGCAACCCGCTTTCATGCTGGCAATGGGATAAAAAGGAATATTTTTCTAAGCATCCTTATAAGCCAAAAGCAGGTCATCACCGTATGATTCGCGTGGGGATTAAGTGTGAGTTCAGTGGCACCCACCCGGCCACCAATTACTATTCCAGCATGAAGTTTGCATCCCAAAGAGTAGTATTTCAGTTTTATCACTGTTTAACTTCAGATAGTTCCTTCCCATCCAGTCGGCAACTGCTGACATGCATTGTGAGAAGTTATTCACAGTGACAGCAGAGTTCTTAGGAATCAACACATTAATCTGAGTGTCGTCAGCATAGGAAATTACATGCATCCCATAATCCCAGATGATGGCAGCAAGTGGAGAAACGTACAGGTTGAAAAGCGTAGGGCTAAATGATGAGCCTTGCAGCACCCCACAAGGCAGAGAGAAAACATCAGAGTGGAACTGATGTAGCAACACCCACTGAGAGCTGCCCATGAGGAAAGAGGACAGAAGAGCCAGGACCTGTTGTCTGATACCCATATCTTGAAGGCGTCCAATCAGTAGTGAGGTGGAGATGGTATCAAACGCCACGGATGAGTATAAAAGACCCAATGGCGGGACGTCTACTGGCATCCTTCAGCAGAATGTTTTGACCTGTGGTCTATCCACTATAGGACTGAAAGTGTGTTTAAAGGCCTGTCCTATTTAGTGTGGGCCTGCTGACAAATATGTTTTTTGTGTGGCTCATCCATGCTGACCAGAGAACATTTTCTCCCTGATGCACAGGGTGAAAACTCCCTCCATTTCAAGGACACTTGTTTTTTGTTTCACATAAGCAAATCCCTAGAGGCCTTTGTTCAGTGGCTGTTTCTCCTCGGAGGCAGAAGAGCATTGCTCCACCAGGCACCAGTGGCATAAACTAAGTCCTTTCCAGGGACTACTGGGATCCCTTGCTGCTCTGTAGGTGCAGCCTGCCTGGGCAGTGAATTGAACAGGGAGGGAATGGCCAATCAGAGGGATTGGCAGGGAATGCCGACCACATCAGCTGATGTCCAATGCGCATGTCGGGTTGGACAGGTCTCAGACTATGTCCAATCCAACATACGCAGTTCAGGCCTAGAACCCAGCACTCTGGGAGCCAGGGGAACATAACAAAGCCCCACTGTACCGTTTACAATGTGCCGATGCCCAAAGCTGATTTTACCTCCTGTACCAACACTGTAGCACTAAATATCAAGGGTGCATATCTGGAATGCACCTCAGGCCTCCTTAATTGACTGCCAGAAAATCCCTCCCCCTTTATCTCACTCTGGTGTGTTCCTCTTTCTCTCTTTTTGACGGTTTTCTGTCTTTCTCTTTCTCCGACTTTCACCTTTGTGTGCTTTTGGCTCTGGAAATGTCCAATGATGAAAAGTAAGTGCAAGTCACCAGAATGAGTGTTGGTGGGCCCCACCAGCAGCCACCGGCTTAAATGAAGCACCTGTAGGTGTTTGTAGGGCAAAAAACACTTTTAAGGGAAGCATTGATCCACTGCGTTGGGCCAGTCTTTCATAACTGATGAAACAGTTCAAATGTCTTGAATAATTGGCAATGGCTAAGACCCCAGATATATGATTTTGGGACACGTCAAACATTAGAAAACACATTCACTTCTTTCAAATATTTGAACTGAAGGTTCAGACTGCATTTATTTCTTCATTGTGCTGCACTATACATTAATACAGATATATTTAAGTGCCGCCCTAATCCCAGCGCTGAATTTGAAATCCTCGTGAGTGATAGGTAATCAGAGAAGGGAGAGGCCGCGGACAGAGAGAGAAGAGAGAGGTACCGGCTGGAGGGCAGCTGAGGCAATGACACATCCCGAATTAAAGACCTTTCTGCGCATATTTCCATTTGACTGATTGCAGCCAGCAGCTGTGGGTGGTTCCCAAAGCCTGGTTAGAGTATTTTCTTCTAAAGATGATTCTGCTTGCAGTGCAAGACACTGGGCAAGCACACACTTTAAAGGACTGAAGGCACGTTTTTCAATTTGCACATTACACTAACTGTTGAACATATTTATGCAGTAAGATATAGGGCAGTTTTTAATGTGTTTTATATTTCAAGACTGTACTTTCCCACTACTTTATAAACCTTGTGTTGTAAGTGAAGATACTCTCTTGTAGGCAGGTAGTCAAGTCTCGTAGATTATAAGATGTAGATTTATTGTATAAGTTATATCTTACTTACAGCAGGGACAGCATCCAAGCTGCTCAGCCCACTCTCTCCAACTGACATTCATACCAAACAGGCACTCATCAACGTTCCATTACATCACGCTCACACTGGCTTAGCAGCAGGGAACTGGGAATTATGGAGCCGATGCATAGCAGTTACCACAGGTTACAACAGATATTTTCTCACTAAATTAATTTGCTTTAAAATGCACCATTTACATATCATTTTTCAATTTTTTCTGGGGAGGAGGATCCATTCTGGACCCCACGTTTGTCCATTAAACTTACTCACTTCGCTCACTACATAAAAGTCATACCCAGCTTTTACGGCTCACCACTTTCAAATGTCACCAGCTGCCACTGCCTTTGTTTTCTGTAAAAGTAAAGGAAATGCTAAATTGGCTGACATGCCATTGTGGCCCACACCTGTAATAAATATGAAACAGCCACATTGACTTAAGCATTTTCATCATATATGCCATGCCAGAGTGTCAGGGAACTACAAATGTAATGCGTGGTCTGCCAAGGTTTACATCAGGCCAAATGGCTTGAGGTTAGTTAATGCTACAATGCAAGTGTCAGACAAAGAAATATTACGAAAGATGTTTCTGCTTGCCTCGTGAAACATTCTGCCACATTTGTCAAGTAAGTTTGGAGAATATAAAAACAGCCTAGAGCTGATCTATTACCCCCTGATATCCATCTAGGATTCAATTTGCTGTTCTGCTTCTCCAAACCTCTCCGCCAATACTCTCCTCTTATTCCATCCAATTAACCTCGCAAAATCCATTCTTCTGATCCCTTCTAGAGATTTTTACTTCAAATCTATTTATTAAACTTCTACCAACAATTCCATTGAGAATTGATATTCTCATCAATATTTATTTTTATCCCTCCTAAAATGTTTTTAACTCTAGGTCACATTGGTACTAATATGATTCTTCCTATTTCTTCCTTGAAATGCACCTCTTCACAGTTCCCAAATGCTGACACATACTGATGAGTGAAGAGCTACAGGAAATAGGGGAGAAGGGGAGTGGGGCTCAGAAGTGGGGATTGAGGAAGGGATCCGAGGATTAATAAGAGGGCAGAGGCAATGAAAAGGGAGTGAATCAGAGATGACATGTACGTACGAGAGTAATGGTCCCTAAGTGGGGTAAAGATGAAGGGACCAGAAAAGGAGATCAAGGGGAGACAAAAAAGAAGAATAGTGTCTTACCTTCTAGTACAGACTTCTCTTTCTCTTTGGAGACTTTCACTGTTCTGAAATTATCCCTTTTTATAGCTGGTCGCCTTCCTTACGCTTATTAAAATATATTGTCTTGCTAATGTCGTCATTAGATCTTTCTTTGTTTTGGAAACTATACAATGGCTGGTTGTGCTACTTATCTTGTTTTGTCATCATAGAGAAAACAGTAGGCGGTATAATCCTCTGGAAAGCAGAGCGTTAGGCAATTCTATACTAATTGATGGAAAGATGTTATTCTATTTTATTTAAAATATCAGGCCACATAACTACACTTGTGGCCGATATCCTAAACCGACCTGTCAACTCACCTAATGCTGTGTGTCACACATCTTTTTTTTTTTTTAATTATTTATAGATTTTAACATTCACAAACAGCAATCGTTTGCCTCAGACTGAGGCGAAGGCAAAGATACAGTTAGAAGCTTATGTTTGCATGCCTGAATTCAGAGACAACTATCATAACATGGCAAATAAAAGTCCTTCCGGGCATGCAATGTCCTCGGAGCTGACTGTACCAAATTCAGATCTTGTTCCACCTGAGGGGCAACAGTCGCTTGCTAATAGTGGTGGGGCAATTGGTAAGGAAGGGGGAAGGGTAGATAAGGGGGAAAGGGGAAAAAGAAGCGGGGGTATACCTCTCTGGCCGACCCGAAAAGGGTGGTATGCCAAGGCATGGGGTTGCTCCACCCCGTGCCACTGACCTCTCCGAGCACACCTATCCATCCGCTGCAGGTGCCTGTGCTAGGTCTTCTTGGTGAGTGCATAAAAAACCCTGCAGTGGTTCCCAAATGTTCTGAGGGCGCGCTTGCACAGGCATTAGCTCCCAGAACTCAGAGAGCTGGGTGTGACAAAATGCTGCATCCCTAAGCCATTCATCCTTACGCGGCTTGCGCCTGCGGCCCCAACAGATCGCCACACGTCTCTTCGCCAATAACAACATCATAGCCGCAAGTCTCCTATTGTCTGCAGGTAGGTTTTTGACATATCCTAGTAGAGCTGTTAGCGGGGTGCGCTCAATCTTACATTCCAGCATTTCATCCAGTGCATCAAATACACATTCCCAGTATCGCGCCACCTCCCAGCATTCCCATGCCAGGTGCATGAAGGAAGCCTCAGGCGTTCCGCAACGGGCACAGCGCGCCTCCACACTCAGCCCCGCCCTGTACAGCCACTCAGGAGTCCTGTATAATCTATGGAGGAATTTAAAATGAATAAGCCTAAGCCTATATTTGGGCAACATATCTCTGGATTGCGTGTAACAATAGGCCCACACACCCTCTTCAAAATGGGCTCCCAGGCTTTCCTCCCAATCACGTTGGGCAAAGAGTACACTTATTGGGGAATCGCGCTGCATGCCAGAGTAAAGACGGGTTATAAGTTTGCGGGGTGATGGATTGGACAAAAATGCTTCTAGGACGTGGAACGTTGGCGGCGCTACCGGGAATGAAGTGTAGTGCGCCCGCATGGCCGCCCGCAACTGATAATTTGTCATCCTGTCCAGTAGGCCTGTGTGTTTGTCTCCCAATGTGGCATCCAGGCTAATAAAGACGCCGTCTGGAAATGCACATCCCAGCGTATGTAGCTGAAGCTTGCGCAGTCGCTGACAGACTTCCGCCTCAGCAGTGAAAGGCAGCGCCGGGTGTCTGGTGAGCGGCACCGAGGGTGCAAATAAAGTGTCCAGGCATGACCTGCGACGGAGCAGCTGCCATGCCCAAACCGCACAGCCAACTGTATCAATCCCGGCCCGTGGGCGGCTCTGGGTTCAGAACAGCACCATATGCAGCGGGATTGGGTCCTGTGTTCGCCATAAACGGGGTCTGGTATATCCAATGAAACGCAAATTGGGCTTGAGCACAGCAGTGGTACAACTCCATGTCTGGCGCACCCAGGCCTCCCTGCTCGAACGGAAGTGTCAGAGTCTCCCAGGACACCCACGGCTGCACACCCACCCAGGCCAAAGAGATCAAATTTGACCGGAGCCGTTTCTTGAATTCCACCCTAAGAGGGAGCGGAAGGTTGGCGAAAGTGTATAGGAACTTGGGCAGTATCACCATCTTGGCAAAGGCGATGCGGCCAGCCAAGGAAAGAGGGAGCTCCCTCCAGTGGGGTAATCGGCCTTCCAGCCACTCCATGAGCCTGCCGTAGTTATATCGCCACAGCTCCGCATGATCTCTGCTGATCCAAATGCCCAAGTATTTCTCTGGGGAGTCCGCCCACTTTAGTGGAAATTCTGACTGAAACGGGTCCGTGGCAGCTGTAAGCGGGAAAATCGTAGATTTCCCCCACTTTATGGTGATGCCCGAAAGGCCGCCAAATCTGATGATCTCACGTATAAGGGGATCGAGATTAGTCACCGGGTGTTGGACATAAAGGGTTACATCGTCCGCATACATAGACTCAAGGATCACCCGGGGTGTAAAATTAAGACCTCTTCGCGCACGAAATTGTCGCAGCCGGGCCGCCAACGGCTCCATCGCAATGGGGAAGAGGAGGGGTGAGAGCAGACACCCCTGTCTAGTGCCACAAGCTACCCTGACCGGGGGGAAACTACTCCGTTTATCCGTAATCTGGCTGTTGGGGTGGTGTAGAGTAAAGCTACTTTTTTAAGAAACGCTGGACTCATGCCAATACGAGCGAGCAGCGAAAATAGATAAGGCCATTCAAGCATATCAAACACATTGGTTGCGTCCAAGAAGACAGCAACGGCAGGGAGGGCAGGGTCCACCTCCTGCATCACAGCGAAGAGGGTGCAGAGGTTGTGAGCCATGCTTCTGCCCGGGACGAAGCCACATTGATCGGGCCTAAGTATCGTGGGGAGCAGTGGGAGCAGGTGCAAGGCTAGCAGCTTTGCAAGTATTTTATTATCAATGTTAGTCATTGATAGTGACCTATAAGAGTCGCACATATGTGGGTCCTTGTCCGGCTTAAGAATGGTCACTATGAGTGCCTCGCGAAGGGATGGAGGGAGAACACCCTGCTCCAGCGAGAGCTCATACATGTTGAGGAGATGGGGCGCGAGGAGCGGTGCAAATTCCTTGTAAAAGGCGGTAGTGAGCCCATCCAACCCCGGTGCGTTGTCTCCGGGCATAGCCCTAATGACTCCGATCACTTCCTCTTCAGAAAACGGTTCGTCCAAATACTTACGGTGGGCATCGCTAAGCCAAACCAGCTCAACCGAGTCAAAGAAGAGGAGCAGATCAGTGGGTACCTCCGGCTGGCGAGCGGCATATAATGAAGAGTAAAATGTAAGCATTTTGGCCTGAACCGCATCTTGCCCAACCACGGTCTCGTCCTCGCCCTTCCTCAGCTCACTGATGTAACCATTTGCCCATGGCTTTTTTTAACAGGCCAGCAAGAGTTTTACCAGCTCTGTCGCCCTTGCCATACTGAAGGGCGCGCGCCTCCCTCCCCAAATAGTATGTTTCTCTTTGGGCCGCCTCCTCAAATTCCGCTATCTTTGCCTTGATCTGCCCGAGAGTTGAGAGTCGGCTGGACTCGAAGTAGTCCAACTCAAGTATGCGTATCTCGTTTTCAAGTCGCCGCAGGTCATTTCTCAAAGTGCGCAGAACTCCAGCCTGTTTGGCGATACACTATCCCCTAATAACAGTCTTAAAAGCCTCCCATAACGTGGACGGGGAGTCCACAGAACCGACATTTATCTCGAAGTATTCCACTATGACAGCCCGAATGTCTTCCCAAAATACCTGGTCCTGCAGGGCGCCAGCTGGAAGCCTCCAATTGTGGGTCCTACTTGGCGCATCCGGTAGTGCGAATTCCAGCAGTACCGGGGCATGATCCGAAAGGGAGCGAGCAAGGTAAGCGCTATGTCTGACCCAGGTGTCTACATCTCGGGAAATGAACCAGTAATCAATTCTGGACCACGTGGGGCCCACAGAGGAGATGCAGGTTCCCTCTCGCCTATTCTGGTGTAGACGACGCCAGACGTCAATAAGGCCATAGTCTTCCATGAGCACCTGAAGTTGCGCCGCTGCCCGCGGATGAGGCCGGCGCAAATCCCTGATCTGTCAGTGTCAGGATTTAGGATCACATTAAAGTCTCCTCCCCACAATACTGCACCGGGACCCAAGGATTCAACTAGCCGCCATACTTCACTAAAAAACTGAGGATCATCTATGTCGGGGCCATATACCGAGACTAGTCAGACGGGACGCCCTCCAAGGATCCCAACAACCATCACATAGCGCCCCTGAGGATCGCAGAGTGTGATGCGCGTGTGCCATGGGAGTGCCCGTCCTGAGGATTATGGCTGTGCCCCTGGCATAATTGGAGTACCCTGCTATAAATTTTTCACCCATCCACCCTGCTCACAGGCGCGAACAATTTTCCCTTGTCAAGTGTATCTCTTTTAAAAAGCAGATGTCCGCCCGTGTCTATTAAGCAGCGCTGCCACCAGACGCACCTTTCTACCATCATTCAGGCCCCTCACATTCCAGGTGATTGCCTTTAGGGTGTGTGCACTATTGGAATTGTCAACCATCCCTGCGCTTCCTCACATTCATGAACGGCAAAAGAGGGGCAAAGACCATCAGCTGAAGGTTTGAGGCCAGAGAGGAGGAGAGAGGGGAGGGGGGAAAGAAAGCGGGGAAAAAAGAGCATCGCAACCCAGGTAACTGACCCACCACCCAAACAGCCCACCCCCCACCCACTCCAGCCACCCAACTTGGCTGGAGAGCATCTACCCAATCCCAGCAAGGCCATGAAGGGCCAACAACAAGTTGCAACATGGGACTCATCCCAGGGGGGAACACCAGGGAGCTCGGCGTTTCCCAGCCTTGAAATGCTGGGTGGCTGGACAATGGCGCCCATAAGGGTCATATGGCCGAGCAGGCGGGTGACCAAAGTGGCACCTGTCCATCTCAAATGTCCATTAAGTGACAATGTCCAAGAATCCAGCAGAATCCAGTCCATTCGATCGCTGGAGTGCGCTCCGGTTCATTTTGCTCTGTGAAACTGCTTCATATTATTCAATCTTTCTCGTTAAGCAGGTCCTCTTCCATCTGGTCTCTGGCTACGGGCGATCTTAGCAGCAAGCTTGGGGTCCGTAAAGTAGGATGTCTTGCCGGAGTGAAAGACTCGCAGTTTCGCCGGGTAAAGTAAGGAGTATTTTATGTCCTGTTGCTGCAGCATTCTTTTTACCGGTATAGAAAAACAATGGTCCTAGACTTGTGTTAAATCTTGGTTGACTAAAGCATTCATAAACAGCATATAGTACATATATAGTTTAAATCAAAAATGTACCATTCATTCATTTAAAAAATACATATATATCCTCAAAAATCCAAGAAAGGCACACACTATTGCTTTATGGGTGACTCTTATTTTATTCGGTCACTTTTACTAATATAACATCATCATATTCAGTATTCAAGAAAGAAGGAAAGGTGGTTGCTCCAAAGGAAAAGGGGTGCTCGTGAAGTAAGATAGAATATGCAAAAGGGGAATCCAATCAAACAAAACAATAATTCATCATTTTATATACATTACAATTTCATTAGCAAAACTGGTCGTGATTTTATGATGACACCAGTTCTACATTAGGGCCTGTCCAATCGGTAATTCATGATTGTTCATTTTATTCTATTGGCAAACAGCGTTTGTCTGTAAGCGCGTAGGACTGGGGTAATATCAAGTACAGGCCCCGAACAGGGGAAAATGTCGACGTTTCGACCCTAGTGCAGACCAGCTGGATTCCCCCGGGCTGTGCGAAGATGAATCACTAAGACGCTGTGGGCGATTTTTCTCACCCATTATTTAAAATAACCTGCTGATATCAAGCTGCAATTCTTTTTGCGGATCTTTATATCCATGCCTAGGGGCGGCACCTTAACTGTGCATCACCCATGATCAGTTGCTCCCCCCATCCCTTCTTTCTGTCCTGAGGAAGACCCGCCTGCAGAGGATACAAACTGCCCTCATTGCACTAGGGTCGAAAACGTCGACATTTTCCCCTGTTCGGGGCCTGTACTTGATATTACCCCAGTCCTACCCGCTTACAGACAAACCACCTTTCCTTCTTTCTTGAATACTGAATATGATGATGTTATATTAGTAAAAGTGACCGAATAAAATAAGAGTCACCCATAAAGCAATAGTGTGTGCCTTTCTTGGATTTTTGAGGATATATATGTATTTTTTAAATGAATGAATGGTACATTTTTGATTTAAACTATATATGTACTATATGCTGTTTATGAATGCTTTAGTCAACCAAGATTTAACACAAGTCTAGGACCATTGTTTTTCTATACCGATTATTACCCAGGTCCATTGACTTCTATGGGTTACCCCAGTATATCATAATGGGCATTCTTTTTACCGGCATAAATTCTCGGCAGGCAGCCTGAACAGATAGGGTAAAATCCAGGAAGAAAGAGATAGCATTGCCTTGGTATCTGGTGTCTTGTAGGTCCCGGGCCTTGCACAGCACCGTGTCTTGATCCCTGTAGTTTAAAAGCCTCGCGATAATGGGTCGGGCCGGGGCACCCGGGGAGGGTCTCGGGCCGAGGGATCTATGGGCTCGCTCCACGACGCACACTGTCGAAAGAGCATCGCCAAAGAGAGACCGAAGCATGTCTTCAATGTAGTTCTCCACGCGAGTCAAAGCAGTAGTTTCAGGGATTCCAAGGATGTGCAAATTTTTGCGCCGGGACCTGGCATTTTTGTTCCTGATGATCTCCAGCACCTTCTCCATGCGGAGCAATTTCTCGCAGGCTGTCGCGCCGTCATCCTCCAGCGCAGAGGTCCGTTGCTCCACCTCCCCAATGCGCTCATCATGACTCGTCACCTTATCCTTAAGTTGATCTAGTCGGTCATACATCGAGTCAATTTTTAAGTCAATTGCTGCCAGGGAGTGTTTCAGGTCCGCAAACATGGCACGGATGCTTGGCTCAGTGGTCGATGCAGCAGCCATATTCATGTCAATCTGCTCCTCCACTGGAGCGGTGCCTCCCCTGGTGGTTTTACACTGTTCAAATGAGAGCTTCGGCTGTTTCGCATCCACTTTGCCCATGGCGCACTGCCTGATCACGCCACTGGGGATGATCCTCACCAGAACGGGTCAGTCAGTTCGGACGCAGTCGGGACACCACAAGGGTGCACTCCGGGCCTTCGCGTCGTAGGGACCCAGGCTTCTCTGCCCTGCAGAATCAAGAGTGCAGCGAGGTGGGCACGACCTATCATGCACAAGTGGCCTCCAGCCCTGATATTCTGTGTGCTATGTCAGCGCCACTATCAGTGCTCACCGAGTCACCCGGCCTCCAGTGTGGTCACACACCCTGTTGCAGTCAAATGTAGCCCTCCGATAAGTGCCCCTGTACCTCAGGGTCAGCGCGGCGCTAGTCAAGGGGGCCAAGGGCTCGCTGCTCCTCCAGGGAAGGTAGGGACCGACCGAAGGGCTGCACCCCGCATCCACAGGCACCACAAGTGGTATTTTCTTCAGTCCAAATGATAGGGTCTGCCCTGTCTCAGAGTTCCAGGAAGCCGGGCTGAATCAGGGACCTATGTTCTCACACCCGGCGGCATGACCCACCAGGGAGCAGTCTCGGAAGGTCCGCACGGCCTCACCGCAGGGCCACGTCACTAGGCTGCAGAGGCCCTGCCTCGCCGCACCGGTGCGTTGCTTAAGCCGTCCAGAGGATCCGCAACGTAGAACACTGTGTTCCCCCCTGATCGCCTCACTCAAGGCTCCGCAGCCGCGTCAGGATTCAGCACCCGCTGTCCACTTACTGTCGGTCGGCCAGGCCCCTCAGGAAACCATCCTTTCCACCCTCTGGTACCTGCAGCCCTGTTTAGGCGTGGGCGCGTCTCGCCGGGTCTCAGGGCGGATCTGCCTCGCCGTGCCGGTGATTGGTGGAGAACATCCCCGGGGGGCCCGCACCGCACCGTTATGGCCGCCCCAGCCCATGCTGCCCCTGTAATCCGTGCCTGGGGCTAAGGGGCGGTGCTATATTCTCAGCCTCTCTCCGCCCGTACAACTGCTGCACTGCGCCGGGGCTCCGCTTCTCTGCAGCCAGGCCAGGGGAAGTCACTTCGGGCCGGGAGGGCCCACATGGGGGCTAATCTCCAACTTTAAGCCACAGTCCCACGGGCGAGCGGAACACCACCCAGTGGCCACCACCGCACCCCGCCGGGCGACCTCCCGGCCGACGGCTCCCTACCTGGGCTTGTTTCACCTCCTGCAGATCTGGACTCCACCGGGGGTCCCCAGCGCGTGTCACCAGGGCCCGGGGTGAGGTGTCTTCCGCAGCCAGTCCGGACCAGCGCCGGGTTACAATCACCTTCCCTGCGGCTCCAATCACCTCGGCCGCTGCCAGAAAGGCCACAGCAAACCTCCGTACAGGATCACACCAGAGCCAGCACCGCTACCGCAGCCCACAGGCCGGGGCTGCCATTTTCGCTCCGCGTGGAGCACTGGTTTCTCCTCGCCGGAGCTGCCGCACGCAGCCCCCGAATTTCGCCTCAGACAGCAACAGCAGCTCTCCAGGTACGTCCTTGCTCAGTGTCAGTCCTCGATGGGCATCCCGGCTGCAGGATTACTGGCGGATTGTCTGTCCAATAAACAAACATAGACCTGATTGTAAAGGACATAGTCCAATTTCTTTTGTAGAACTGGTGGTGGGGGGCTGCTACCTCGACCCAACCGCTGGTTCCAAACAATTACCAGTCTTAACCAGTCCCAAAGTGCCCAAAGAATTATTTTTATATTTATAAACACACGTTTATCAGTCAACTCCATACACCTATACCCCCTAATGAAAAGGTGTGAGAAGTTGGCCTGGTATATGTTGTCCACTAATTATAGTGGGCACCTTGCACCAGTCCAAACAACCCCTTATTGGAGATAGGTTAAAGACAACCTTTATTGAAAGCTATCCTAGTGGTAGCTATGGAGAGCAGCCTTCAGGCTAAGTCTTGAAGGAATGTAAAGCAGCCTGTTTTACCAGTCTATAATCTCTTGAGTGACCAAATGAAAGAGGACCACACCAGGTATATATATAAAATATATGTATTTAGTCTTAAACACACCCCTCTAGTCTCTTTATGAGGCTAGAGTTCAAAGTACATAAGTTACAAGTCGAATATCAGCAGTATTTAGCACAATACACGTTTGAGCTCTAGGGGCGTACCAAACCATATACTAAAATAGTGGTATAAGAACCACGACTGAGCTAGACACAAGGCCTAGAACCTGTAGAAGTGCTTGGACCCCAAGGAACCACCCAAGGTAGTGACACAGGGGACCCACGGGGGACACGTGCAGTGTGAGAACACAGCCGCGAATCGCCGTTAACTTCTATGGGGAAAGTCGCGGTTGGAATTTTAAAAGGAAAGGAAACTTAGAGGAGGACTTGGAGCAAATCCCTTTGGAACTAGGCAGTTCTAGAGTCAATACCCACGGGAGCACCGGAGAACTCGAGTTACCTCACCCAGGGAAGCCGGGTGCTTTTGGCGTCGGGTTTCGTCGTCGTTTTCAATGGCGATCTGCAGCAGCAGGCTGCTGGCGACCAAGTCGAAAGTGTCCGGGTGGTTCCAAGAGTGGATCGAAGATCTGAAGGACCTGAAAGCAGAGGGGACAGAGTCTGGGTCACTAGCCAGTGACCAGGAAGGCGATGAGCAGATGCCCACCGATGTCGGGTGCTTCAGGTAGGTTGACGGTCGTCTTGTCTCTATTCAGCCACGAGGTCCAGGAGGCGTTGATGATGACCAGGAGCTGGATTCGAGCTGTCCCACAACGTCTGTCGATTGCTGCGGTGTCTTCGACCGTATTGGACCCAACAAGCCTTGGCAACGGCAAGTCACTAGGAAACAAAGAAAGGACGTTGATGCAGACCAGCAAGGTCTGGGGGACTCACCCAGCGAGAGTAAGTCAGGGCACGTCTGGAGCAACCAGGAAAGCCTAAGCAGAAGAAGAGTTGCCTTCGGGAGGGCCCACTAGCCAACGGACTAGCGACCGCGAAGGAGCCTTGAGTGGACGCACTTGGAGCTGGCTCACAGGACACTCGTGGAGTGGAGGCCAGTGATCTTCGGTGCAGTCGGTGCTGGAGGCGGTGGCTACTCGGAGCCCAAAGCACAACTTCGTAGGTGACCAGGAAGAGGATGCACTTGCAAAGGTTCTCGGTGTCCAGGGGTCACGGTTCCACGTTACCCACGACAGCTACGGGCCTCAGCTTCGCTGGGGACTAAGGGCAGCCTCGGGAAGTCTGGAAATCTACATCTGATGTTGCAAAGACTTCGGCGTCCGGCAGGAGCTTCAGCGATGCAGACCGGACAATTGCTTCTTAGGTGCCTGCCAAGCAGGGGAGTCACTCCTTGACCCCAAGGGAGATTCTTCAGTCCTCTAATCTTCAAGTAGAGCGTCGAAGGTCCAGGATTCGGCTTCAGAGTTTCGTCCAGGGTAATCTAAAGTCCTAAGGACTGGGGTCCCATACTTATACTAAGTTAGGGGGTTGGACATACTCTGGGGACCCACCTATGGGAGGGTCAGGGAAGAGGGGTGGTTACACCCATTCCCTTTGTCCAGTTTCGCACCAGAGCAGGGGCTGGAAGCCCCTGAACCGGTTTGAACTGGGGTATGCACAGGGACACCAAATGTGCCCCCAGTGCTGGACTTCAAAGCACTCTGAGAGTGCACCCACCCAGCCCCAATACACATCAGCCTGTCTGGGAGGTGGTTACACCTCCCTGCAACAGGAAACCTATTGTCCAGGCCTCCCCTGCCGGAGTTTCGGTCAGCAGCAGGAGGCCAGACTCGCGTCTGTGGCTGCAGCATCCATTTTGTGATGCCAGGGCTCTGTAAAGTTAATACCGGGGTATGCCGGTGTGGACATGTCTCTCCCTCTAGAAGGGTGGAATGCTACCCCCGCCACCAGAACTGGCGGGGGGTAGTATTCTAAGATGTTTGACACCAAACACGACATGTTTCCATGCAGCCATCCCAAAGTTAGCATTTAACGCGAGGTTATAATGCACTTAAGAGTATATGGTCAGGCTGCACCACAAACAGCACCAGAGGATTGACTCCGAACGCTGCAGAGGGGCTCTGCTCATGCAGGGGCACCCCCTCACATAAAAACCAAGCACTCTGCCTTCAGGATAGTTAAGGCCTGCCATAGGAGTGACTTATAGGTTTATATGTGTGTATGTATGTAATGATATAGGTAGCCTATATCACAGTAAGGGGTGCATGCACCACTTTACCCAGGCTGCAGTAGCAGTCCTGTGGTGTCATTTTGGAGGGCCTTCCAGGGGTGGCACAATACATGCTTCAGCCCCTGGTAGGCCCCTGGGGTACCTATGCCCTGGGTACATAGTATACCATATACTAGGGACTTATAAGGGCACCCCAGAATCCAATCAGAGAAGTACCTAAGGTACCTGGAATCCATTTAGAGAGGAAGCAGCTAGGCTGGGGTTCTGATTAGCAGGGCCCCAGCCAGACTAAAGTCAAAATACAGTGAAGCATTAGCAAAAAGTGGGGGTAACCATAAGAGGCAGATCCTACTCTCCTACACAACCCCCCCCCCAAATGCAGGGACATTAAACTAACCTTGACCAGTTGAGTCTTCATGTTCTAAGTGGAAATATCTGGAGAGTCCATCTGCATTGGCATGGTTACTCCCAGGTCTATGTTCCACTGTATAGTCCATCCCCTGTAGGGAAATGGACCACCTCAAAAGTTTGGGGTTTTCACCCTTCATCTGTTTTAGCCATAAGAGGGGCTTGTGGTCTGTTTGAACAAGGAAGTGAGTGCCAAACAAGTATGGCCTCAGCTTCTTCAGAGCCCAAACCACAGCAAAGGCCTCCTCTCTATGGCTGACCAACGTTTCTCTCTGGGGGTCAGCCTTCTGCTAATAAAAGCTACTGGCTGATCCTGACCTTCATCATTCAACTGTGACAGTACAGCCCCTACCCCCAACTCAGATGCATCTGTTTGCACAATGAACTTTTTGGAGTAATCAGGACTTTGCAGAATGGGAGCAGTGCACATGGCCTGCTTCAGGTCATCAAATGCCTTTTGACAGCTAACTGTCCACTGAACCTTTTGGGCATTTTCTTAGAGGTTAAGTCATTCAGGGGTGTCCCTATTGATCCATACCCCTTGACAAATCTTCTGTAGTACCCAGTCAGGCCTAAAAAGGCTCTCACCTGAGTCTGGGTAGTTGGAGCAGTCCAGTCCATGATGGGCTGGATCTTGCTCTGCAATGGTTGAACATGGCCTCCACTCACAAGGTGGCCCAGGTACACAACCTGACTCTGCCCTATCTGGCACTTTGTGGCCTTGATAGTGAGGCCTGCTTTCTGCAGGGCCTGCAAAACATTTCTGAGGTGGACCAGGTGATCCTCCCAGGTGGAGCTAAAGACAGCAATATCATCTAGATATGCTGCACTATAGGCTTCCAGACCTGTAAGGACTGTGTTCACCAACCTCTGAAAAGTAGCAGTTGCCTTTTTCAAACCAAAGGGCATCACCACAAATTGGTAAAGCCCACCAGGTGTAGAAAATGCAGTTTTTGGCTTTGCATCATCAGCTAGTCTGATCTGCCAGTAGCCAGCTGTTAGGTCAAATGTGCTTAGATACTTGGCTGAGGCCAAGGTGTCTATTAGCTCATCTGCCCTGGGGATTGGATGGGCATCAGTCCTAGTGACTGCATTGAGGCCTCTGTAGTCCACACAAAACCTCATCTCTCTCTTACCATCTTTGGTGTGAGGTTTTGGCACCAGGACCACAGGACAAGCCCAAGGGCTATCTGAAGGCTCAATGACACCCAGCTCCAACATTTTCTGGACTTCAGTCCTGATACAGTCCCTGACCTGGTCAGGTTGCCTGTAAATCTTACTTTTAACATGCAGACTGTCCCCAGTGTCCACTTCATGAGTGCACCAGGTGGTCTGACTTGGAGTCAGAGAGAACATGTGTCTGAACTGATTGAGCACCTGTCTACAATCAGTCTGCTGCTGGGCAGTGAGGCTGCCTGCCAAGGCTACACCATCCACTGACCCATCATCAGGGTTCTGTGAGAGCAGGTCTGGGAGAGGGTCACTCTCCTCCTCCTGTCCCTCATCAGTTGCCATGAGCAAGCCCATGTCAGCCCTGTCCACATATGGCTTCAGCCTGTTGACATGGAGCACCCTATGGGGGCTCCTGGGAGTTCCTAGGTCTACCAGATAGGTAACCTCTCCCTTCTGTTCAACAATGGTATGGGGGCCACTCCACTTGTCTTGGAGGGCTGTTGGGGCCACTGGCTCCAGCACCCACACCTTCTGCCCTGGCTGATAAACAGTCAGCACAGCCTTTTGGTCATGCCAGGCTTTCTGTAATTCCTGGCTGGCCTCAAGGTTGTTGGTTGCCTTTTTCATGTACTCAGCCATCCTGGAGCGGAGACCAAGTACATAGTCCACTATGTCCTGTTTAGGGGGTTTGAGAGGTAACTCCCAACCTTCCTTCACCAGACACAATGGACCCCTGACAGGATGGCCAAACAAAAGTTCAAAAGGGCTGTAGCCAACCCCCTTTTGAGCCACCTCCCTGTATGCAAATAAAAGGCAGGGCAAGAGTATGTCCCATTTTCGCCTAAGCTTTTCTGGGAGTCCTTTAATCATGCCCTTCAAGGTTTTGTTGAATCTCTCAACTAAACCATTGCATTGTGGGTGATAGGGGGTGGTGAACTTATAAGTCACTCCACACTCCTTCCACATTGCAGTCAAGTAACTGGACATGAAGTTTGTACCTCTATCAGATACTACCTCCTTAGGAAAGCCCACTCTTGAGAAAACTCCCAGGAGGGCCCTTGCCACCACAGGTGCTGTAGTGGTCCTAAGGGGAATGGCTTCTGGGTACCTGGTGGCATGGTCCACCACCACCAGGATAAACCTGTGCCCAGATGCTGTTTGGGGATCCATGGGACCAACTATGTCAATCCCCACCCTCTCAAAGGGAACCCCCACCACAGGTAGTGGTATCAGGGGGCCTTTGTGGTGCCACCTGCCTTCCCACTGGCTTGGCAGGTTACACAGGAGCGACAAAACTCCTTGGTGTCTTCAGACATGTGGGGCCAGTGAAAGTGAGGGACAATTCTGTCCCAAGTCTTGTTCTGGCCCAGGTGGCCTGCTAAGGGAATATCATGGGCTAGTGTCAATAGGAAGCCCCTGAACTTCAGAGGTATAACCAACCTCCTGGCTGCTCCAGGCTTGGGGGCTCTACTCTCTGAGTACAGGAGTCCATCATCCCAATATATCTTATGGGTGCCACTAGCATTCCCAGCAGCCTCAGCAGCAGCTTGCTGTCTGAGGGGTTCAAGAGAGGGGCAGTTCAGCTGCTCCTGGCTCAGATCTGCCCTGGAAGGGACCCCTGTCCCCAAGAACTCAACCTGATCAGGTTCAAGCTCCTCTGGGACAGTTCCTTCTTCAGGCCTGAGATCATCTTCCTCAAAAGACTGATCTTCCTCCTGAGCCAAGTGGGAAGGCACTGCCTTAACCCTACTGCTCCTCCTCTTGGGAGGCACCTGGTCCATTATTCCAGAATCCAGGGCCTGTTCAGCTTTTGACATTTTTGCCTGTGACCTAGTCACAGCAAAGACATGTGCAGGGATCCCTAGCATTTCTGCATGTTTCCTGAGCTCCACCTCTGCCCATGCTGAGGTTTCAAGATCATTGCCAAGCAAGCATTCAACTGGTAGGTCTGCACTCACCACAACCTTCTTAAGGCCAGTTACCCCTCCCCAGGAGAAGTTAACAACTGCCAGAGAATGGTCTGTTCTGACATTGCTAGCATTGGTCACTTGGTACATTTCACCAAGTATAATCTGCCCAGGATCCACAAGATCTTGTGTCACCATGGTGACACTTGCTCCTGTGTCCCTGAATGCCAAAGCCTCTCTTCCATTAATTAAAGGCTGCTGTCTGTATTTGCCCAAATTATTGGGACTCACACAGGGGGACATATCCAGGCCCCCATCACAGACTAGGACAGCCTGAGTTGGCACTCTGACTAGGCCAGAGCCCATCTCAGTACCCAGGGTCAACCCTACTACACCCTTATTCTGAGTACTTCCACTACCAATTGTAACTGGACTAGGGGGAACAGTTGCCTTAGGGGCAGTGGTGGTTGGATTAGAGTCTTTGGCCTTGGTGCAGTCACTGGTCCAGTGAGTTTTCTGCTTACAGATTTTGCACCAAGGCTTCTTTTGGCCTTTTCCTTTGTTGGATTGGGATTCCCCACCAGATGCAGATTTTTGGGGGCCTTGTGAAGACTTCTGGTCTTTACCCTTCTCCCCACCCTTATCAGAGTTTTTGGAATCTGACTTCTTCTGGTCACCACCTTGGTTCTGTACCTTCTGCTTCACCCTGGTTCTGACCCATTTGTCTGCCTTCTTTCCCAATTCTTGGGGAGAGGTCAGATCAGAGTCCACCAGGTACTGATGCAACAGCTGATTTTGACAGTTATTAAGAATCTGCTCCCTCATGATAAGATTGTACAATCCCTTGAAGTCACATACCTTACTGCCCAGTAACCAACCTTCCAGAGCCTTGGTAGCACAATCTACAAAGTCCACCCAGTCCTGTGTCTGTGCCTTTTGGGTATCTCTGAACTTTAACCTGTATTGTTCAGTGGTTAGGCCAAACCCATCTATCAGTGCACTCTTCAGGGCTTGGTAATCATCAGCATCCTCTTCTCTTACAGTGAGGAGCTTGTCTCTACCTTTGTCTGCAAAGGAGAGCCACAAGATTGCTGCCCACTGCTCCTGGGGGACCCTCTGAACTTTACAGGCCCTTTCCAGTGCAGTTATCCATTTGTGGATGTCATCCCCACTCTGGTAGGGAAGGACAATCTTGCTCAGGTTTATATGGTCATAAGACCTTTCCCTACCACTAGGGAAGTTGCTGCCACCATGGGACTCTAGTCCCAACTTTCTTCTTTGTCTATGAAGCTCTAGGGACTCCCTGTCTATAGCCAACTGCTCTCTTCTGATTCTAAGCTGAGCTTCTCCATACTGGAGCAGTCTCTTTTTCCTCTCATTAGAGGATTCCCTCCTATGAGAAGAAACAGAGGTCCCTACTCAGGTGTCAGAGTGGTTAGACTCCTGAGAAGGAGATCTGGACCTTCTAGGCACACTCACAACTCTTCCTGGTGGGACAAAGGTGAGGTCATTCTGATCCTCCTCTTCATTCACAGGAATAGCTGGGTTTTCCAGGTCAAGGTCATTGTCACCTTCCTGGCCAGTTTCAGAGGGGGGTACTGGGTGAGTTCACCCCTGGCCCCTTCCTCATCTTCTGCCCCACCCTCTCTGCCTACCCCTTGCAGACCCTATAGGGTCTTCTGAGGTCATCTAGCAGAAGCATCTCCATGAGACGTTGGGTGTTGGCACTTTTGCCTGTCTTCAGCTTCCTAATCTTGCACAACTCTCTCAATTCCAAGAATGGGAGGTTGTCATATTTGGATGGCAGGAGCCCACTGGTTCCTGGTAGTGAAGACATTACTAGTGAGGTGTGGTGTATGCACTACCTACTCTAGTGTGGCCTACTAAACTCTCTTGAGTTGTAGAAAGGGTGTGCTAGCCCTTAACACACAACTCTAAGTTCAGTAGAACTTACTGTATACTAAGCTTGTATTTATATGTACCTAAGGTACCTTTAGTGGTTTTCAGTTGAGTCACATTCACTTGAGATTATCTGGTAAAACAATAGCAAGCTGGAATCCCACACGCTGCACACCAATGTGAGAAGTTGGCCTGGTATATGCTGTCCACTAATTATAGTGGGCACCTTGCACCAGTCCAAACAACCCCTTATTGGAGATAGGTTAAAGACAACCTTTATTGAAAGCTATCCTAGTGGTAGCTTTGGAGAGCAGCCTTCAGGCTAAGTCTTGAAGGAATGTAAAGCAGCCTGTTTTACCAGTCTATAATCTCTTGAGTGACCAAATGAAAGAGGACCACACCAGGTATATATATAAAATATATGTATTTAGTCTTAAACACACCCCTCTAGTCTCTTTATGAGGCTAGAGTTCGAAGTACATAAGTTACAAGTCGAATATCAGCAGTATTTAGCACAAAATACGTTTGAGCCCTAGGGGCGTACCAAACCATATACTAAAATAGTGGTATAAGAACCCCGACTGAGCTAGACACAAGGCCTAGAGCCTGTAGAAGTGCTTGGACCCCAAGGAACCACCCAAGGTAGTGACACAGGGGACCCACGGGGGACGCGTGCAGTGTGAGAACACAGCCGCGAATCGCCGTTATCTTCTATGGGGAAAGTCGCGGTTGGAATTTTAAAAGGAAAGGACACTTAGAGGAGGACTTGGAGCAAATCCCTTTGGAACTAGGCAGTTCTAGAGTCAATACCCACGGGAGCACCGGAGTACTCAAGTTACCTCACCCAGGGAAGCCGGGTGCATAGGTGTCTTTTGGCGTCGGGTTTCGTCGTCGTTTTCAATGGCGATCTGCTGCAGCAGGCTGCTGGCGACCAAGTCGAAAGTGTCCAGGTGGATCCAAGAGTGTATTGAAGATCTGAAGGACCTGAAAGCAGAGGGGACAGAGTCTGGGTCACTAGCCAGTGACCAGGAAGGCGATGAGCAGATGCCCACCGATGTCGGGTGCTTCAGGTAGGTTGACAGTTGTCTTGACTCTTCAGCCACGAGGTCCAGGAGGCGTCGACGATGACCAGGAGCTGGATTCGCGCTGTCCCACGACGTTTGTCGATTGCGGCAGTGTTGGCAACTGGATTGGACCCAACAAGCCTTGGCAACGGCAAGTCACGTGGAAACAAAGAAAGGACGTTGATGCAGACCAGCAAGGTCTGGGGGACTCACCCAGTGAGAGTAAGTCAGGGCACATCTGGAGCAAACAGGAAAGCCCAAGCAGAAGAAGAGTTGCCTTCAGGAGGGCCCCCTAGCCAACGGACTAGCGACCGCAAAGGAGCTTTGAGTGGACGCACTTGGAGCTGGCTCACAGGACACTCGTGGAGTGGAGGCCAGTGATCTTCGGTGCAGTCAGTGCTGGAGGCGGGGGCTACTCGGAGCCCAAAGCACAACTTCGTGGGAGACCAGGAAGAGGATACACTTGCAAAAGTTCTCGGTGTCCAGGAGTCACGGTTCCACATTACCCACGACAGCTACGGGCCTCAGCTTCACTGGAGACTCAGGGCAGCCTCGGGGAAGTCTGGAAATCCACCTCTGATGTTGCAAAGACTTCAGCATCCGGCAGGAACTTCAGCGATGCAGACCGGACAATTGCTTCTTAGGTGCCTGCCAAGCAGGGGAGTCACTCCTTGACCCCAAGGGAGATTCTTCAGTCCTCTAATCTTCAAGTAGAGCGTCGAAGGTCCAGGATTCGGCTTCAGAGTTTCGTCCAGGGTAATCTAAAGTCCTAAGGACTGGGGTCCCATACTTATACTAAGTTAGGGGGTTGGACATACTCTGGGGACCCACCTATGGGAGGGTCAGGGAAGAGGGGTGGTTACACCCATTCCCTTTGTCCAGTTTCGTGCCAGAGCAGGGGCTGGAAGCCCCTGAACCGGTTTGAACTGGGGTATGCACAGGGACACCAAATGTGCCCCCAGTGCTGGACTTCAAAGCACTCTGAGAGTGCACCCACCCAGCCCCAATATACATCAGCCTGTCTGGGAGGTGGTTACACCTCCCTGCAACAGGAAACCTATTGTCCAGGCCTCCCCTGCCGGAGCTTCGGTCAGCAGCAGGAGGCCAGACTCGTGTCTGTGGCTGCAGCATCCATTTTGTGATGCCAGGGCTCTGAAAAGTTAATACCGGGTATGCCGGTGTGGACATGTCTCTCCCTCTAGAAGGGTGGAATGCTACCCCCGCCACCAGAACTGGCGGGGGGGGGTAGTATTCCAAGATGTTTGACACCAAACACGACATGTTTCCGTGCAGCCATCCCAAAGTTAGCATTTAACGCGAGGTTATAATGCACTTAAGAGTATATGGTCAGGCTGCACCACAAACAGCACCAGAGGATTGACTCCGAACGCTGCAGAGGTGCTCTGCTCATGCAGGGGCACCCCCTCACATAAAAACCAAGCACTCTGCCTTCAGGATTGTTAAGGCCTTCCATAGGAGTGACTTATAGGTTTATATGTGTGTGCAATGGTAGTGATATAGGTAGCCTATACCACTGTAAGGGGTGCATGCACCACCTTACCCAGGCTGCAGTAGCAGTCCTGTGGTGTCATTTTGGAGGGCCTTCCAGGGGTGGCACAATACATGCTTCAGCCCCTGGTAGGCCCCTGGGGTACCTATGCCCTGGGTACATAGTATACCATATACTAGGGACTTATAAGGGCACCCCAGAATCCAATCAGAGAAGTACCTAAGGTACCTGGAATCCATTTAGAGAGGAAGCAGCTAGGCTGGGGTTCTGATTAGCAGGGCCCCAGCCAGACTAAAGTCAAAATACAGTGAAGCATCAGCAAAAAGTGGGGGTAACCATAAGAGGCAGATCCTACTCTCCTACACAACCCCCCCCCCCAAACGCAGGGACATTAAACTAACCTTGACCAGTTGAGTCTTCATGTTCTAAGTGGAAATATCTGGAGAGTCCATCTGCATTGGCATGGTTACTCCCAGGTCTATGTTCCACTGTATAGTCCATCCCCTGTAGGGAAATGGACCACCTCAAAAGTTTGGGGTTTTCATCCTTCATCTGTTTTAGCCATAAGAGGGGCTTGTGGTCTGTTTGAACAAGGAAGTGAGTGCCAAACAAGTATGGCCTCAGCTTCTTCAGAGCCCAAACCACAGCAAAGGCCTCCCTCTCTATGGCTGACCAACGTTTCTCTCTGGGGGTCAGCCTTCTGCTAATAAAAGCTTCTGGCTGATCCTGACCTTCATCATTCAACTGTGACAGTACAGCCCCTACCCCCAACTCAGATGCATCTGTTTGCACAATGAACTTTTTGGAGTAATCAGGACTTTGCAGAATGGGAGCAGTGCACATGGCCTGCTTCAGGTCATCAAATGCCTTTTGACAGCTAACTGTCCACTGAACCTTTTTTGGCATTTTCTTAGAGGTTAAGTCATTCAGGGGTGTCACTATTGATCCATACCCCTTGACAAATCTTCTGTAGTACCCAGTCAGGCCTAAAAAGGCTCTCACCTGAGTCTGGGTAGTTGGAGCAGTCCAGCCCATGATGGTCTGGATCTTGCTCTGCAATAGTTGAACCTGGCCTCCACTCACAAGGTGGCCCAGGTACACAACCTGACTCTGCCCTATATGGCACTTTGTGGCCTTGATAGTTAGGCCTGCTTTCTGCAGGGCCTGCAAAACATTTCTGAGGTGGACCAGGTGATCCTCCCAGGTGGAGCTAAAGACAGCAATATCATCTAGATATGCTGCACTATAGGCTTCCAGACCTGTAAGGACTGTGTTCATCAACCTCTGAAAAGTGGCAGGTGCATTTTTCAAACCAAAGGGCATCACCACAAATTGGTAAAGCCCACCAGGGGTAGAAAATGCAGTTTTTGGCTTTGCATCATCAGCTAGTCTGATCTGCCAGTAGCCAGCTGTTAGGTCAAATGTGCTTAGATACTTTTTTTTAAACACTTTATTTTCCAAATAAGAAGCATTGATCTCACAGCATTGCAAACAATCACTTTTCAAACAGTAAATGTCGCTCCTGACAGTTCAATAACAGTAGTAGTTCCGATAGCAGCCAATGATGCGGTCTCACATTACACTTCACCCCAACATTGATTTGCCCACCACCCCCTAACCCAACTCCCGTTTTTATGTGCATTAGCATCACAACTAACTTGACAGTGCAAGGAGAAACTGCGTAAGTGCACAGCATCCCGAGCATCTATGCAAAACAGGCTTCGGGGCTTAAGAACAGTCCACTCATCCCACTCCCTCCGGCACTATGCCGTTATCTGCCTGAGTGTTGGAAACCTGCTTAGCGGCAGCTAAATAATCCCTAAGTGGTCCCCATATTTCTCTGGGGCGGGATGTCGATGGCATAAGACTGGCGTAGGTCTCGGCGTTGATGTTGCAGTACACTAAGCTGTTTAACCAGTCCTGCAATTTAGGAGCGGTTTTCCTGCCCCAGTGGATGGCAATTTCTCTTTTAGCCAGAAGTAGCCCCAACGATGCCAACTTCCTGACTTTTTTTGGGAACTGTACCGTGTAGCCTAACAGCGCAATCTCCGGGAGAGGATCGAGCGTGAGGCCAACCATTTTCCTTAGGGTCGTGTGTACTGCCGACCAGTAAGACTGTAATCGGGGGCAAGACCAAGCCAAATGCATGAAATCGGCGTGCGGTACGGTGCATTTTAAACATGTATGTGGCCTAGTAGCATCTATCCTATGTGCCATGGCAGGTGTACAATTGGCGCGGCGAAGGAATTTAAAATGAAGCAGCTTGTGTCTGCAGTTGAGGGAAATTTCCTTAGTGGCTTCGCAGCATTTCGCCCATTGATCGTCTGTTATTTGCCCGCCAATATCTGCTTCCCAGGCTTGCCGGAGTTTAGAGTCGCTTACAGGTTGCATATTAGCGCTTGCCTTGTACATTTTGGAAATGAGGCGTGCCCCGTCAGAGTTCTCTATAACCAATGTAAGTGGGGGGAAGGAGTCTGGTTCGATAGGAAATGTGGGGATCTCAGCCCGCAGTGCCGATCGCACACGGGTCATAAGAAAGCGGGTCATGAAGCTGCAGTCAGCATCTTCGTCCAGTGAAAAGACATGTCCCCCCGGGAAGAGATCTCCTATTTTGTCAATGTCTAATGTAGTCAACGTGCGCTGTACCAGGCCCTCACCAGAGATTGGGAACCATCTGGCGTTAGGTAGGGGCAGGGAGGAAGAGTATAGGGTCGCGGCGCCCGTGCGTTTCCTCAATTTCCCCCACGCCCAGGAGGTGGGGGACACCGTCTGAATGTTGCGTCTATCTCGCGGGAAGCCCCCAGGTAGCACCGCGGATAGTTTGTCAGGGAGAACGAGGTCGACCTCTGGTCGCAGAAACGGCTTGCGCGCATCTGGGTGGAACCAAGCGAACGCCTAACGGCATTGTGCTACCAAATAATATAATTGGAAATCCGGGACATTGTACCCTCCTTTGTCGTACGGTAGCGTCAGTATGGACCAGCGAATGCGTGTCCGTTTCCTGCCCCAGACCAAGCGGACCATGTGTGTTTGCAATGTACGAAAGAAACCGTCCGTGAGGGGTATTGGGATGTTATTAAAAAGGTACAGAAATTTGGGAACGACCACCATCTTCAAAATTGCCACCCGACCTGCTAGAGACAATGGCAACCTCAGCCATTTGTCGACTTGTTCTTCTAAAGTTTGAACGGCCCGCCCATAATTTAAGCGGATGATGTGAGTGGTCTCGAGATGAATGCGTATTCCAAGATATTTCACTGAGTCGTGGCACCATTCGAGGGGAAATTCACAGTCCCATTGCTCTGTGCTCGTGGTTAGTGGAAATATGATGGACTTGTGCCAGTTTATGCCCAGCCCAGAGAATCTACCAAAATGGATGATTTCCCTTATGAGGGGTGCCAGGTTGAGGTGTGTGTAGGAGAGTAGGATCTGCTTCACATGGGTACCCCCACTTTTTGCTGATGCTTCACTGTTTTTAGACCTTAGTCTGGCTGGGGCCCTGCTAATCAGAACCCCAGCCTAGCTGCTTCCGCTTTAAAATGGTTTCCATGTGCCTTAGGCACATCTCTGATTGGAATCTGGAGTGCCCTTATAAGTCCCTAGTATATGGTATACTATGTACCCAGGGCATAGGTACCTCAGAGGCCTACCAGGGGCTGCAGCATGTATTGTGCCACCCCTGGAAGGCCATCCAAAATGACACCACAGGTCTGCTACTGCAGCCTGGGTAAGGTGGTGCATGCACCCCTTACTGTGATATAGGCTACCTATATCATTACATACATACACACATATAAACCTATAAGTCACTCCTATGGCAGGCCTTATCAATCCTGAAGGCAGAGTGCGTGGTTCCTATGTGAGAGGGTGCCCCTGCATGAGCAGGGCCCCTCTGCAGTGTTCAGAGACCCTTCTCTGATGCTGTTTGTAGTGCAGCCTGACCATATACTCTTAAGCGCATTATAACCTCGCGTTAAATGCTAACTTTGGGATGGCTGCACGGAAACATGTCGTGTTTGATGTCAAACATCTTGGAATACTACTCCCCCCGCCAGTTCTGGCGGCGGGGGTAGCATTCCACCCTTCTAGAGGGAAAGACATGTACACACCGGTATACCCGGTACTGACTTTCCAGAGCACTGGCATCACAAAATGGATGCCGCTGCCACAGACACGAGTCTGGCCTCCTGCTGCTGACCGAAACTCCGGCAGGGGAGGCCTGGACACAGGTTTCCTGTCCCAGGGAGGTGTAACCACCTCCCCAGACAGGATAGTGTGTATTGGGGCTGGGCGGGAGCACTCTCTGGTGCTTTGAAGTCCTGCACTGGGGGCACACTTGGTGTCCCTGTGCATACCCCAGTTCAAACCGGCTCAGGGGCTTCCAGCCCCTGCTCTGGCACGAAACTGGACAAAGGGAAAGGGGTGTAACCACCCCTCTGCCCTGACCCTCCCATAGGTGGGGCCACAGAGTATGTCCAACCCCTTACCTTAGTATAAGTAGGGGACCCCAGTCCTTAGGACTTTAGATTTACCTGGACGAAACTCTGACACAGAATCCTGGACCTTTGATGCTCTACTTTAAGATTAGAGGACTGAAGAATCTCCCTTGGGGGTCAAGGAGTGACTCCCCTGCTTGGCAGGCACCAAAGAAGCAATTGTCCGGTCTGCATCGCTGAAGCTCCCGCTGGACGCCGAAGTCTTTGCATCACCAGAGGTGGATTTCCAGACTTCCCCGAGGCTGCCCTGAGTCCCCAGCAAAGCTAAGGCCCATAGCTGTCATGGGTAACGTGGAACCGTGACCCCTGGACACCGATCGCATTTGCAAGTGCATCCTCTTCTGAGTCTTTCACGAAGTCGTGCTTTGGGCTACGATTAGCCCCAGCCTCCAGCACCAACTGCACCGAAGATCACTGGCCTCCACTGCACGAGTGTCCTGTGAGCCAGCTCCACGTGCATCGACTCGAGGCTCCTTTGCGGTCGCTAGTCCGTTGGCTAGTAGGCCCTCCCAAAGGCCAATCTTTTTCTGCTTGGGCTCCCTGGTTGCTCCAGGCGTGCCCTGACTTCCCCTCGCTGGGTGAGTCCCACAGACCTTGCTGGTCTGCAACATTGTCCTTCTTCCATTTCCACAAGACTTGCCGTTGCCAAGGCTTGTTGGGTCCAATCCGGTTGCCGAAACCCCTGCAATCGACAAACGTCGTGGGACAGCTCGAATCCAGCTCCTGGTTGTCGTCGACGCCTCCTGGACCTCGTGGCTGAAGAGTCAAGACGACCGTCAACCTACCTGAAGCACTCAACATCGGTGGGCATCTGCTCATCGCCTTCCTGGTCACTGGCTAGTGACCCAGACTCTGTCCCCTCTGCTTTCAGGTTCTTCAGATCTTCAATCCACCTTTGGATCCACCCGAACACTTTTGACTTGGCCGCCAGCAGCACTTTGCAGCAGATCGCCATTGAAAGCGACGACGAAACCCGACCCTGAAAGACACCTATGCACCCGGCTTCCCTGGGTGAGGTAACTCGAGTACTCCGGTGCTCCCGTGGGTATTGATACTAGAACAGCCTAGTTCTCAAAGGGTTTGCTCCAAGTCCTCCTCTAAGTGTCCCTTTTCTTTTAAATTCAAACCGCGACTTTCCCCATAGAAGTTAACGGCGATTCGTGGCTGTGTTCATACACTGCACGCATCCCCCGTGGGTCCCCTGTGTCACTACCTTGGGTGGTTCCTTGTGGTCCAAGCACGTCTACAGGCTCTAGGCCTTGTGTCTAGCTCAGTCGTGGTTCTTATACCACTTTACTGGTATATGGTTTGGTACGCCCCTAGGGCTCAAACGTGTATTTGTGCTATTACTGTAGATAACTAACTTATAACTTATGTATTTCGAACTCTAGCCTCATAAAGAGACTAGAGGGGTGTGTTTAGTAATAAATACATATATTTTGAAAATATACCTGGTGTGGTCCTCTTTCATTTGGTCACTCAAGAGATTATAGACTGGTAAAACAAGCTGCTTTACATTCCTTCAAGACTTAGCCTGAAGGCTGCTCTCCATAGCTACCACTAGGATAGCTTTCAATAAAGGTTGTCTTTAACCTATCTCCAATAAGGGGTTGTTTGGACTGGTGCAAGGTGCCCACTATAATTAGTGGACAGCATATGCCAGGCCAACTTCTCACATTGGTGTGCAGCGTGTGGGATTCCAGCTTGCTATTGTTTTACCAGATAATCTCAATTGAATTGATCAACTGAAAACCACTAAGGGTACCTAAGGTACATATAAATCAAGCTTAGTAATACAGTAAGTTCTACTGAACTTAGAGTTGTGTGTTAAGGGATAGCACACCCTTTCTACAACTCAAGAGAGTTTAGTAGGCCACACTAGAGTAGGTACTGCATACACCACACCTCACTAGTAATGTCTTCAAAGCCAGGACCCAGTGAGTCCTCGCCAGAAGCCAGTGGGCTTCTTCCCTCCAAGTATGATAAACTCCCATTCTTGGAATTGAGAGCATTATGCAATACTAGGAAGTTGAAGGCAGGCAAAAGTGCCAGCACCCAACACCTCAGGGAGGTGTTTCTAGCTGATGATCTCTGCAGGCCCATAGGGTCTGAAGGGGTAGGCAAAGAGGGTGGGGCAGAAGATGAGGAAGGGGCCAGGGGTGAAGAAACCCAGGCCCCCCCCTCTGAAACTGGCCAGGAAGGTGAAAATGACCTTGTCCTGGAAAACCTAATTCCTACTGTGGAGGAGGAGGAGGAGGATCAGACTGACCTCCCCTTTGTCCCCCCAGGAAGAGTTCTGAGTGTGCCCAGAAGGTCTAGGTCTCCTTCTCAGGAGTCCAACCACTCTGACACCTCAATAGGGACCTCTGTCTCCTCTCATAGGAGGGAATCCTCTCAGGAAAGGAGAAAGAGACTGATTCAGTATGAGCAAGCCCAGCTTGAACTCAGAAGACAGAAATTGGCTATAGACAGGGAGTCCCTAGATCTCTATAGAGAGAGACAAAAGATGGGACTAGAGTCCCATGATGGCAGCAGTTTCCCCAAAGATAGGGAAAGGTCTTATGACCATAGAAACCTGAGCAAGATTGTCCCTCCCTACCAGAGTGGGGATGACATCCACAAATGGATAACTGCTCTAGAGAGGGCCTGTAAAGTACAGAGGGTCCCTCAGGAGCAGTGGGCAGCAATCTTGTGGCTCTCCTTTGCAGACAAAGGTAGAGACAAGCTCCTCACTGTTAGAGAGGAGGAGGCTGATAATTACAAAGTCTTGAAGAGTGCTCTAATTGATGGGTTTGGCCTAACCACTGAACAATACAGGTTAAAGTTCAGGGATACCCAAAAAGCACAGACTCAAGACTGGGTGGACTTTGTTGATTGTTCTGACAAGGCTCTGGAAGGTTGGTTATTGGGCAGTAAGGTGTGTGACTTCACAGGATTGTACAATCTGATCATGAGGGAGCAGATTCTTAATAACTGTCAAAATCAGCTGTTGCATTAGCACCTGGTGGACTCTGATCTGACCTCTCCCCAAGAATTGGGAAAGAAGGCAGACAAATGGGTCCGAACCAGGGTGAAGCAGAAGGTACAGAACCAAGGTGGTGACCCTAGGAAGCAAGATTCGAAAACCTCTGATAAGGGTGGGGAGAAGGGTAAAGATCAGAAGTCTCTCACAAGGCCCCCAAAATCTTCTTCAGGTGGGGATTCACAGTCTAACAAAGGGAAAGGCCAAAGGAAACCATGGTGCAAGGTCTGTAAGCAAAAGACCCACTGGACCAGTGATTGCACCAAGTCCAAAGACTCTACTCCAGCCCCCACCAATGCCCCTAAGGCACCTGCTCCCCCTAGTGCAGTTACAGTTGGTGGTGGGACTACACAAGCCAAGGGTTTAGTAGGGTTGACCCTGGGTAGTGAGATGAGCTCTGACCTAGTCAGAGAACTCACTCAGGCTGTCCTAGTCTGTGATGGAGGCATGGATATGACCTCCTCTGTGAGTCCCAGTAATCTGGGCAAGTACAGACAACAGCCCTTGATCAATTGAAAAGAGGCTTTGGCATTTAGGGACCCAGGGGCAAGTGTCACCATGGTGACACAAGACCTTGTGAATCCTGGGCAGATTATACTTGGGGAAATGTACCAAGTGACCAATGCTAGCAACGTCAGAACAGACCATACTCTGGCAGTTGTTAATTTCTCCTGGGGAGGGGTAACTGGCCTTAAGAAGGTTGTGGTAACTGCAGACCTACCAGTTGAATGCTTGCTTGGCAATGACTTAGAAACTTCAGCTTGGGCAGAAGTGGCGCTCAGGACCCATGCAGAAATGCTGGGCATCCCTGCAGATGTGTTTGCTGTGACCAGGTCACAAGCCAAAATGTCTAACACTGAACAGGCCTTGGATTCTGGAATAATGGACCAAGTGCCCTCCAAGAAGAGGAGTAGTAGGGTAAAGGCAGTGCCTTCCCCTTGGCTCAGAAGGAAGATCAGTCTCTTGAGGGGATGATCTCAGTCCTGAGGAAGGAACTGTCCCAGAGGAGCTTGAACCTGACCAGGTTGAGTTCTTGGGGACAGGGGGCCCTTCCAGGGCAGATCTGAGCCAGGAGCAGCAGAGCTGCCCTCTCTTGAACCCCTCAGACAGCAAGCTGCTGCTGAGGCTGCTGGGAAAGCTAGTGGTCCCCATACTGTGTATAGGGATGATGGACTCTTGTACTCAGAGTGTAGAGACCCCAAGCCTGGTGCTACCAGGAGGTTGGTTATACCTCTGAAGTTCAGGGGCTTCCTATTGACCGTAGCCCATGATATTCCCTTAGCAGGTCACCTGGGCCAGAACAAGACTTGGGACAGAATTGTCCCTCACTTTCACTGGCCCCACATGTCTGAAGACACCAAGGAGTTTTGTCGCTCCTGTGTAACCTGCCAGGCCAGTGGCAAGGCAGGTGGCACTGCAAAGGCCCCCCTGATACCACTACCTGTGGTGGGGGTTCGCTTTGAAAGGGTGGGGATTGACATTGTTGGTCCCATGGATCCCCAAACAGCATCTGGGCACAGGTTTATCCTGGTGGTAGTGGATCATGCCACCAGGTACCCAGAGGCTATTCCCCTTAGGACCACTACAGCACCTGTGGTGGCAAGGGCCCTCCTGGGAATTTTCTCAAGAGTGGGCTTCCTAAGGAGGTTGTATCAGACAGGGATGCAAACTTTATGTCTGGATACTTAAAAGCAATGTGGAAGGAGTGTGGAGTGACTTACAAGTTCACCACAACCTATCACCCACAATGCAATGGTTTAGTTGAGAGATTCAACAAAACCTTGAAGGGCATGATTAAAGGGCTCCCAGAAAAGCTTAGGCGAAGATGGGACATACTCTTGCCCTGCCTTTTATTTGCATACAGTGAGGTGCCTCAAAAGGGGGTTGGCTAAAGCCCTTTTGAACTTTTGTTTGGTCACCCTGTCAGGGGTCCATTGTGCTTGGTGAAGGAAGGATGGGAGTTACCTCTCAAGCCCCCAAAGCAAGACATAGTGGACTATGTACTTGGTCTCCGCTCCCGGATGGCTGAGTATATGAAAAAGGCAACTAAAAACCTTGAGGCTAGCCAGGAACTTCAAAAAGCCTGGCATGACCAAAGGCTGTACTGACTGTTTACCAGCCAGGACAGAAGGTGTGGGTGTTGGAGCCAGTGGCCCCAGCAGCTCTCCAAGACAAATGGAGTGGACCCCATACCATTGTTGAACAGAAGGGTGAGGTTACCTACTTAGTAGACCTAGGAACACCCAGGAGTCCCCGAAGGGTTCTCCATGTCAACAGGTTAAAACCATATGTGGACAGGGCAGACATGGGCTTGCTCATGGCTACTGATGAGGGACAGGAGGAAGAGAGTGACCCACTCCCTGACCTGCTCTCACAGAACCCTGATGATGGGTCAGTGGATGGTGTAGCCTTGGCAGGCAGCCTCACTACCCAGCAGCAGACTGATTGCAGACAGGTGCTCAATCAGTTCAGACACATATTCTCACTGACACCCAGTCAGACTACCTGGTGCACTCATGAAGTGGACACTGGGGACAGTCTGCCTATTAAAAATAAGATTTATAGGCAACCTGACCATGTCAGGGACTGTATCAGGACAGAAGTCCAGAAGATGTTGGATTTGGGAGTTATTGAACCCTCAGATAGCCCTTGGGCTAGTCCAGTGGTCCTTGTGCCAAAACCTCACACCAATGGTGGGAAAAGAGAGATGAGGTTTTGTGTGGACTACAGGGGGTCTCAATGCAGTCACTAGGACTGATGCCCATCCAATACCTAGGGCAGATGAGCTAATAGACACTTTGGCCTCAGCCAAGTATCTAAGCACATTTGACCTGACAGCTGGCTACTGGCAGATCAGACTAGCTGATGATGCAAAGCCAAAGACAGCATTCTCAACCCCTAGTGGGCATTATCAATTTGTGGTGATGCCCTTTGGTCTGAAGAATGCACCTGCCACTTTTCAGAGGTTGGTGAATACAGTCCTTACAGGTCTGGAAGCCTATAGTGCAGCATATCTAGATGATATTGCTGTCTTTAGCTCCACCTGGGAGGATCACCTGGTCCACCTCAGAAATGTTTTGCAGGCCCTGCAGAAAGCAGGCCTGACTATCAAGGCCACCAAGTGCCAGATAGGGTAGAGTCAGGTTGTGTACCTGGGCCACCTTGTGGGTGGAGGCCAGGTTCAACCACTGCAGAGCAAGATCCAGACCATCATGGACTGGACTGCTCCAACTACCCAGACTCAGGTGAGAGCCTTTTAGGCCTGACTGGGTACTATAGGAGATTTGTCAAGGGGTATGGATCAATAGTGACACCCCTGAATGACTTAACTTCCAAGAAAATGCCCAAAAAGGTTCAGTGGACAATTAGCTGTCAAAAGGCATTTGATGACCTAAAGCAGGCCATGTGCACTGCTCCCATTCTACAGAGTCCTGATTACTCCAAGAAGTTCATTGTTCAAACAGATGCATCTGAATTGGTGGTAGGGGCAGTACTGTCACAATTGAATGATGAAGGTCAGGATCAGCCAGTAGCTTTTGTTAGCAGAAGGCTGACCCCTAGAGAGAAACGTTGGTCAGCCATTGAGAGGGAGGCCTTTGCTGTGGTCTGGGCTCTGAAGAAGTTGAGGCCATACTTGTTTGGTACTCACTTCCTTGTTCAAACAGACCATAAGCCCCTCTTATGGCTAAAACAAATGAAGGGTGAAAACCCCAAACTGCTTAGGTGGTCCATTTCCCTACAGGGGATGGACTTCACAGTGGAACATAGACCTGGGAGTAACCATGCCAATGCAGATGGACTCTCTAGGTACTTCCACTTAGAACATGAAGACTTAACTGGGCAAGGTTAGTTTAATGTCCCTAGGTTTGGGGGGGTTTGTGTAGGAGAGTAGGATCTGCTTCACATGGGTACCCCCACTTCTTGCTGATGCTTCACTGTTTTTAGACCTTAGTCTGGCTGGGGTCCTGCTAATCAGAACCCCAGCCTAGCTGATTCCTCTTTAAAATGGTTTCCATGTGCCTTAGGCACATCTCTGATTGGAATCTGGAGTGCCCTTATAAGTCCCTAGTATATGGTATACTATGTACCCAGGGCATAGGTACCTCAGAGGCCTACCAGGGGCTGCAGCATGTATTGTGCCACCCCTGAAAGGCCATCCAAAATGACACCACAGGTCTGCTACTGCAGCCTGGGTAAGGTGGTGCATGCACCCCTTACTGTGATATAGGCTACCTATATCACTACATACATACACACATATAAACCTATAAGACACTCCTATGGCAGGCCTTATCAATCCTGAAGGCAAAGTGTGTGGTTCCTATGTGAGAGGGTGCCCCTGCATGAGCAGGGCCCCTCTGCAGCGTTCGGAGACCCTTCTCTGATGCTGTTTGTAGTGCAGCCTGACCATATACTCTTAAGCGCATTATAACCTCGCGTTAAATGCTAACTTTGGGATGGCTGCACGGAAACATGTCGTGTTTGGTGTCAAACATCTTGGAATACTACCCCCCGCCAGTTCTGGCGGCGGGGGTAGCATTCCACCCTTCTAGAGGGAAAGACATGTACACACCGGTATACCCGGTACTGACTTTCCAGAGCCCTGGCATCACAAAATGGATGCCGCTGCCACAAACACGAGTCTGGCCTCCTGCTGCTGACCGAAACTCCGGCAGGGAGGCCTGGACAATGGTTTCCTGTCCCAGGGAGGTGTAACCACCCCAGACAGGATAGTGTGTATTGGGGCTGGGCGGGAGCACTCTCTGGTGCTTTGAAGTCCTGCACTGGGGGCACATTTGGTGTCCCTGTGCATACCCCAGTTCAAACCGGCTCAGGGGCTTCCAGCCCCTGCTCTGGCACGAAACTGGACAAAGGGAAAGGGGTGTAACCACCCCTCTGCCCTGACCCTCCCATAGGTGGGGCCACAGAGTATGTCCAACCCCCTACCTTAGTATAAGTAGGGGACCCCAGTCCTTAGGACTTTAGATTTACCTGGACGAAACTCTGACACAGAATCCTGGACCTTCGACGCTCTACTTTAAGATTAGAGGACTGAAGAATCTCCCTTGGGGTCAAGGAGTGACTCCCTGCTTGGCAGGCACCAAAGAAGCAATTGTCCGGTCTGCATCGCTGAAGCTCCCGCCGGACGCCAAAGTCTTTGCATCACCAGAGGTAAATTTCCAGATTTCCCCGAGGCTGCCCTGAGTCCCCAGCAAAGCTGAGGCCCGTAGCTGTTGTGGGTAATGTGGAACCGTGACCCCTGGACACCGATTGCATTTGCAAGTGCATCCTCTTCTGGGTCTCCCACGAAGTCGTGCTTTGGGCTCAGAGTAGCCCCAGCCTCCAGCACTAACTGCCCCGAAGATCACTGGCCTCCACTCCACGAGTGTCCTGTGAGCCAGCTCCACGTGCATCGACTCGAGGCTCCTTCGCGGTCGCTAGTCCATTGGCTAGTAGGCCCTCCCGAAGGCCAATCTTTTTCTGCTTGGGCTCCCTGGTTGCTCCAGGTGTGCCCTGACTTACCCTTGCTGGGTGAGTCCCACAGACCTTGCTGGTCTGCAACATCGTCCTTCTTCCATTTCCAGCCGTTGCCAAGGCTTGTTGGGTCCAATCCGGTCGCCGACACCCCTGCAATCAACAAACTTCGTGGTACAGCTCGAATCCAGCTCCTGGTTGTCGTCGACGCCTCCTGGACCTCGTGGCTGAAGAGTCAAGACGACCGTCAACCTACCTGAAGCACTCGACATCGGTGGGCATCTGCTCATCACCTTACTGGTCACTGGCTAGTGACCCAGACTCTGTCCCCTCTGCTTTCAGGTTCTTCAGATCTTCGATCCACCTTTGGATCCACCCGAACACTTTCGACTTGGCCGCCAGCAGCACTTTGCAGCAGATCGCCATTGAAAGCGACGCACGAAACCCGACCCCGAAAGACACCTATGCACCCGGCTTCCTGGGTGAGGTAACTCGAGTACTCCGGTGCTCCCGTGGGTATTGACACTAGAACAGCCTAGTTCTCAAAGGGTTTGCTCCAAGTCCTCCCTCTAAGTGTCCCTTTTCTTTTAAATTCAAACCGCGACTTTCTCCATAGAAGTTAACGGCGATTCACGGCTGTGTTCATACACTGCACGCATCCCCCGTGGGTCCCCTGTGTCACTACCTTGAGTGGTTCCTTGTGGTCCAAGCACTTCTACAGGCTCTAGGCCTTGTGTCTAGCTCAGTCGTGGTTCTTATACCACTTTATTGGTATATGGTTTGGTACGCCCCTAGGGCTCAAACGTGTATTTGTGCTATTACTGTAGATAACTAACTTATAACTTATGTACTTTCGAACTCTAGCCTCATAAAGAGACTAGAGGGGTGTGTTTAGTAATAAATACATATATTTTGAATATATACCTGGTGTGGTCCTCTTTCATTTGGTCACTCAAGAGATTATAGACTGGTAAAACAAGCTGCTTTACATTCCTTCAAGACTTAGCCTGAAGGCTGCTCTCCATAGCTACCACTAGGATAGCTTTCAATAAAGGTTGTCTTTAACCTATCTCCAATAAGGGGTTGTTTGGACTGGTGCAAGGTGCCCACTATAATTAGTGGACAGCATATGCCAGGCCAACTTCTCACAGTGTGGCTCCCGGACATATAGGATGGTGTCGTCTGCATATAGGGAAACCAGGAGTGGACCAGTATTAAACTGCAGCCCTCGGTGCAAGTGGCGTTCCTGAAAATGCCTGATCAGCGGGTCCATAGCTAAGATGAACAGGAGTGGGGACAATGGGCAGCCCTGCCGAGTCCCACAAAAGAGCCGAAATGATCTGGAAAGGGTGCCATTCAAAAGGAGTCTTGCCGTGGGGCTGCGATAGAGCAGGGCTACCGTGGCAATGAAGCCATAAGGCAATCCCATGCGTCGCATCACTTCGAGGAGGAAAGGCCATTCCAAGGAGTCGAACGCCTTCTCTGCGTCTAGTAATACAGCGGCCGCAGGGGTGTCTGGTTGTATTCTGTGTAGTACTGCAAACAATGTACGTAGATTCAGGGAGGTTGAGCGGTGTGGGACAAAGCCCGACTGCACCGGGGAAATAATGTACTCCATTAGCTGAGACAGCCTGTTTGCGAGTACTTTCGCCAAGATTTTGTAATCCAGGTTGAGTAAGGACAGAGGATGATATGAGCCGCATTGTTTATGATCTTTGCCGGGTTTCGGGAGGAGTATTATTATGGCTTCTCGTAATGTGGGAGGGAGTATTTGTTTTTCTAATGCTTCCGCATAGACCTCGAGGAGCTGCGGGGCCAGAAGATCCTTGAACTCCTTGTAAAAGTCTCCTGTGAAGCCATCCAGCCCTGGGGCAGTGGAGCCCTGTAGGGTGTCAATGGCAAGTGTGACGTCTGCTACTGATATTGGTTCCGCCATAAAGTCTTGCATGTGTTTCTCCAAATACACCAACGCGATTTCCGCGAGGTAATCTGTCTGGGCCGTGCTGTCAGGTTCAGCCCTGGAAGTATAAAGTGTGGTATAATATTCTAGGAATTCGTCCCGGATGGCGGATGTAGTGGTAAGTGCGGCACCCTTGGCGGAGTGTAGTTCAGTAATGTATGATTTGCTGTACGGTGGCCTCAGCATTTGTGCTAACACTCTTCCCGGCAGCTCCCCCTCTCCATACCGCCGGGTGGTGTGATATTTCCCCAGGTATAATATCTCCCGGTCTGCAGTGTCCCTGTACTCAGATAAAAGGGCGAGTCTCGTCGCCTGGTAGTCTGGGTTCGGGGTCCCCGGTGATTTGGAGTCTAATGCGGCGATATCTCGTTCGATACGGGCCATCGTATTGCGGAGATCCCTAAGCACTCCGGCCTGTTTAGAGATACATACCCCTCTAATAACAGCCTTGAAGCCCTCCCATAATACCGCCATGGTGTCCACCGAGCCAGCATTAAGCTCAAAATAGTCCTCTATAGCTTCGCGCACTTCCGCCTTGAACAGGTCGTCCTGTAGGGCCCTACCCGGGAAGCGCCACTGCCTTTCATATCCTTCCGGTCGCGGGAGTTTTAAGTGCAACACTATCGGGGAGTGATCAGAATATGTGCTAGGGAGCGTTATGTGGGAGTCAAACCAGTCTGTAACTATGGGAGATAGCAGCCAGTAGTCAATCCTGGTCCAGGTATTGTGCTGACCTGAATGGTGAGTGTATTTGGTTAAAGTGGGATTGTGGTGTCGCCAGATATCGACAAGTGTGTATTGGTCACAGAGGTCCTTCAGGGCCCGCCTTGCCCGTGGTTTAGTGTCAGGGGCACGAGAAGTACTGTCCATCTTGGGGTCTATTAATAAATTGAGGTCAACGCCCAATAGCAACTTTTGAGGCGCGTGCTTTGCAATCTGGGCGTTCAGTTCGTGGAAGAATTCGGGGGCGTCTACATTCGGGGCATAAACATTAACTAAGGAGACCCTGTGGCCATAGAGGGAACCCATGACAATGATATATCTACCCGCTGGATTGCAGATTACGTCACTGAGGCTAAAAGGGACTCTTTTGTGGATCAAGATTGCGGTGCCTCTGGCGTAGTTGCTGTAATTTGCAAAGAACCTATGTGTGCCCCAGCTGGCACCAAAGCGAGCCGCGTCTGTGGGGGGGGAGATGTGTCTCCTGCAAATATGCTATGTCGACCTTGTGCCGGAGAAGGTAGTGCAGCACCTGCCGCCGCTTGCGGGTATTGTTGAGGCCTCTGACATTCCATGTCATCAGGGTGAGGGCCGAGGGCCCCTGAATATTACCTAGTCGTGTCATCTGGGTAAAGTGTGCAATCTCTCCTGTCAGAACTGTGGTGAGCAGTAAACATATCTAGCAATGCTGAGCAAAAGTGTGAAAAACAACAGCTGAAATGTGCAATCCCCTCCCCACCCCTCCTCCCCCACCCAGCCGCCTTCCAACTCAAAGGAGGCCATCCCTCTGTGAATACTCTAACCCGGAAGACATAGGGACCACCAGGTTAGCCAATGTGGCCCAAGCAATGGGCCCCAAGGTGAAAATGAACCAACTCAACGGATACACCACAGGGGGTGGCAGCCCGTGATCGAGCCTGCCATATGTCATAACAATGAAAAATACAAAAAACTTCCCCAATTGGATACGTTAATTGCGTGAAATCTGGCAAATGCGTCACCCAGTGCCAGGATTAGAAAAAAGCTCTGCGCTAGCATCGGAGCCGCTGCGCGGCGGGTAAGCGAGGGACCCCCCCGCCGTGGTCTGCGTGTTTCGTTGCCTGTATGTTCGGCAGAAGTCCTGCGCCTCTGATGGAGTGTCGAATATGCAGGATCTGCCACCAACATCCACTCTAAGCCTTGCCGGACATAGCATGCCATATTTGAGTCCTAGGTTACGTAGAGTGGCCTTCACCCCATTGAAATTTCGGCAGGCCTCCTGGACCATTGGTGTGAAGTCTGGATAAAAGGACAATTTTGACCCCTGCCAGTCCACAACACTGCGTTCTCTCGCCAGTCTTAGCGTAGAATCCCGGTCCCTACAGTTCAGGAGGCGTGCTATTATGGCCTGGGCCGAGGGGGGAGGCCTGGGTTAGGCCTAGGGCCCAGTGACCTGTGGGCTCTCTCTACCACGAAGCCAGGTGTGAAGGCCTCTCCACCAAACAGTTCAATGAGCAATTTCTCTACAAAGAGATCCATCCGGCCGGTAGTTGTCGTCTCCGGAACCCCCATGATGCGGACGTTATTGCGGCGACCGCGAGCTTCCAAATCCTCATTTTTGATAGCTACTTCTTTGAGCAGGCGTTCCGCTCGTTCCAGCTTCTTGAGGGACTGAGCGGTCCCATCCTCGATGTCTGATATGTGAGCTTCCGCCACGTCTAAGCGCCGATCGTGTACCTGTATTTTGGCACCCAGTGTTGCGATGGTCTTGTCCAAGGTGTCAAAGCGAGAGTCCAGGGCTTTAAATCCAGCCCTCATTTCTTGCAGTAGGGAAGCAGCAGATGCATCTGAGGGTGCGGATAGACCCATGGTGTGCGTGTTGTCAGCCATTTTGGACGTGTGCGATGATGTGCCCTCCGCCACTTTTTCAAATGGGAGGGTTCGCTGTTTGGGATCCCTACGTCCCATACCGCAGCAATGGCGCCAGTGGGGATGCTGCGCAGGCTGGGGCAGGAGACAGCAGGCCCCATTGCCTAGTCAGGTACAACAGACAGGGCACTCAGTCACTTTAGGATCCCTATATGTTAGGCCCACCCAAGCGATATTCTTGCCGGATGCAGGCTGGCGATGGCCGCGAGAGTCCACAAAATCGCGATTCCCGGCTAGGCAGTGGGCCGTGTATGGTCCACAGGAGGAGCGGCAGTCGGCAGCGCAGGCTGGCGTTAGGTTCGTGGCATGTGGGCACCGGGTTGCATCTCATTCGTGGAGTGCTTTAAACAGCGTTGCTCTGTAGGCAGTGGAGGGGCGCATGGAGTTCATGGGTGTCCGCCGGCATCGTTGCGCACCGGATGAACCTGCGTTGTCCGGGCGGGGCTCAGCATTCACTGAAGGGATGTGCCGGCCGTCTGCCCACCTCTCGCTGCTGTTCCCTTGCTGCATGTGTCCCCCTTCCCCCGCCGAAACAGTACCCAGCCGCCGCCCGAGCCCCTGATTTCTGCAACGTGTGGGCCCTGTCCCCATGCACGCCTAGTGCTCGTTCGCTGGGGTCGCGGGGCCGGGCCGACGATCGGGCAATCAGTAGAGGGTACACAGGCAGGCAGGGGGCCGGGTTTGACACCAGCGCAGTCTCGACTCACCACACCGCCGTCGGGTCTCTCCATGCGCCGCAGCTGCTCGTCCGCGGGTCCTTTCTGCACTTCGGCTTGCCGAGAGCACCGGGCGTGGCGACGCAGGGTCCCCCCCGGCCGCACAAGGAACGCTGCAACTCTGGATTGAACGCAGATCAGCGGCCGGCGAGTGTTTCTTCAGGGTCAGTGCCTCTTCTGCTGTCCGCTGCATCGTCCTCAGTGCCAATTTGCTCGCATTATGTGGGGGATATTGCCGATGGGCCTGGCCGACCTCCGGAGCTTCTCTACCAATCGGCCATCTTAGCCGCCGGCTTGGCCACGCCCCTCAAATGTGCTTAGATACTTGGCTGAGGCCAAGGTGTCTATTAGCTCATCAGCCTTGGGGATTGGATGGGCATCAGTCCTAGTGACTGCATTGAGGCCTCTGTAGTCCACACAAAACCTCATCTCTCTCTTACCATCTTTGGTGTGAGGTTTTGGCACCAGGACCACTGGACTAGCCCAAGGGCTATCTGAAGGCTCAATGACACCCAGCTCCAACATTTTCTGGACTTCTGTCCTGATACAGTCCGTGACCTGGTCAGGTTGCCTGTAAATCTTACTTTTAACAGGCAGACTGTCCCCAGTGAACACTTCATGAGTGCACCAGGTGGTCTGACTTGGAGTCAGAGAGAACATGTGTCTGAACTGATTGAGCACCTGTCTACAATCAGTCTGCTGCTGGGCAGTGAGGCTGCCTGCCAAGGCTACACCATCCACTGACCCATCATCAGGGTTCTGTGAGAGCAGGTCTGGGAGAGGGTCACTCTCCTCCTCCTGTCCCTCATCAGTTGCCATGAGCAAGCCCATGTCAGCCCTGTCCACATATGGCTTCAGCCTGTTGACATGGAGCACCCTATGGGGGCTCCTGGGAGTTCCTAGGTCTACCAGGTAGGTAACCTCTCCCTTCTGTTCAACAATTGTATGGGGGCCACTCCACTTGTCTTGGAGGGCTGCTCGGGCCACTGGCTCCAGCACCCACACCTTCTGCCCTGGCTGATAAACAGTCAGCACAGCCTTTTGGTCATGCCAGCCTTTCTGTAATTCCTGGCTGGCCTCAAGGTTTTTGGCTGCCTTTTTCATGTACTCAGCCATCCTGGAGCGGAGACCAAGTACATAGTCCACTATGTCCTGTTTAGGGGGTTTGAGAGGTAACTCCCAACCTTCCTTCACCAGACACAATAGACCCCTGACAGGATGGCCAAACAAAAGTTCAAAAGGGCTGTAGCCAACCCCCCTTTGAGGCACCTCCCTGTATGCAAATAAAAGGCAGGGCAAGAGTATGTCCCATTTTCGCCTAAGCTTTTCTGGGAGCCCTTTAATCATGCCCTTCAAGGTTTTGTTGAATCTCTCAACTAAACCATTGCATTGTGGGTGATAGGGGGTGGTGAACTTATAAGTCACTCCACACTCCTTCCACATTGCAGTCAAGTAACTGGACATGAAGTTTGTACCTCTGTCAGATACTACCTCCTTAGGAAAGCCCACTCTTGAGAAAACTCCCAGGAGGGCCCTTGCCACCACAGGTGCTGTAGTGGTCCTAAGGGGAATGGCTTCTGGGTACCTGGTGGCATGGTCCACCACCACCAGGATAAACCTGTGCCCAGATGCTGTTTGGGGATCCATGGGACCAACTATGTCAATCCCCACCCTCTCAAAGGGAACCCCCACCACAAGTAGTGGTATCAGGGGGGCCTTTGTGGTGCCACCTGCCTTCCCACTGGCTTGGCAGGTTACACAGGGGCGACAAAACTCCTTGGTGTCTTCAGACATGTGGGGCCAGTGAAAGTGAGGGACAAGTCTGTCCCAAGTCTTGTTCTGGCCCAGGTGACCTGCTAAGGGAATATCATGGGCTAGTGTAAATAGGAAGCCCCTGAACTTCAGAGGTATAACCAACCTCCTGGCTGCTCCAGGCTTGGGGGCTCTACTCTCTGAGTACAGGAGTCCATCATCCCAATATATCTTATGGGTGCCACTAGCATTCCCAGCAGCCTCAGCAGCAGCTTGCTGTCTGAGGGGTTCAAGAGAGGGGCAGTTCAGCTGCTCCTGGCTCAGATCTGCCCTGGAAGGGCCCCTGTCCCCAAGAACTCAACCTGATCAGGTTCAAGCTCCTCTGGGACAGTTCCTTCTTCAGGCCTGAGATCATCTTCCTCAAAAGACTGATCTTCCTCCTGAGCCAAGGGGGAAGGCACTGCCTTAACCCTACTGCTCCTCCTCTTGGGAGGCACCTGGTCCATTATTCCAGAATCCAGGGCCTGTTCAGCTTTTGACATTTTTGCCTGTGACCTAGTCACAGCAAAGACATGTGCAGGGATCCCTAGCATTTCTGCATGTTTCCTGAGCTCCACCTCTGCCCAAGCTGAGGTTTCAAGATCATTGCCAAGCAAGCATTCAACTGGTAGGTCTGCACTCACCACAACCTTCTTAAGGCCAGTTACCCCTCCCCAGGAGAAGTTAACAACTGCCAGAGAATGGTCTGTTCTGACATTGCTAGCATTGGTCACTTGGTACATTTCACCAAGTATAATCTGCCCAGGATCCACAAGATCTTGTGTCACCATGGTGACACTTGCTCCTGTGTCCCTGAATGCCAAAGCCTCTCTTCCATTAATTAAAGGCTGCTGTCTGTATTTGCCCAAATTATTGGGACTCACACAGGGGGACATATCCAGGCCCCCATCACAGACTAGGACAGCCTGAGTTGGCACTCTGACTAGGCCAGAGCCCATCTTAGTACCCAGGGTCAACCCTACTACACCCTTATTCTGAGTACTTCCACCACCAATTGTAACTGGACTAGGGGGAACAGTTGCCTTAGGGGCTGTGGTGGTTGGATTAGAGTCTTTGGCCTTGGTGCAGTCACTGGTCCAGTGAGTTTTCTGCTTACAGATTTTGCACCAAGGTTTCTTTTGGCCTTTTCCTTTGTTGGATTGGGATTCCCCACCAGATGCAGATTTTTGGAGGCCTTGTGAAGACTTCTGGTCTTTACCCTTCTCCCCACCCTTATCAGAGTTTTTGGAATCTGACTTCTTCTGGTCACCACCTTGGTTCTGTACCTTCTGCTTCACCCTGGTTCTGACCCATTTGTCTGCCTTCTTTCCCAATTCTTGGGGAGAGGTCAGATCAGAGTCCACCAGGTACTGATGCAACAGCTGATTTTGACAGTTATTAAGAATCTGCTCCCTCGTGATAAGATTGTACAATCCCTTGAAGTCACATACCTTACTGCCTAGTAACCAACCTTCCAGAGCCTTGGTAGCACAATCTACAAAGTCCACCCAGTCCTGTGTCTGTGCCTTTTGGGTATCTCTGAACTTTAACCTGTATTGTTCAGTGGTTAGGCCAAACCCATCTATCAGTGCACTCTTCAGGACTTGGTAATCATCAGCATCCTCTTCTCTTACAGTGAGGAGCTTGTCTCTACCTTTGTCTGCAAAGGAGAGCCACAAGATTGCTGCCCACTGTTCCTGGGGGACCCTCTGAACTTTACAGGCCCTTTCCAGTGCAGTTATCCATTTGTGGATGTCATCCCCACTCTGGTAGGGAGGGACAATCTTGCTCAGGTTTCTATGGTCATAAGACCTTTCCCTACCACTAGGGAAGTTGCTGCCACCATGGGACTCTAGTCCCAACTTTCTTCTTTGTCTATGAAGCTCTAGGGACTCCCTGTCTATAGCCAACTGCTCTCTTCTGATTCTAAGTTGAGCTTCTCCATACTGGAGCAGTCTCTTTTTCCTCTCATTAGAGGATTCCCTCCTATGAGAAGAAACAGAGGTCCCTACTGAGGTGTCAGAGTGGTTAGACTCCTGAGAAGGAGATCTAGACCTTCTAGGCACACTCACAACTCTTCCTGGGGGGACAAAGGTGAGGTCATTCTGATCCTCCTCTTCATTCACAGGAATAGCTGGATTTTCCAGGTCAAGGTAATTGTCACCTTCCTGGCCAGTTTCAGAGGGGGGGTTCTGGGTGAGTTCACCCCTGGCCCCTTCCTCATCTTCTGCCCCACCCTCTCTGCCTACCCTTGCAGACCCTATAGGTCTTCTGAGGTCATCTAGCAGAAGCATCTCCATGAGACGTTGGGTGTTGGCACTTTTGCCTGTCTTCAGCTTCCTAATCTTGCACAACTCTCTCAATTCCAAGAATGGGAGGTTGTCATATTTGGATGGCAGGAGCCCACTGGTTCCTGGTAGTGAAGACATTACTAGTGAGGTGTGGTGTATGCACTACCTACTCTAGTGTGGCCTACTAAACTCTCTTGAGTTGTAGAAAGGGTGTGCTAGCCCTTAACACACAACTCTAAGTTCAGTAGAACTTACTGTATACTAAGCTTGTAATTATATGTACCTAAGGTACCTTTAGTGGTTTTCAGTTAGTCACACACTTGAGATTATCTGGTAAAACAATAGCAAGCTGGAATCCCACACGCTGCACACCAATGTGAGAAGTTGGCCTGGTATATGCTGTCCACTAATTATAGTGGGCACCTTGCACCAGTCCAAACAACCCCTTATTGGAGATAGGTTAAAGACAACCTTTATTGAAAGCTATCCTAGTGGTAGCTATGGAGAGCAGCCTTCAGGCTAAGTCTTGAAGGAATATAAAGCAGCCTGTTTTACCAGTCTATAATCTCTTGAGTGACCAAATGAAAGAGGACCACACCAGGTATATATATAAAATATATGTATTTAGTCTTAAACACACCCCTCTAGTCTCTTTATGAGGCTAGAGTTCGAAGTACATAAGTTACAAGTCGAATATCAGCAGTATTTAGCACAATACAAGTTTGAGCCCTAGGGGCGTACCAAACCATATACTAAAATAGTGGTATAAGAACCACGACTGAGCTAGACACAAGGCCTAAAGCCTGTAGAAGTGCTTGGACCTCAAGGAACCACCCAAGGTAGTGACACAGGGGACCCACGGGGGACGCGTGCAGTGTGAGAACACAGCCGCGAATCGCCGTTAACTTCTATGGGGAAAGTCGCGGTTGGAATTTTAAAAGGAAAGGACACTTAGAGGAGGACTTGGAGCAAATACCTTTGGAACTAGGCAGTTCTAGAGTCAATACCCACGGGAGCACCGGAGTACTCGAGTTACCTCACCCAGGGAAGCCGGGTGCATAGGTGTCTTTTGGCGTCGGGTTTCGTCGTCGTTTTCAATGGCGATCTGCTGCAGCAGGCTACTGGCGACCAAGTCGAAAGGGTCCGGGTGGATCCAAGAGTGGATCGAAGATCTGAAGGACCTGAAAGCAGAGGGGACAGAGTCTGGGTCACTAGCCAGTGACCAGGAAGGCAATGAGCAGATGCCCACCGATGTCGGGTGCTTCAGGTAGGTTGACGGTCGTCTTGACTCTTCAGCCACGAGGTCCAAGAGGCGTCAACGATGAACATGAGCTGGATTCGAGCTGCCCACGACGTCTGTCGATTGCTGCGGTGTCGGCGACCGGATTGGACCCAACAAGCCTTGGCAACGGCAAGTCATGTGGAAACAAAGAAAGGACGTTGATGCAGACCAGCAAGGTCTGGGGGACTCACCCAGCGAGAGTAAGTCAGGGCATGTCTGGAGTAAACAGGAAAGCCCAAGCAGAAGAAGAGTTGCCTTCGGGAGGGCCCACTAGCCAACGGACTAGCGACCGCGAAGGAGCCTCGAGTGGACGCACTTGGAGCTAGCTCACAGGACACTCGTGGAGTGTAGGCCAGTGATCTTTGGTGCAGTCAGTGCTGGAGGCGGGTCTACTCGGAGCCCAAAGCACAACTTTGTGGGAGACCAGGAAGAGGATGCACTTGCAAAAGTTCTTGGTGTCCAGGGGTCATGGTTCCACATTACCCACAACAGCTACGGGCCTCAGCTTTGCTGGGGACTCAGGGCAGCCTCGGGAAAGTCTGGAAATCCACCTCTGATGTTGCAAAGACTTTGGCGTCCGGCGGGAGCTTCAGCGATGCAGACCGGACAATTGCTTCTTAGGTGCCTGCCAAGCAGGGGAGTCACTCCTTGACCCCAAGGGAGATTCTTCAGTCCTCTAATCTTCAAGTAGAGCGTCGAAGGTCCAGGATTCGGCTTCAGAGTTTCGTCCAGGGTAATCTAAAGTCCTAAGGACTGGGGTCCCATACTTATACTAAGTTAGGGGTTGGACATACTCTGGGGACCCACCTATGGGAGGGTCAGGGAAGAGGGGTGGTTACACCCATTCCCTTTGTCCAGTTTCGCGCCAGAGCAGGGGCTGGAAGCCCCTGAACCGGTTTGAACTGGGGTATGCACAGGGACACCAAATGTGCCCCCAGTGCTGGACTTCAAAGCACTCTGAGAGTGCACCCACCCAGCCCCAATACACATCAGCCTGTCTGGGAGGTGGTTACACCTCCCTGCAACAGGAAACCTATTGTCCAGGCCTCCCCTGCCGGAGTTTCGGTCAGCAGCAGGAGGCCAGACTCGTGTCTGTGGCTGCAGCATCCATTTTGTGATGCCAGGGCTCTGTAAAGTTAATACCGGGTATGCCGGTGTTGACATGTCTCTCCCTCTAGAAGGGTGGAATGCTACCCCCGCCGCCAGAACTGGCGGGGGGGGTAGTATTCCAAGATGTTTGACACCAAACACGACATGCTTCCGTGCAGCCATCCCAAAGTTAGCATTTAACGCGAGGTTATAATGCACTTAAGAGTATATGGTCAGGCTGCACCACAAACAGCACCAGAGGATTGACTCCGAACGATGCAGAGGGGCTCTGCTCATTCAGGGGCACCCCCTCACATAAAAACCAAGCACTCTGCCTTCAGGGTTGTTAAGGCCTGCCATAGGAGTGACTTATAGGTTTATATGTGTGTGCAATGGTAGTGATATAGGTAGCCTATACCACTGTAAGGGGTGCATGCACCACCTTACCCAGGCTGCAGTAGCAGTCCTGTGGTGTCATTTTAGAGGGCCTTCCAGGGGTGGCACAATACATGTTTCAGCCCCTGGTAGGCACCTGGGGTACCTATGCCCTGGGTACATAGTATACCATATACTAGGGACTTATAAGGGCACCCCAGAATCCAATCAGAGAAGTACCTAAGGTACCTGGAATCCATTTAGAGAGGAAGCAGCTAGGCTGGGGTTCTGATTAGCAGGGCCCCAGCCAGACTAAAGTCAAAATACAGTGAAACATCAGCAAAAAGTGGGGGTAACCATAAGAGGCAGATCCTACTCTCCTACAAAAGGTGTATACAAACAAAAAATGTGTGTGAAGGTGAGAAAGTCCCTCACGTGCGCTTCACCAGAGGAGCTGCTGGTAGGTTCTCACCAGTTTGCCCACGTTTCTCATCATCGGTAACTTTCTCACCTGTGAGAAAAGAAAGAAAAAAAGTGTCCAGTCAGAAAGATAGAGGTGAAGACAAAAATATGTGTATATCAAAGGAGACCCCGTAATGTGCGTGGGAATAAAGTATTTCTCCCAATAAAATTGAGTTAAGACTCACATATTCAAGGTTTCCAATTTTATTCAAAATTGTGAGCCTACTCAAGGTTAAAAACAAACTGCATGTTGCAGACCACTGTAAGATGGGCCAACATGTTTCATTGCCTGTCTTCTGTTGCGGCAATTTCGTCAAGGCTCGAGGTCAAAGTTCACCTCACTGGACTTCAAATTTTATACGAAGAATGACAGGTGGTAGACAAGGGCAATCATACCAGCTTCCCACCGTGTCAGGGGGTGTTTCCTTCAACAGTAAGTCCCCCACCGGCACCATCCGTTGCCGCCGGAAGGAGACAAAGCTCAGTAGATGGGTAGACGTGGTATATTAACGGCAACGGATGGTGCCGGTGGGGGACTTACGGTTGAAGGAAACACCCCCTGCTTGAAACCCTTACTTTGTGGAGTTGCATCTCTTGTTTTCGATATTCTGCACTAGTAGAGTCCATGTCTTCCTTTCAAATCAAACATTGCTTTTTACCTCCAGAATACTATTTCCAAATGTACATTCTGTTAAGACTTTTCAAGTGCCAAAATGTTGCATAAACAAATGTGCATGGTCCAAATGGGAGGTAGCACACCAAAGTAAACTAGTATGTTTAAGCAAGTGTGGACCAATAAATATCACCCTATGTAAATGGTCTACCAAATCAGGGTTGCTATTACACATCACCACACTGGTGTCAGAAATATTCCCAAAAGATTCATATTATTGCTTTCATTTGTACATGTGAGCTTGCTATAGGCATTGCACTGTCAAGACACACTAAATGCAATGCTCTCATCCCTGACAATGGGCCATACTCGGGTGTTTTTGTGAGCAACCTAACTGGTGTCACCAATCAGCTTCATAGTATTGCTGCGATATAGCACCATTTATCAGTCGCTAATACTTTAAAAGGCTAGCATGACCGTTTCAATTTTTCAAATTGTCTTTCACAGGAAGCCCAACAACAGTAGGATGCTATGATAAAGCTAACCCAAAGTAGCTCAGTTATAATTGTCGAATAAGTAAACAGTACAATCAGATATCTAACATATCTGTGGAAATATGCACAGGACAGATAGAGAAATAGAAACATGCCAGACTTTGCCTAACATATTATTTGACTCCGTCCCAGCCTATCAAATGTTTTGGCCCACTGCAAATAACCAGATTTACTAATAGGCCAGACCACCTGTACCCAGATTCTGCATCTGCCAGAAGCAAGCATGGAGTAATTATATTCCCACTGGCATACACCTGGAATTCTCGAAAAATGACACTCCAAGTTATCCGAGTTTGCAAAACCATGTCAGTTTTTTCAGTGAGTCAAGCCAGATATCAGTCGCTGGCAAGGTTCAATGGAAGTCCTTCACACACATGCAAAGCTGCTGAACACTTAAGATGTTGTTTTGTAGCCCCAAGTAAGTTGCAGCTCTTTGTCAGTTCAGTGATATTAACATTAAAGATCCAACCACTTTGGGTATGGACTGTTTAGATTTAAATTCTAAAAGCGTAAAGGGAGTCTTTTGTATAAATTGATGGCTGGCAGCAAGACCCCACTTATTTCTGAGTTTCTTGAATGCACACTGCCCGTGCGTCATGAAGATGTGCAGCTTTTCAGTACACAGGCCTTTGAGACTTAAACCACTAATCAGATACTTTTCCCAGCAGAGGGCCCTCCAATTTTCCCTGTGGACCAGGTTAGGGCTCATAGCCAGACCTCACTACAGATGCCAATACTGCCGTTCACAGGCTCTTCACCTGGATCAAAGCTGCAGCTGACCCCCTAGCCCCAGTAAAAACCTTTTCTACTAGGCGGGGAAAAAAAACGTAACCCTGGTTCTCCGACAAACTAAGAGCCCAGAAATAAATCTGTAGAAGGAAGGAGAGGCAGTGGTGAGCAAACTACGATACTACTGAAAAAACAAAATATGCACAATTACTGGCTGATTATAAGAAATCGATAATGGAAGAGAAAAGCAAATACTTCTCAACAAAAATTTAGCAGGCAAAGAACTCTAGTAAGGAGCTTTTTTCAACAGTTAAAAGCCTAGCTAAACTACCAGAATCGCCTAGGATGGAAAGCAGTGCAGAATTTTGCAACTTATTGGCACAGTCTTTCAGGGACAAAGTGGAGACAGTGCACAAATCCGTTAGGGACTGTGACAAAACCGTATCTGGGAACTCTTGAGCAGTCCCGTCTCCTTCCCCACCAAATCTGTTTACTTCCTTTTCCCCTCCCCCTACAGAACAGATCATTCAGGTGGTGAGAACTTCCAAATCGGGGGCTCTATCCAACCCTTGCCCTCCCAAAATACTGCACCTTGTTCCTGAAGTTATCAGTGAACAACTAGGGGTTGTATTCAACATGATAATCTGCTCAGGTAGGTAGAAAAAACAAGTGCATTTAGACAATTGTCCATAAAATATTCTAAAAACTCAATAGGCAATTAAAATCATTAAAAGGGCTCCATTCTAACTACCCAACACCCCCTACCCACTACAGTTCATCATTAAAACTCTGTTTAACAGACCGTAAAAACCGAGCAATTCCAACTGTCACATCTATGTAACGCATTTCAGGTATTTTCCTTGATGATTGGAAAAAAACCTCGATTCTCCCTCTCTTGAAAAAATCCAATCTCGATCTAGCCCCTCCCAGCAGCTATAGACCTATCTCTAGACTACCCTTCCCCACAAAGGTGCTGGAGAAAATACTAAACTCACAGCTCACGGCATTCCTCTCCTCCATGGACCTTCTAGATCCCTCACAATACAGGTTCCGGGAGGGGCATAGCACTGAGACAGCTCTGGTCATGGCTGCTGAAGAATTAAGAGCAATTCTGGACGCTGGTGGTAAGGCTGCCCTGATTCTCCTCGTCCTATAGGCGGCCTTTGACACAGTGAACCATGAAATACTAGCCAACAGGTTATCAGAGTTGGGAATCAGAGGCACCGCCCTTAAGTTGCTTACATCATTTCTCTCTGATAGGGTTCACTCGGTAGAGTCCGAAGCTTTCTCCTTTGAACAATTCACACTCCCCTGTGGGGAGCCACAGGAGTCGTCCCTAAGCCCTACGGAGTTCAATCACTATGTTACCCCGCTGGCTACAATCATCAGGCAGTTCGGCTTCTCAGTGTTCTCTTACGCTGATGACACCCAGTTAGTGGTGTCAGTTTCAAGTAACGTTGAAGAGACAGAAGATGGATTTAATAGCTGCATGACTCAGATCAACCAGTGGATGAGTTCCAACTGCCTAAAATTGAATGGTGGGAAGACGGAGGTTCTTCTGTTAGGTACAGATTGGGGAACCCCCACTTTTTGCTGATGCTTCACTGTTTTTCGACTTTAGTCTGGCTGGGGCCCTGCTAATCAGAACCCCAGCCTAGCTGCTTCCTCTCTAAAATGGTTTCCATGTGCCTTAGGCACATCTCTGATTGGAGTCTGGAGTGCCCTCATAAGTCCCTAGTATATGGTATACTATGTACCCAGGGCATAGGTAACTCAGAGGCCTGCCAGGGGCTGAAGCATGTATTATGCCACCCCTGGAAGGCCAGCCAAAATGACACCACAGGTCTGCTACTGCAGCCTGGGTAAGGTGGTGCAGGCACCCCTTACTGTGATATAGGTTACCTATATCACTGCATATGCACACATATAAACCTATAAGTCACTCCTATGGCAGGCCTTATCAATCCTGAAGGCAGAGTGCTTGGTTCTTATGTGAGAGGGTGCCCCTGCATGAGCAGAGCCCCTCTGCAGCGGTCGGAGACCCTTCTCTGATGCTGTTTGTAGTGCAGCCTGACCATATACTCTTAAGTGCATTATATCCTCGCGGTAGAATGCTAACTTTGGACTGGCTGCACCAAAACATGTCGTGTTTGGTGTCAAACATCTTGGAATACTACCCCCCGCCAGTTCTGGTGGCGGGGGTAGCATTCCACTCTTCTAGAGGGAGAGACATGTACCCACCGGCATACCCGGTAACTTCTTTCCAGAGCCCTGGCATCACAAAATGGATGCCGCTGCCACAGACACGGGTCTGGCCTCCTGCTGCTGACTGAAACTCCGGCAGGGGAGGCCTGGACAATAGGTTTCCTGTCCCAGGGAGGTGTAACCACCTCCCCAGACAGGATAATGTGTATTGGGGCTGGGCGGGAGCACTCTCTGGTGCTTTGAAGTCCTGCACTGGGGGCACATTTGGTGTCCCTGTGCATACCCCAGTTCAAACCGGCTCAGGGGCTTCCATCCCCTGCTCTGGCGTGAAACTGGACAAAGGGAAAGGGGTGTAACCACCCCTCTGCCCTGACCCTCCCATAGGTGGGTCCCAGAGTATGTCCAACCCCCTAACTTGGTATAAGATTGGGACACCAGTCCTTAGGACTTTAGATTTACCTGGACGAAACTCTGATACAGAACCCTGGACCTTCGACGCTCTACTTCAAGATTAGAGGACTGAAGAATCTCCCTTGGGGTCAAGGAGTGACTCCCCTGCACCTAAGAAGCAATTGTCCGGTCTGCATCGCTGAAGCTCCCGCCGGATGCCAAAGTCTTTGCATCACCAGAGGTAGATTTCCAGACTTCCCCGAGGCTGCCCTGAGTCCTCAGCAAAGCTGAGGCCCGTAGCTGTCGTGGGTAATGTGGAACCGTGACCACTGGACACCGAGTACTTTTGCAAGTGCATCCTCTTCTGGGTCTCCCACGAAGTTGTGCTTTGGGCTCCGAGTATCCCCCGCCTCCAGCACCGACTGCACTGAAGATCACTGGCTTCCACTCCACGAGTGTCCTGTGAGCCAGCTCCAAGTGCGTCCACTCGAGGCTCCTTCGCGGTCGCTAGTCCGTTGGCTAGTGGGCCCTCCCGAAGGCAACTCTTCTTCTGATTGGACTTCCCTGGTTGCTCCAGATGTGCTCTGACTTACCCTCGCTGGGTGAGTCCTTCAGACCTTGCTGGTCTGTACCACCGTCCTTCTTCTATTTCCACGAGACTTGCCGTTGCCAAGGCTTGTTGGCTCCAATCCGGTCGCCGACACCCCTGCAATCGACAGACGTCATGGGACAGCTCGAGTCCAGCTCCTGGTTGTCGTCAACACCTCCTGGACCTTGTGGCTGAAGAGTCAAGATGACCATCAACCTACCTGAAGCACCAGACATCGGTGGGCATCTGCTCATCGCCTTCCTGGTCACTGGCTAGTGACCCAGACTCTGTCCCCTCTGCTTTCAGGTTCTTAAGAACTTCGATCCACCTTTGGATCCACCCGAACACTTTCGACTTGGCCGCCAGCACTTTACAGCAGATCGCCATTGAAAACGACGACGAAACCCGACCCCGAAAGACACCTATGCACCCGGCTTCCCTGGGTGAGGTAACTCGAGTACTCCAGTGCTCCCGTGGGTATAGACTCTAGAACAACCTTGTTCTAAAGGGGTTTACTCCAAGTCCTCCTCTAAGTGTCCCTTTTCTTTAAAACTCCAACCACGACACTCCCCATAGAAGTCAACGGCGACTCGCGGCTGTGTTCTCACACTGCACGCGTCCCCCGTGGGTCCCCTGTGTCACTACCTTGGGTGGTTCCTTGAGGCCCAAGCACTTCTACAGGCTCTAGGCCTTGTGTCTAGCTCAGTCGTGGTTCTTATACCACTTTATTGGTATATGGTTTGGTACGCCCCTAGGGCTCAAACGTGTATTTGTGCTATTACTGTTGATAATTGACTTGTAACTTATGTACTTCGAACTCTAGCCTCATAAAGAGACTAGAGGGGCGTGTTTAAGACTAAATACATATATTTTAAATATATACCTGGTGTGGTCCTCTTTCATTTCGTCATTCAAGAGATTATAGACTGGTAAAACACGCTGTTTTACATTCCTTCAAGACTTAGCCTGAAGGCTGCTCTCCATAGCTACCACTAGGATAGCTTTCAAAAGGTTGTCTTTAACCTATCTCCAATAAGGGGTTGTTTGGACTGGTGCAAGGTGCCCACTATAATTAGTGGACAGCATATACCAGGCCAACTTCTCACACAGATACCTCCTTTTGGTCACCCAGATGGTGGCCTCCCAGTTTGGGAGACCTTCCAGTTCCAGTGCAGAAGGTGAAAAACTTAGGGCCTAATTACAATGGTGGTGAACACGCCAATGGCAGGCTGCCGGTGGCGGGTTCACCGCCACCGTAAGGCCTTTATCCGCCCGCCAGATCAGGATGGCGGGCGATGTGCCTGGTGTACGGCAAGCCCGTCCGCACGGGTCCGACAGAGTCAATCGTTACAATTGCCTGTCGGACCCACCCCGCATCCACAAAATGGTGGCGGTGTCTAGCAGGCACCGGCCGCCATATTTGGATGCTGCATCTCCGCCAGCCTGTCTATGGTGGATCAACTGCCATTGAAAGGCTGGCGGGGATGTACTTTGGGGGCCCGTTGCGGGGCCCCCTTGTACAGGGGCATGTGCATTTTGCACTTGGGGGGCACCTATGGTGCCCACCTACAGTTCCCTGCACCAGGTGGCAGGCACCAAGTGGTGCCTGCCACGTAGTGCAGGGAAGTGCACAACATGCATTTTTACCATTGCGACGGGTGCTGCAACCAGCAGCACCCGCCGCAATGGTAAACATGCACAATGCGACCACCACAGTGGCGGTCTCATTGTAATTTCATGTGCGGGACTGCCGTCATATAGGCGGCTGGTCCCAATCCTCTGGACAATCTGACCTTTAAAAACCAGATCAGTACCCTCACCTCAACTATCTTTTTCATCTTTTTCATCTTAAAGATAATCAGGAAAGTTTGCCCTTTCATTCCACCTGACACCCTAAAAACACTTGTAACAGCACTAGCCCTGTCCAGATTGGACTATGGCAATGCTTTGTACATGGGTATCCAAATGAAGTATCTACAAAAACTACAAAATACAGCAGCTAGACTGCTGCTGGATATCCCTAGATCCCAGCCAGTCTCCCACCGTTTGAGAACCCTGCACTGGCTCCCAGTGGACAAGAGGATCAAATTTAAATTCCAATGTCTAGCGTTCAAGGCATTGCACGGTGCTGGTCCTCATTTTCTGAAGGAGCATCTGAACTGGTACGTGCCTTCCAGAAATCTAAGATCTGTGCATAGCAAACTCCTGCAAACTCCCAGGTTTAAGAAAGCTTGTTGGGGTGGAAGAAGCTTCTTGTTAGGGACGGTTAAAACATGGAACTCACTCCCAGTCAGCATAAATAACAGCCGAACGCTGCTATCTTTTAGGAAATCGCTAAAAACCTAGCTCTTCGCCAACTAACATCATCATTTACAGTTTCATCAGCAACCTTACTGGTATCAGCGCCTAGACACCCCAGGGCATTCGTGCACTATATAAATGCACATATTAAATCAAATCAAATCAAATCAGATGCCTCCCCTTTCTGAAACAGAGCTCCTGAAAGGCAGGAAAGGTATTTTGTGCAGCAAAAATGATGGGTTCTTCTTTTATATGTCTGCACTTATTCAGAGGTTCTAACTGAGGAGCACTGTAAAGCTAAGGAAATCTTCCCCACCTGTGAACACCACAGTATTGACTGCCTCTGCTCAGTCCAGTCAACTTCTCAATGATGTCTGTACTTTGTGCCAACACTAACACAGAAAACATGTATAGACAGTAATGACTGTGAGTCTGCCTGAGCACATCCCTTGAAAAAGAACAGTGTGATCCTGTCTATTCACTGAAACTTGACACAGCTGTCATTCAGGTAGACTGTTGAAGGATGTGCAGTGAAGATGGTCTCTCCATAAGGAGGGGCAAAAATGGTACTAAGTGCTCATGTTATTATATGCATTATATTAGTCCATTGCAGTTGAATTTGACACAAAAACCTGTAGAGATCTCATGCAATTTACTCTGTGCCTATGGCACTGATGGAACAGGTGGGTACAGAGAGACACTGTTAGAATAGAAATATTCGTGTTTGTGCATTGCCTATGTAAAGCTAGCATTCGCTGCACCATTTTCTGTTCAGGCGCCATTTTCAATTATGATCGAAACTAATCCTTTGCTATTTCTGAGAAAAGGTCTCAGATATGTTTCGTTTCTGCAATGTTAGGTTTTGCTTCACTAATGAATAGACTGTTCATATTAGCGCATACCTTTCTCTCTAGATAGAGGCCCTCTCCCACTTGTCTGGTGACAGGCCCGACTGGAACAACCTTGGACTTCGCAACTTTGTGTAAGATACAAGTGCTGAGACCATTTTTGTTCTTGTATTTCAATGCTTAGCAGCACCTGCCTGGAAAATTCAACTATGGGCGTGTTTTAGCCCAGTTACAAAACGTACATGATGTATCTCTATGCTTGTCGATGTCAGTCCCTCTGCAGCACTCCTAGAGACTGGGCAGACTGGGCTCCGCTCTGAGTGTATCTAATAAATAGTTATTGGTTTGTATTCTCTACTGCCTGACCGACTCTTCATTTGGTATGGAAGGCTGAGAGGTGGTCATTAGTGACCCGGGTGACCCTAATCGGGCCACTTCCTTCAGCACCCATGCATGAACTTAAAAATGTTGACCCTTTAATCAGCAAAACCATCCCGTCACACTACCAGACATGTAATGTATTTTATCAGACTCCTGATACTGCCATCAAAATCCCCTATTTTGGACTTTGACCATTCAGTTTCGAATCATTAAAGCAGCATAATAATCCATCTTCAGCTATTTTCCTTACAAGCTATTAGCTCTGCCTCACCACTGACTTGCCATGTTTCAGACTGACAAACTGTCCTGTGTCAGGGGGTAAAATAGTGGAACATAGAATTGTCTCACACATCACTAAACTAAAATAGATATTTCAAATCTTTTACTGATTTTGATGCCACATGCCAAATTACATTCAGGATATAAACTTGATGTTGATGGCATTTACCAAACCTGGTCTTCAAATCATTAGTCAGGTCAATCTTTTTTTTTTTTTTTGGGCTTTATAATACAGCATGTCAGGTTTTCAGTGCCGCCAGCATGGGTACCACAGATGTGAAACTGTGGGGATGCATTACTTTGTCCCCTGGGCTTCGTAAACAAACCCTTAGCAGGAAAAGCAGGCTACCTGCAATGAAACCTAAAAATGGGGCTATAATTGATATATTTTCACAAGTCTCTTGTCAGCCTTGTGACATGACAATGCCAGTACAGGCAGAAACTTGTAGGAGCTATGCTGAGAGGATAAAGGTGACCCATTGTACTGAGCACATAGGTCTGATGCCTGTTTATCAGGCCTTTACTTATAGCACAGATGAAAAATAAAAGAAACATAGTGAATCACACAAGAAAGGTGGATTGTGTTACAACTAATAAACAATAATAATGCAAAATAAGTCATAGAGCCTGTTAGACCTGGCATCTTTTGGTGTGGTTTTCCCTGTCTTTTTGCCTCTGACCTCTTTGTGACTGTGTGCGGCGTTTCGTTTTTGCTGGTGTTAGGACTCTGGGCACTTTACCACTGCTAAGCAGTGCTAAAGTGCAAGTGATTCCTTTCTAAAATGTGATGATATTTAGTTTCTCCACGATTGGCATATTTGATTCAGTAGTAATCCCCTAGTACAGTGCACCAGGGGTGCCCGGGGCCTGTAAATCAAATGCTGCTAGTGGGCCTGCAGCACTGATTGTGCCACCCACATGAGTAGCCTTTCAAACATGTCTCTGTCTTGCTGCTGCAGTGTCTGGGTGTGCAGTTTTAAACTGCCATTTCGACCTGGCAAGTGCACCCACTTGCCAGGCCCAAACCTACCGTATTATTAAATGTAAGGCACCCCTAAGGTAGGTCTAAGGTAGCCCCATGGGAAGGATGCATGCAGTGTATTTAAAAGGTAGGACATGTACTGTTGTGTTTTATATGTCCTGGTAGTGAAATACTGCTAATTTCATTTTTCACTACAGCACGGCCTATCTCTCTCATAAGTTAGCATTGGAGCTGACTTGTAACATCTTACAAGTGTATCTTCCAAGTGGGACCTAATAGAAAATTGGAGTTTGGGGGTCTCTAGACTCACAATTTAAAAATACACCTTTTGGTGTTATTGGTTTTTAAATTGCAGGGCTGAAAATGACACTTTGAGGAAGTTGGCATTTTCTTACTTAAACCATTCTGTTCCTCTGCCTGTCTCTGAATACACATCTGGGTTAGGATGACAGTTGGGATGTTTGTGCCTTCACTTTAGACAGTTACACAGAGGGAGCTGAGGTGTGCCCTGTATATCCTGATGGTCCATCACCAGGCTGATGAGTCTTCCTGAGCTAGAGTGGTGTGAGGAGTTGACACTGACACCTGAATAAGGCTGTGCCTGTCCTCACACAAAGAATCCTCCACCCCCTGTAGTGTGTCTGGGCAGGGAAAGGCAGGGTCTTGTGCACTACAAAGACTGCCCTTTGATTTTGCCTACTTCAAAGGCTAAAATGGGTATAAGTACTGGACGTGTGACCCCCATAGACTCAGAACACTTCTGGGTTGAGGACATTCTGCAAGAAGAATAGCTGGATAGCTGTCAGGAAAGACTGGCACTTTGCTGTGTTGGCCTGCTGCTTGGGTCCTTAGAGTGAAAGGACTGGGCTTTGCTTTCAGTTGAGGAAAGGAGGGGTCCCCTGCAGCAAAATGACTTGCCAAAAGCAGGAACAGTAGCAATAAGTTTAAAAAGGTAACTTAGGCAAGTTTGTTTTAAAATCTAATTGAGGGCACAAAGAATGACACAGCAAGAATAGCTATTGATAGTAAAAATGAGAACATCTATTTAATCAATGAAAAGCAGTATCACTGTGTCTTGAAGCTCAATCATTAGCAATAAAAATATACATAACATAAATGACATATGTTGCAATCAACAGACATACTCATGCTCATACATACATACATCCAACATGCCGAAACGTGCGCAGGGAACATCAGAACATTTTTGAATTTTGTCTTTTGGCCACAATAATGTATACTATCTGTTACCATCAATACACTGAAACACTTTTTGCTTTATTTTGTACTAAGGATGATTAAATATTTCATTATATATTGATAATTAGAAGGATGCGGAATTGATGCATGTATTTATGAGCATGGGTCTGTCTGTTGATTGCAATGTATGTCATTTATATTAGGTATATTCACCTATATCCATATCAACAAAAATAAGTGTCTATATAAATTCTATCAGCAGAGGGGATTCATAAGTGTCCTCATGTGTAGTTGTGAGGGGACCCTATGTGGCTGGAGCACAATATTTCATCCTTACTTGGCTGTCTGAGAGGTTTGAATACTAATAGTTATTGTCCCTTGGCTTTTATTGTCCTTTGTTTGGTGGGGGTGCCGTCAGAACACACTTTAAAAGGTCAATGTGTTTCAACCTTTTTAGTGGGCTTGACAATTAGTTAGCAAAGGCCTTCCTCAGGGCTTACAAAATCTCATGGCGTACACTACAAATAAAACAAAAGACAAGAGCTGTATGTCACAGTTTAACTGGGAAACCTCTTTGTCAGATACACCTTGGTATTCATACGGTTAGCCCTAGATATTCATATGTTTTAAGATCATTTATGCCAAGACTCAGATGGTGTCTCCCCAGGGAGATGATTACAATCAGTGGTTCGTAACGGGCGGGCGGGGTGCTCCACCTTTAATAAATGGCTACTGGAAGAGGGGAAAGTAGGAAAAAGGGAAACCTACGGCACAGGATTAGTTTGTGGTCTATACTCCTGTGGGGCATGCAAAGTTACATAGGGTAAGGTATGCCTTACTTTTGACGTTAATTCCCTCCTTTAAATTTGGTTAAGAAGAGTGCTGGTGTAGAGACGGACCTTTGTGGTTTTGCGGTGAGCAGCACAGTCTCTACAAAAATATAAGGCATATTATGTTTCTGCCTTTAGGAGCAAAAAGACATGGCACACGTAAATTGCCTTCTGTCCTACTTTATTCTCAGCTCGTGGCTTGTGCGGTCAAACATTCAGGCTCATAATGCTGAGTACGGGGCTTGAATTGTGCCTCTGCACACAGAGGGAAAAGAAAGAAGGGAGATTACCAAAAGGTTGTCCCTTTCTATAATGCAAGCGCATAACTGCTGTGCCATGCTGAGTGCTAAGATAAATACCGTGAATTAGATGTTCTCCTTTGTAGCGGTGTTGCTTGAACTTGTAAAGCTTTCCCTAACACTTACACTTTTCTGTTTTCATGCTTAATTTCCTCCCTCACCCTTAAAAAACAGCGCTCTGTCCAGTGTGTTGGTCTGCACCTGGACGTCTGCAGCGGCCTTATGATGAAGCATGCCACTGCATAGTGGGTGAGGGCAGTATTAAGAAATTCTTTAATTTCCCTTCTTGTATTATATTTTCTTTTGTCTCGGATATACCTTAGAGATATAATAGGGGACAGGAACCTCTTATCACATTCTAGGTTAGTATCCCTGACCCTATTTTTTATAGTCCTTCTCTCTTTTTTGAAGCAGGCTATAACAGCTTGTCTCCGGGTGCGGATCCCACGCTGGTTGAACTGCTGTTTAAGCCGGCGAGACCTCTCCTCTATCAGGCTGGTGCATGTGCAGATTAGGTGTGCCATGTCCTCAGTTCCGTTGCTGCACAGGCGGCAGTGTAAGGGCATTTGCCCCCTCAGCCATGGTGGAGGGTGTTGGATACCTGGCAGTTTTCCTAGTCGATGTTTCATGAATCTCTCCTTGATGATCCTGGAGTATCCCAGGCTAAAGTATGGCTGTGGACTGAGGGATGTGTAGCCATAGATTTTCATCCAAGCGTGTTTTCTTAGCGCAAAGGTGGCTTTGTCTTCTACTAGGGGCATGCTCTTTGTTGACTTCTGCACTATTTTTTTGAAAGCCTACATGTGTAGTTGGGAATTCCCAGGCCTGAGTGAGAAGCCGAAAAGTGGCTAAGCTGTGAAAAAATGGGAGGGAGATCAAGGTATAGTCCAAAGTTGAGGATGCGTTTCTGGAGTAGTATGAAGCTGCAGGTGGAGAGTCTTCAGGGAATCTACCATTGAGTACCCTGAGGTTAATATGCTCCAGATCATCCTGCAGGCGTCTGGGTGTTGTTCTTACTCTGCATTGGGGGTTTTATTTTGTTCCGGAATGTTCCAGACTGCAGACTGGGCTTGTGTCTCTTCATCTTCTGAGGATCCTAGGAAATTAAGGTTTTGGATTTTTGTTTTGGATTTATGTAGGTGTTGAAAATTAGCACCTCCTCCTTTTTCCCCTTGGAGCTGAGAGTGATCTTGATTGTGTTGACAGTTGTCGTGGAAGAGGGAATTTCTTTTGTAGTGGTTGTGCTAGTTATTGATACGTATGTGGCCAACCCGCCGACAGGTGGCCATATTGTGATTTCTTGGTTGCTGGCTTGTGGTAGCATGTGAAGCCCTGCATTTGTAGTGGTCCAGCCATCCATGTTTCCTGCAGCAGGATTATGTCAAATGATCTGATATACAGATTAAAATCTGGGTCCGCTATTTTGCTTTTTAGTTCCATGAGCGGAGGCGAATACTTGAGTTGCTCTTTCGAAGTGTCCCTTGTTTTTGCGTGTTTTGTCATTGGGAGCCCCCAGACCAGTGAATGGTCCTAATGGTTTACTGAATATCACGGGTCCTATACGTTTGCTGAATTAGGTGCTGAGTTTGGCTGTGACGACCGCTTCTTACAGAGTCCCTTGTAGGTGATTGGCCCTTGGCTCCCCTGAATACTGAGACTGTGGATTTCTTGTTACAACCACTTTTGCTCCCTGTGTTAGTGAGTAATGGGAAAGGATATCCTGCACTTTGGTAGCGTGATATGGTTATGCCCAATGACTTGAATGTTTCATGTTCGTCAAGCTCTTTGTTGGCCAACTCCGGTGATCCCCATGTGGCCTTGGTGGTCTCCCTTTCTGAGTGCGTGTCCGACTTGATAAATTCTATTGAAAACAGGTCAGTTGTTCTTATGTCCCTTAGAGTTGAAATAGTTGATATTAACAGCAAAATATTGCTTCTGTTCAGGGTGTCGCAGTTCCCCTTAGACTTGAATTCAGGCTTCAGTAGTGTAATACATTGATCAGTTTGAAGGCCGGTGGAATTGCCCTTGAGCAATCTTGCCCCTTGAGGAGCGATGATTTGATGTCCCATCACCAGAGAAGGTTTGCACTATTGGATCCAGGTGATGGAAGCTTCGATGGGGCCCAGCGTCTACTGACCGTTGAACTAGTGGCACTCCTGTGCCATCTGTTCTTGGGATTTGACCCCTTGTGTTGACTTGCCAGATTGGGACATCCGGGTTGAGCTGGTAGGTGTCTGTGGTCCTTATATCAACGCTCCTGTGATTTGTCTGTGCTGTTGAGGAGGCTGTACTTTCCCTGTCGTTGTTTGTTGTGTAGACTCTTGGGCCCTCTGGGTCTCTTGTAGAGTCTCCCTGAGTGATATGAGCTTGCCTATTTGATGGTGTGCTGGATAAAGTACATAGGTTTCTGAGGGGAGTAACTTGCACTCCAATGACGGGATTTGGGTCTCCTCATTGAATATCTGCATTTAAGCTTTTGACTTCAGTGTTAGCATTGCGTTGTGTAGTGACCTCTGTTCGGTCTCTATTGATGTGGTTGGACCCCTGGCTGGAGGTTGCTTTGCTGCTCAGTGTTTGGGGGTTAGACTTAAGTGGGTGCCAGGCGTGCTTCTTTGTTTTAGGCAGAAAAGTGGGTATGTGGTTATTTGTCTTGATTCTGATAATTTGTTGCAGCCTTTCCTCCTAAGTTGTCTCCTTTGTTTGGCATTTAGGGCCGTCGTGCCTCCAGCTTGGGGTGGCGTTGGTCCGGTGGCAGAGACTTCCTCGGATAAGCTTCTCAAGGTTTCTGTTTGTGGATTTCTGACAGTTGCTCTCACTGGGCTTTGTGTTTTGAAGGCTTCTGGTTCTGTGTCTGGTGGATTATTGAGAAATGCCATATCCTTTTTCAGGTCTTCCACGAGGTCAGTCAGCATAGAGGGAACGAAGGATAGTTTCTCAATAATAGGCCCGCAGCCGCAGATCAAGCTTGCTTCCAATTGGGCTTGTGTTATTAGTGTGTTAACGTTCCCTAGTTTTTCACTTATGCCTCCGACGTATAGAGCTAAGGTGTTAAGAAGTGCCAGTTGTATGTCCATCTTTTCTTTTTTTTTTTTTTAGTTTTTTTATTGCATTTTTCATCAACAAATAAGCTGCCATGTTGGTACTCAGTTATAGCCCTGCTGGGCAATAGTTTTGCAAGAGCAAAGAAGGAGCATATAACAAACAGAACAAAAACACAAGAGAAGAAATCAGCATAAAAACAACTTAATAATACCATACTGGGGTGTGTATCTGTATATAATCGGGTAACCAAGTGTGAATTATTTGCCGATGTGATAATAAGAGAGAGCGGGAGGAGATCTCTAGGTTCCGCAGTCAAGGAGTCCAGCGCAACATGAATGGACATCGGTGTTCTGTGTAAGAGAAATCTGTCCATCGGGGACACAGAGTGCCCCTTCACCAGGTTCAGTACAGGTCGCAACTTGGCATCCCGGAAAAAGTCTCCTACAGTGTGCAGCTCACACCGGGATAGTGTTTGCTTCGTCAGGGCCTCAAGAGTGGGGGGATCCATGGATTGTTGTGTAGCGGTAAAGTGGAGAGTAAAGATAGTTCACATTAAGGTAACGTCGTAGTTTTTCCCAAGTCCAGAACGTGGTATGAAGCGTCTGTACTCGGAAGATGATCGCCGGAGACCTTGTGGGAGGATCGTCGATAGGGAGCCAGGCCGTATCTGCGAATATTCAGGCTTCAAGTATTGAAGTCTAGCATCTGGGTGATACCAGAAGTATGCATACTGCACCTGTGCGATTAAATAATATAGATAAAGGTCCGATACCCCAAACCCCCCACGTCGGAAAGGCATTATCAATGTCTACTAGCTAATGCGCGCCTGGCCGCCGGCCCATATTAATCGGATGAGCATGCTTCGTGGGACGTCGAAAAATGTAGCCTAAACTCGGATAGGGATATTGAGAAAAATATATAAAAAGCGAGGCAGTACTACCATTTTAATAATAGCAATTCTGCCAGCCGTTGATAGTGGAAGTTTGATCCATCTGTCTATCTGGGTTGACAGCCGATCAATAGCGGGACCATAGTTAAGGTGAATAACCTCTGAGGGCGTTCAGTGCAACAGGATACCCAAGTAACGAGGAGAATCATTACACCAGCGCAGGGGAAAGTCCAACTGTGCGGGAAGAGTGGCATCGGTCAAGGGGAATATCTCCGATTTAGACCAGTTGATGACCAGTCTGGGAAAAACGCAGAATCGGACCACTTCTCTTAGAAGCGGAGGGCGATTGGTGATGGGATCCCGAACAAAAAGTAAAACATCATCAGCGTACAGTGAGGCCAGCAGGGGGCCTTGATGGAACTGAAGACCCTGTTATAGATGTCATTCTTGGGGATGGGGTACAAGAGGATCCATTGCAATGATAAATAGGAGTGGTGAGCGTGGGCATCCCTGCCTGGTGCCCTGTGATAAAGTAAATTGTTCAGTGTGTCCGCCGTTTAGTCGAAGTTTGGCCACCGGGTGTGTGCATAGTAGGTGTATAAGATTGCGGAAACCATTCGGAAAATCCAACTTACTCAGAGTGGCATGAAGAAAAGGCCTCTCTAGAGAGTCGAATGCCTTCTCGGAGTCTAACAGGATTGCAGCAGCGGGAGGGTTGGCTCAATGTGATTAATTACCGCAAACACCGTACGAAGATTGATTGACTTAGACCGGTTTGGGACGAATCCTGTTTGGAAAGGGGATTTAATCTGATCTACTAAAAGAGAGATACGGGTTGCGAGCACCTTGGCTAAAATGCATTGTGGGAGGCAATGCCCCGGCCTTTAGGGCCTGGGCATATACCTCAAGAAGATGGGGGACCAGTAATGTTTTGTAAGTTTTATAGAATATGCCAGTGGGACCATCTGTGCCGGGGGCACAGGATCCATTGAGATCATCTATAGCTTGCGTCACCTCATCAGCCGTTATGGTGCAGCTAGGAATTGGCGGTGGCCTCCCTCTATCCATACCATCGCCACCTCTGCAAGATAGTCATTGAGGGCGGCGACAGCCAGTGGAGAATGGGTTGTATATAATTGAGTATAATAAGAAACGAAGGCGGCAGAGATGTCAGAGTTCTGGGTAAGGATCATGTCGTCATCCAGACGCAATGGCGTGATGTAGGAAGAGTAATGGCAGGGCCGAAGCAGACCAGCCAACGTTCGGCCAGCTCGTTCTCCCTCCCCATATATTTGAGCACTTGTGTATTTGCCCAGGTATTTGACTTCGTGATCGGCAAGGTCCTGAAACTCCGCCAAAATCAATCAATCAATCAATCAATCAATCAATCAGGGGAATTGTAAGCACGCTACTCACCCGTGAGGGTCTCAAGGTGCTGGGAGGGGGGGGGCAGCTCTGCTCAGTCGAAGAGCCAGGTCTTGTGAGCCTTCCTGAAAATCTTCAGTGAGGGGGCGTGTCTGATGTTGATCGGGAGCTTGTTCCAGGTCTTGGCTGCAATGTAGGAGAAAGCTCTTTAACCTGTTATGGCTCTGTGGATGCGCGGGGTTTCGGCGAGGGCAAGGTCAGTGGATCGGAGGTTTCTCTTGGGTACGTGGAAGGAAATTCTCTCATTGAGGTATTGGGGTCCGGTGTTGTAGAGGCATTTGTAGGCGTTGGGTGAGTATCTGAAGGTAACTCTCTTCTCGACGGGGAGCTAGTGGAGGTTCCGCAGATGTCGGGTGACGTGTTCGTGTCGAGGGAGGCCGAGGACCAGTCTGGCTGCGGTGTTCGGTATGGTCTGGAGTTTGTGGAGCAAAGACTTGTTGATCCCGGCGTAGAGGGAATTTCCATAGTCCAGTCTGCTGGTTATGAGTGCGTGGGTGACGGCCTTTCTTGATTCGGCGGGATCCATTTGAAGGTCTTCCGGAGGATGCGGAGGGTGTTGAAGCAGCTGAAGGTGACTGCGTTGATCTGTCAGGTCATGGAGGGGGAGGAGTCGAGTACGATGCTGAGGTTTTGGGCGTGGTCCGTGGGGGTGGGAGGGCTGCCGAGGGCGGTGGGCCACCAGGTGTTGTCCCATGCAGAGTGGTAGGGTCCGAGGATGAGGACCTCTGTCTTCTCCGAGTTGAGTTTCAGGTAGCTGCTGCTCATCCAGGATGCGACGTCCTTCATACCTTCCTGGAAGCTGAGTCTGGTGGTGATGGGGTCCTTGGTGAGGGAGAGAATGAGCTGGATGTCGTCGGAGTAGGATATGATGCTGAGTCCGTGCTGTCTGACAATGGCAGCGAGGGGGGCCATGTAGATGTTGAAGAGCGTGGGGCTGAGTGACGATCCTTGGGGTACTCTGCAGTTAATTTCCGAGGGTTCAAAGAAGAAGGGTGGCAGTCTGATTCGTTGGGTTCTGCCTGTGAGGAAGGAGCAGATCCAGTCAAGGGCGGTTCCCTGTATGCTGGCATCGTGGAGTCTGGCGGTGAGTGTGCGGTGGGAGACGGTGTCAAATGCTGCAGAGAGGTCGAGTAGGATCATGGCCGCGATATGTCCTTGGTCGAGGAGGGTGCGGAAGTCGTCTGTGGCAGAGAGTAGGGTGGTCTCTGTGCTGTGGTTGCTGCGGAATCTGGATTGGGAGTGGTCGAGGGTGGAGTTTTCTTCGATTAATTGTGTTAGCTGGGTGTTGACGGTCTTCTCTGTGACTTTGGCCATGAAGGGGAGGAGGGAGATGGGTTGGTAGTTCTTGAGGTCCGCGGGGTATGCTGAGGGCTTCTTGAGCAGGGGTCTGACTTCTGCACGTTTCCAGTCATCGAGAAAGATGCCGGTCTTGAAAGTGGCATTGATGGTGCGTCGTAGTTCTGGAGCGATGGGGGTGGCAGCTCGGTGGAAGATGTGTGATGGGCAGGGGTCCATGGGGACTCCTGCGTGGATGCCTTTCATGGTTGAGGTAGTGTCTTCGGTGGTGACTGGGGTCCAAGAGGAGATGGTGGGCTGGCTGGCGTTGCTGGCGGGGTAAGTTGTTTCGGATTCAGCTGTCTGGTTGCTGAAATGGTCGTAGAGGCCCTTGACTTTCAGATGGAAGTAGGATCCAAGCTTGTTGCAGAGGTCCTGGGAGGGGGTGATGTCCGTGGTTTCGTTGGGGGGCTTGGTGAATTCCTGGATGACGCTGAAGAGTTCCTTGGAGTTGCTGGAGTTGGCAAGGAATCTGTTCTGGATGAAGGTCCATTTGGTGGATCTTATGCGTTGGTGGTATTCTGTCAAGGCGTTCTTGTAGGTGGTGCGATCTTCTGACGTTTTGCTGTTCCTCCAGTTCTTCTCGAGACGTCTGCAGGCAGGTGCGTCTGGATTCTTGGAGGTCGGTGGTGAACTAGGTGGCCTTTCTGTGGCGCTGTCTGTCAGAGTTACGTAGGGGTGCGAGCTTGTCTGCGCAGTTGGAGATCCATCTGTGGAGGTCTTTTGCAGCGAGGTTTGCGTCGGTCGAGGTGGTGGGGGTGACGCAGTTGAGGGTGGAGTTGAGCTGCTCCTCAGTGACTTTGCTCCAGTTCCTTCATGGAGGGCGTGGTGCAGGTTTGGGCGGCATGAGTTTGTCGATGTGGAAGTGAACGCAGTGGTGGTCCGTCCATGGGGGTTGTGTGGTGTGGATGAAGTGGATGTTGTTGCCTCCTGCGAAGATGGGGTCGAGGGTATGTCCTGCCTTGTGGGTGGGCGTGGTGACGAGCTGTTTCAGTCCGATAATGGCGAGGTTGTCCAGGAGGGTGGTGGAGATGGGGTCGCTGGGGTTGTCGAGGTGGAAGGGCCAAAAGGGTCACCCATTGATTCAGAGAGGGGGACCGGGCATCTGTCGTGCCCCGAGCATCCAGCTCCTTAACCGCCCTCTCTGTTGCGTCAAGATCTTGGCTGATAGAGCGAAGCACACCAGCTTGTTTAGTTATACATATTCCATGTATATAAACCTTAAAAGCTTCCCATACAGTGGTATAACAAGGCACTGAGCCCACATTTATCTGAAAGTATTCTACTATGGTGTCAATCAAACCAATCAATCAAATAAACTTTATTCGGTTTCACGTCGGAAAACCATAAAAGTTACAAAAATTACATATGCCTAAAACAATAATACATACAAACACAATTTAAAAAAGTAAAACCCCATACACAATTTATAAATAGAGCCCAATACCCAGCCTCCCAAATTGATCAGTAACCATAAAGTGCAATGTGCCAGGAGAACATGTCATCCTATTATATTTACTTTATGGCGCAAGCTAAGCCTTCAAAACTAATAGATCCTACATAGATCATCCGTTATCTAAACATACATACATGCCCTGGATTTCACAGTAGATTTTAAAAACCCCACTATGAAAATAATACAATCCTCTTTCAACAGTTGGAGATACATAAGGGCAGGACGAGCCTGATTAAAATTCATTCTTTATAAAATGGGAACCAGGAAATGCCTTCGAGGGATTTCATAAAACTTACATAAAAACATAAAATGCAGCAGATCCTGTGGAGACTGTCCGTCGCAGCCACAGGAAGCTAGCACTTGACCTCTACTGCATCCAATAGGCCTAGCTAACAGGAAGTGAAAAAGGTTCATCCGAAAACTGGTTAATAAAAACCTCTCAGGTATTGAAAAAAAAAACATTAGGTAAGGTTCCGTTGTCGGAGTTGTTTTGAGCATTAAAAACGTACGAACACTTGGTTTCAACATCTCCTGCTCCTCCCTGTCCAATTTCCTTGAGGTTAAGAAGGCTGCCCTAATTAATTCCACATCCTTCTTAACAATGGATTCGGGCTTAAAAATAAATCAACGCGCCCTACCCCTTCAAGGCTACTTTTAATGTAATTAAGCCAAGGAATTCAGGATGCATTATCGAGGGACATACACTCTCTTAAAATTAAATGGTTACGGGTTAACTCCTTGTTCAACCAGCACTTCAACCAAAACACAAGGGGGCGCAGAGCCAGGACATCACTTAGATAGGGGACCCCCAATTCCTCATGGGCCGCTAGGTTAGATATTCCGCGCGGAACACACAACAGGCGCTTCAAGAAGTCATTCTCAGCCACCTGGAGGGAATCCGCAGCAACGTATCCCCAAATTCCACTTCCATAACTAGCTATGGCCATGCTTTTGGCTTGATAAACTTTCAACATGGCTCCAATTGGTTTCTTCCCTATTTTTGAGGCAAAATTAAAAATTGCCGCATTCACCCGGGCCAGGTCCCCCCTTTTCCTCAAGATTAATGGACCCCATTTTAAATGATCATCAAAGAGAACCCCTAACTAGGAAAAAACATTAGTGTGGGGGATTTTGGCAGGGCCAACACTAAATTGAAAACTTTTTTTGGGTCGTTGCCCCACTTGCATTATATAAGATTTAGAATTATTTATTGCCAAATCCCTATCCGTCATAAATTTAGAAAATGCCTTTAGTAGAGATTGCAAACCTAGTGCAGTCCTTGATATAAGGACTGCATCGTCCGCATAAAGCAAGACGGGGATGCCACGCCGCCCTACACATGGGTAGTCTACCCCGGTGGCTCTTAGTACAATATCCAGATCGTTAATATAGAGATTAAACAAGAATGGGGCCAAGATGCAACCTTGCCGTACTCCCCTCTTTGTCTCCAGGTCCCTGTTGACCCGAAGGTCCTGAGAAAACCTGACATTAGCCTTGGTTGACTTGTGCAAATCCTCTAAAAAATTAACAATACTGTTATCCACCCCCATTGCCCTCATAGACTGCCACAATTTAACCCTGTTGACACAGTCAAATGCAGAGGACAAGTCCATGAAGGCAAGGTAGACAGTACCGGGGCGGGCAACCGTATATTTGCTCAATAACATAGATACATTGAGACACTGGGCAACGGTTGAACGTCTCGACCGAAATCCAAACTGGACGTCCGACAGGATCTTATGCACCTCCGCCCAGGTGGATAGTCTCTGCAAAAGAATACGTCCTACAACCTTAACCACTGAGTCAAGGAGGGAGATTGGCCTGTAACAGTGAGTTCTATTCCTGTCACCCTTCTTAAAGACAGGAACTATAGTGGAAGAGTCCCAAGACTGAGGACAACCGTTCTTTGCAGCTGCGTTAAACACAGCCTCCAGTACCGGAGCCCAGAACGAAGGGTCGGACTTAAACAGGTCCGAAGGAATACCATCTGGGCCCGGCGCCTTATTAGTGGATAGCCCGGCAATGCCTGCCACAACCTCACCCTGTTCAAAAATCATTACAGGGGCATTTGTATCCTGACCTTCTTGACAAGTGTGCTCCATAGGGCTATCAAACATAGATTTAAAATGGAGCACCCATTCCTCCTCAGTAATAGGCGAATCTAAAGCCCCCCCACTTCCTGACCAAAAAGGGGGCGATTCACCACACTCCAAAACCTAGAGCTGTTCCTGAGAGTGCTAAAGTCAATCAGCTCCCTTCAAGCCTCCTCCTTCAGGGCACCCTTCCGGCTGACCAAAACTGATTTATATTCTTTACGGCATACACGTACCTCGAATTGATTTCTTGGTTTGGCTGACAGAGCTTCCCTCAACTTTTTCGCCGCCCGAGAGCAGTGAGAGTCAAACCATCTGGGGCTGGAAGTAGCCGTTCTACCCGCCGGGGCACTTAGGATTTCTCCGACTTTACACGCTATGGATTCATACGCGCCAATAAGTTCCCCGGGAGAAGAGCCTACAGAAGTACATAGTGCTAACTCAGGAGCACAAAGATACATTAACTTCACTATAAAATTTGTCTGGGGAGATCTGGGACCATTTAAGTCGTCGTTTGCCATCAATTGGTCTAAGTGAACCCATGCTTCTTACCTCGCCAATTCGTGCTGATAATGGGCCCTGCATATAAACACAAAGTGGGTTATGGTCACTATATTCGCTCTCAACAATGTTAAAATCATAAAATAAGGTTTGTAGGGAAGAAGAAATTAAAATAAAATCTATAAACGACCCCCTACCACTCCCTTTAAAAGTTGGCACTGGAAATATAGTATGCGGGGCAGTTAAGGACATCAAGGCCATCATATCCAATTCATTTAACAAATTATTCAGAGATTCCCCCTGGGCGTGATGTTCAAAATGAAAACCCCTCATACGGGGACAGCCCAACTCAGATATACAGGATAACATTGGATTTCCACATGGATGGATGTTAAAATCACCAAAAACCATAAGGTTATGTAGAATAGAGCCAAGAGACTGTCTTATAAATGTGCCCAGGGTGGTGATGTTACAGGCACCATATGGGCTGGTCACAGAGTTGTAAAAATTAATAAGTCCCCATCTAGTGTCTCCCTTTTTGGCTATCAGTGCCAGTATTCCTGGGTTTGTAGTCGACACAACCTGAAGCTGACAATCGACCGCCAAAGATATATATACAACTAGACCTCCCTTGGGTCTTCCGCTCGCCGAAGAAGTAGCTGGGACAAAGAAAGCCTTATAACCTTCCACAAATAGATCACAATCCACCGACCATGTTTCTTGGAGACTAATTACAGGGTATTGCTTCACAAATTGCACCCATAATGGGTCTCGGAGCTTATTTGCCAGCCCTGCAATGTTTCAAGATATAAAATTATTGGATATTTCACCTGAGCTCCTCTCAGTTACCTCTATTGGGAACTCAGTATGTGCAGCAAGCTCAGGGAGCGTAGGGATCCTTAGTCAATCACACTCCTCCAACCCTGTTAAAGCAGAAAATCTATTATTTAATTCCAGAGAAGGGCAGGCGCCAAACGGACCATCTGTTGCAAATGAAGAATAAACCATGGGAATAGGCTGTTGCCTAAGTACTGGTCTATTTGTCCACCCACCTCCAGGAGCTGCCATAGGGACATTATGATACATTTCCCTAGAAGAACCGGGTTTATAAAATAAACCCAATGGAAAGGCCCTAATGACAGGTCCAGAGTTAACAGGAGCATGACAAGTGTCCCTAGATAAGATCCTGCCCGCAGTATGGGGGTTATCAAAGTTTAAAATGACACAGTCACCCATGCCCGTTTTACGCGAACTCCCAATCCAACTCACCCTACGGGCCATAAGAATGTTTTTAGCCACACGGGCACCCAAAACGGTGTTATGTGCAAACCAATGAGTTAATTTATTTTTCAGCTGCCGAAGTCCTCACTAGCCCCTCGGGGGAGAGAAGGAACACTCCCCAAAACCACTACATAAGGAGTAGATTCCGGTGGCAGGTCTATTACTGGGAGACTCATTGGCTGTATCTCCCTTTTCTCCAACCTCCCAACCCTTGGAGGCACAGAAGAACCTGCTCTTGAGGGGGACTGACCAGTACAGGCTGGGATATCGACACTGCTAAGCGCAATGTTATTGGAACTAGTCTCGTCTGATGCCTGTCTGTTTGCAGTAGAGCTGTCAAATAAGCCCACCCCCGTACCTGTCCCCATGATATTTGATGGCTCTACGCTAGACTTCAAGCTAGCTGCCAATATAGCCGGGGGTTTGCAACTAACCAGCTCCTCCATCTTTACTAATCTGGCTTCTACAATGCTTATTTTTTGCAGGATAGGTTCCAGTAAGGTTGACATCATAGTTTCAAGCCTGCCCCAGAAGTTCCCCTTCTGTGTGCTATCGGCGAGCTGCCCTGAAGCCACGTGAGCCATGGGGTTAGGGGGGCCCTCGTTAGGTTCACTTGCAGTAATAGCGGGTAGTGCTTTCTTCCCAATTATTCTCTGGTCAGGTTTACTTTGTTTTAATATTCCTCGACTCTTCCTTTTTTTAGGGAGGGGTTCATTAATACGATCCGACCTAAGTTTAGCTTTCTGCCCTCTGGTCGTAACTTTAGGTCTAACAGGGCTAGAATCTAGGTCAGTAGATGAAAAGGAGACAATATCTGTCACTGAATCCAAAACAACATGTGGAGACTGACTAATCCGGGATGGGGATACCTCAAGGTTTGTCACCACAAAAGATTCAGAGATTGCAGGAGTTAAGGAAAGTCTGCTCTGCAAAGGTAGGGGCTCAAGGGATAGCCTTCGCTCAGTAAGCTTAATCTGGTTAATGAGGGCTGATTCTGCCCTCAATAGGAAAGAATCTAAAGTCCCTACCACACCATCACCTATGCTAGGCTTATGCTTACTCATATTAACCATATATATATACACACTATTATATTAACCAGACAATACAATACTGTTCCCCCAACAAAACAAAACCCAGTGACCACGTTCTTAGGAAATTAGCCCAGCCCGGCCTCTTACGGGCACAGACAGACCTGCCCGCGGGGATTCGAGGCAGTGCTTTATAGCGCGATGGTCGTGCCTCACCCCACGGCAGCTGATGGAGATTGGGGTGATACAGTGCTGTGCACCCTGGGACACCGAGTCCCACCAGGGTATCGCAAGGGCTGTAGTCCGTGCACCGGTAAGTACGGCTGGCAAAGAGTCAAAGAAATAGCCCACAGCACAAACAGCCTCGGTTCCCACAATGCAAGAAGCCAGATATCACGTCCAGTCAGTCCAAGTCCAAGCTAAATAGCAATTGTTTTTTTTAAAAAGTATTCACAAACAACTCGACCACAAGGTGCACAGGTTGGATAAATCAAAGTTCAAATGCAGCTACGGATGGTTGGACAATCAAGAATGGGGCTCACAGTACCTTTTAATTAGCTCCTGATGTCGGATACACTCCTCGGACCTGAGGGTTAGGGGGTGGCCCTGCCCTGCCTCTTCCTGGCTATGAGGGGCAAGGACGGGCCCGCCCTTGGCCCGGGCTTCGCCCGGGTGCGGCCCGCGCTGCGGGAGGTGGGCGTGACTTTTATGGCGCCTCCAGGTGCGAGTGCAGCGTCAGGGTGGTGCGAGGCTGCTGGGGGATGTAGCTCCAGCCGTTCCCCTCACGGCGCGTTGATGGCAATGGTGGCCGCTCCCCTCATGGCAAAAGATACCAGGTAAGAGCCGTTCCCCTCACAGCGGTGGTTAGGATAAGACCTGGCAGCAAAACAACTTTTGAAACGTCCTACTATGGTGTCTCTGACCTTGCTATTAAAAACTGTGTCGAGCAGGGCTTCTGATGGGAAGCGCCAGGGTTTAAACGGCTGCGCAAGACTGGGGATTACAAGGGACAGGAGGGCAGGTGAATGGTCTGACAAAGTGCGGGCTAAATAGTCCACTTTGAGTGTGTGAACAAGAAGATCTGGGTACATATACCAATGGTCTATGCGTGACCATGTGGCACTGAAAAAAAGAAAACCCTCTGTCAGAGGCATGTCGATGGCGCCAGGCGTCCAATAATAAATGGGTCTGCAGCAGGGCCTGGAGTGCTTTCAGGGAATGCGGTTTGGTAACGTGGTCAGATCCCGTGGTGTCAAGAGTGGGTTGCAATGTTAGATTAAAGTCGCCCCCCATCACCACACTGTCGATGTGTAGGTTAGAAATGTGTGCAGAGATACTGGGAAAGAAGTCGGGCATGTCTACATTAGGGGCATAGATATTGACCAGTAGTATTTGCTGCACCCCAAGGTTTCTAGCAACCATAATATATCGGCCATCTGGGTCTTTAACCACCTTATGCATTTTAAAATGGACCGATCTGTGGATCCGAATGCACACCCCCCTGGAGTAGGTGCTGTAACTAGCGAAGAAACGATTTTCTCCCCAGTTTGAAGCAAAGCGATTATCCGGCGTAGGAGTATAATGGGTCTCTTGCAGAAAGGCAATTTTTACCACATGTCAGGTAAGAAAACTAAGGACTTGCCGCCCCTTGCAGGGGTTCGATAGTCACCTCACATTCCACACATACATGTCAGCTCTAGCGCTTCAGGCCTCCCGCCCATTTGTGTCATGCCTGGCAAATCGATAAAGACGAAGAAACATCAGCATATCCACATGTAACTATCTGAAGAGCGATAAGTTGAACACCCTGTATATAACAATCATACATTTCAATACATATAACAATAACCCCAAATCATCCACCCCCCACCCACATCAGATAACCACCCAATCTGCATCCGTTGAATCCCATCTTCCCAAACCAAAAAAAGTAGGAGCTATCCTGAGGGTAGGCAACACTCAAAGGAGGCCGCATCGTCATCAATATGAACTGTAACAATAAGGATGATGCAGCCAGCATGTGAAGGAATGAACATATGGAAGGGTTAGAAACAAATTGCTTTCAGCATGGCAAGAAAGTTAGCAGAGAGGTCAAAGCAGGACATCAGTACAGCAAGAGTCAGTGGGTCACTTCTCGGGAAGGGAATTAGAGTTCGATTTGTGGCATTTCAGAAAGTCTGCAGCTTGAGAGGGCGAATCAAAGGTGTGGGCCTTTCCATCAATTTGAACATGCAAGCGGGCAGGGTAGAGCATGGCATACCGAATGTTTGCTGCTCATAGGAGTCGTTTCACATCTTTGAATTTCCGGCGTGCTTCCCGGACCAAGGGGGTGAAATCAGGAAACATAGAGAGTGACATACCCTGATGTTGAAGTTCACCCTTTCCCTGGCGAGACGCAGAACAGTGTCGCGGTTGTGAAAATTTAGGAGACGAGCTAACAGCAATCGTGGTGGGGCCCCAGGAGGTGCATGAGGGACCAGCACCAGATGCGCTCTTTCAATTGTAAATGTTGGGGAGAAAGCGTCCCTGCCAAAGAGCTCCACGATCAGCCGCTCTACATAGGCTGCCATTGGCCCTGTGTTCATGGATTCAAGTATCCCTGCTATGCAAATATTATTGCATCGGGATCTAGCTTCCAAATCCTCCACTTTGGAAGCTGTCATTTTCAGGAGCCGCTCAACACGCTCAAAGCTCTTAACAACTGTTGTCTGGGTATCTTCTACCTCAGAGATGCGCTGGTCAGAAGCTTCAATGTGGCCTCGTGCCGGTCTAATCGTCTGTGCATATCATCCAGGCGAGCGTCAAACGTGTCAAATCTTGCGTCGATGGCCTTGAAGCCAGCCCGTAATTCCGCCATGATGGTCGCGGCGCTGTCTACAGAGAAAAGGCCAGACTCAGGAGGATCCGGAGGAACTGGTGGGTCTCCTCGTCCGGCACCCTCATTATCGTCCCGCCTGGGGGTTTTTGGTATGTCAAACAACAGCTGCCGCTGTTTGGGGTCACCACGACCCATGGTGCACGAGGCTCTGGAAAGTCACAGTGAAGTTGTTCTGGCCCACAAAAAAGAAACGTCGCAGCAGAAGGCTCGCTGTAGCCTACAGGGATCCTATATTGGAAGCAGTCCCCCTCCTCAACAGGGGTGGGGGCAGTGTCTTCGCAGGGTATTCAAAATAAGGTGCCCGATTGCCACCTAGTATCAAGGTCTTTGATCCGCTCGCTGTAAAACCATTACGGCATCAGCTCAGGCCGGCCCATCCCCATGAATGTATTACAAAGCTCCATCTGAGCTATCCTGGGCTGGTATGTCATCAGGGGAGGGGTACTGCCCAGCTAGCGCCATGCCCGATGGTCCCGAACATGGGGCTCGGTTCCAATTGCAAGTAGGAGGCCTGAAACAGGCCCTATCTCATACAGCCCATAAAAAACTGGCAGAAGGGCAGGGACAGGTTCCGATGGGGAAAGTGCTGGACTCACCCATCTCAGTGCGGTCGTGTGCAATTCATGCGCACTGGCCGGAACACCTCTCCGGGCGCCACATCACAGGTCCCTTCCCCTCGCCGTATCTCGATTTTCAGTGCGGCCACTCAGCTTGGCCGTGGCCCCGCCCACAGGCTCACCCTCGACCCCTGTCATCACAAGGCCTCCAGAAGCCGCGGCAGGCCGCGGTCGGCGAGGAGCCCTGCGTCGTCACGAAGGTTGAGTTTTTCAACTGCTGCAGGCTCCGGGTCGTTCCCTGGGTCCTGCAGTGAACGCGGTCCGTATTATGGCTGCTGGCATGCCATAGAAGCGGAGCAGGGCTGCATTCTTTGCGATGCGACTTCGGAGCTTCACAGACGTGCAACCATCTTGGTGCTCGGCCCGGCCCGGCCCCTGTAAGTCCATCTTTTCTGACTGGTACTGAAGTGCCTAAACTGATCGTTGATTAGTGCTTAGCAGGGTGGCGTACACATTTATCATTTGTGACGGAACTGATTTGTTTGGGCGGGCTCTCCTATTGGGGTCCGTATCTAAGTTGCCTTTGCTGCCTTTGTCAGAAATGGTTGAAGGAGATCTGTGCGTGGGCCCTTTTGGGGAGTCCAGTGAATAGGATGCCACCATGCCGGCCCATTCCTGGGTGCCAAGATAGGAGAGGTCTTCCAGCTCGTCCTCCTGTGTCGCTTTTGGTCCTGCCCCTCTGCAGCTCTTAGTGTGATCCTCTTGGGGTAGCAATGTCAGCTGACAATTTGGAGGTGGGAGAGGGGCCTGTGAGAAGCAAGGGGGTCCTGAAGGCCATGTATCCCGCTACTGGATGAGAATATGGTAGAGCCTGCATCTTTTAGGAAGAAGAATTTGGAGTAAATTTTGGGTTGGGAAAGGGTCCGCTGTCTTCCTTCTTGGTCCTCATGGCTTCTTGGTGGCATGCCCTGTATCGCTGGGTCGAGGGAGATTAATGCTGTTTGCAGCTGTGTTCCCTCGCCTTCAATTTTTGGTGCCTTCTTCTTGCCTTTTGCCCCACCGGGGTGTGTGGGAGGTGTCCCCCTTGGCTTCCCTGACCTCATTGTTCCTGGCCGACCCTGGGTGAGCCTTGTGGTTCCTTGGCTATCTTATCACCTTGACTTGTGGTTTTTGTTGGTGGCTCCCTTTTCCAATGCCTGGGACTCCTAGGCCTGATCCTGGAGCGCACGATGTGGCTGGCGGGGCTGCCTCTCCCGTATATACATTCACTAGCAACTGGTGGAACTGGTGTGCCTGGTCGAACCTTACATGGAATTTGACCAGTGTCAGAGTTTTATCCGCCGGTGCAGAGTCCAGTTGGAAGTTGGTGTTTGCCGGTGCCTGCTAATAAGTGTCACGCTGGTAATTCGGAGGAGCGACCGGGGATGGCTTGAACATGAGGAAGTGAGGGAGGAGAGATGGAGAAGACTTGAGGGACTGGAGGGGGCTCCGTGCGGGCGGAGTGGATGGCCCAGGCAGGGCGGAAGACCCGAGAGCCCCTTGCCGGCAGGGAAAGGATTTGTTCAGGCTATCCTTCACCTCTCCCTTAACCCTGCCTCACCTCTCCTCTCCCCTGCCCCCCTCGTCCAGCTGTCTGCAGCCCTCTCAGCCTCAGCTCACCTCAGGGGTGTCCGCTGTGTCCTGCTCCTTGGCTGTCCTCGGCTGCAGTTGTCAGTTGTAAGTGTGTCAGGGTGGCTGTAGCTGGGGTCAGTTAACCAATTGACCAAAGAGAGACGGTCACAAAGGGCATGGTGCCACAGATGTCTTCAAGGATCCCAAGCTTTTTGCAGAACCTGATGCAGCCCAATCCTAAGATCCAGCCTTAGAGCCTACCACACCTTGATTGAGTTGGCTGGGGGAGGTGAGGTCTCCTCGGTCACCTCAGGGAGGAAGTCGAGGGGGTGAAGGAAGTAGGCCTCTCCCTCAGACCCATGCCCATCCCTTGACAATGTCCCTGGCGGCCCCACTGCTTCCTCGGTCCTCACTCTCCATGCCTTCTATGCTGGGCACACTTTTTTTTGCACCTCACCCTCGATCTGCCCCTGAGCTGCCTCACCTGCCCCGGTCAATGGCGTCTGGGGAGAGAGGCACAGCGAGGAGGGCAGCGAGGAAGGCAATGGGAGGCAGTGTTGGTGGTGATGTCGACAGTGGGCACTGTAGCCAGCAAAGATCCAGGAGCCTATGGGGAGCTGCTATGAGGAGAAGCACAGGAGCATGGGATCGGGTCCGATGGCAGCGGCGCCGGCGAGTGGGGATCACCTGGTGGGTCCGCAAGCTGCACCCGGATCTGACCGGGCCCCCTCCGTGGACCACCTGGGGCACTCGCACAGTCGCGGGCTGTGGTTTTCCCAGGAGCCTGTGACTTGACCCTTGCGAGCGAGGCAAGGCAAAGGCGGAAGCTCGAGTCCTGGTTGCAGGGTAGTTTTGCGGTTGCAGGTTGCTCAATTTGTGTTGGGCAATGTGCTTCCTTATCTTTTGGTTTGTTTTGCTTATGTAGACTTTCTCACAAGGGCATACCACACAATATACGGCATTCTTTGAGTTACAGTTTGTAAATTCTGTGTGTTTTATTCTTGATGTCCCTGTAGATCAATTTCTCCCCTCAATAGTGCTGTTGCAGCTAGAGAAGTTACCACATTTATGGTAGCCTCTCACCAGGGGCAGGTTCAGCAAAGTACTCAGTGCAGGTGTCTGGGTTTTCAGTATGGTATTGGATCTTATGAGACTGTATCAAATGTTTTTGTTGTGTTTCAATGCAAACATGGGCAGTTCTTTAAATTATTGCAGGCCTGTAATGATTTTTCAGATTGAACTCTTCAGTGAGTTGGTTACTCCAGAAAAGGTTGTTACACATAACATCTGGTTATTCAGCTGTTTGTTTCTTAGCTGTAGACTGTTTACAGATCCTGCCCACTATTTTCTTAATAGGATCACTCACTGTCACATTACACAACTTTCTAAAGGTGACATTTTCAGAATTGTGACTTAAAATCCAACTTTACCATTAAAGAGAGTTTTAAAGTACAATTCTTCTGCTGCCATGTCAATAATTTCAATCATCTGGTGTAGTGAGACCATGGATAGGGAACCAAAGAGGGCCCGGGAGCATCGTCGCAGCCTCCTCCATATTACTGTATCCAAAAGGAGGAGCTGTTGCTAATAAACAGAAAGCCACCACAGTGAATGATTTCAAGCTGAAAGCCTCAGAGAGCTTTGAAACCAACCAAAACTTCCTGCGCTTGGTCAGTTTTTTAAGCAACCGATGCTCTCGCAAGATTACCAGTAGATGCTCTGTCTTGGAATGGGCGTTCTGGCCTGTAACATCGGAGCTTGCGCTGAGGCTGCATCATTGAAGAAAGCTTCCTCCCAAAACTGGTTATCCATGACGAAGAAGGAAACCCAAGAGTGCAACACAGAAAGGCCGCCACTTAGGGAACTGCAATAGCATGGGTTCCAACCCTTACTGGTCACTCTTGATCCCACCTGCTACAGAGAGGCATAGTGGACTGAAATAGAAAGGAGAGCTGCTTAAGCAAGCTCTCATCAACATAAAAACAAAATCATAACACAGAAAGAAAATGACAGGAATTGATGTCAGTGTTCCTCCCTTATCTCCTGGCTGCTGGGTAGTGGCGGCCATGTTGGGAGAATTTTCAGATGCAAAAAGAAAAATGATGGACAGAATGTAGAACAATGTCATACATTCACCCCAGTACAGAGATCTGGGCCTAAATGCATCATTTTTTTGCTCCCCATGCCATTCAAGTTTAAACCCAGCCATATGCAAATTAGTCTTGACCCTGCTCCCTATGGGAACAGTCCCGCCCGAACTGCCAGGCTAGGTCCTCCTTGGACTGGACACAAGCCTCGTAGGACCGGTTTCGAGATTTCATCCCTCAGCAGCCAGGCTAGCTTGACTACAGTGGCATGGAGAGCACGGGACCCACGTCTGGGAATACCCGCCCCACTCGGGGTGACTAATGCAAAAAGAACAATTGATGGACAGAAAGCAGAACAATGTCATACATTCACCCAAGTACAGAGATCTGGGCCTAAATCCATCGTTTTTTTGCTGCCCATGCCATTGTAGTTCAGGTCAGCTAGGGACCAGATTCTGCAGGACGGGGATGAAATCTCGCAGGTAAGGACTGGATAGAGGAAGATAGGTGAGAAGATTATATAGTTGTAACTATTTTTGTCCTGTGTTGACTTCATGATGAAATGAGCTCTACAGTAATATGCTACTATGGACTGAGGTAGCGCCTCGTCAGCTCCGCTACTGACAACAGTGCCTCACTGCTGCTTTTTGAGGTTGAATGTGCTCCAGGAGGCATCAGACTGTCATATGGAGTTGTGGAATCTCTGTTCTTCTTGCCAGGGCGGCATGGTTGGAAAGGTATTCAATGGGAGCTGGGCATCTTGGATGCGACTAAGCGCTGCCTCCTCTCTGCAGGTTGTATGATAAAATGTAAAAAAATTCACAACGTTGGTTCAGAAACGTTCCTCATACTGGCTTTTCTGTATGGCCTTCAGCAGACAGGGCTCCCAGAAACGAACTTGGAAGCATTCTCCCTTGTACTGTCAACTAGTGCAAGATATAAACAGCAGCCACCCATCAGAGTTCCACACTGACCCCATTTCCATCTCGAATGATTAACCCACTTCTGCTGAACACCAGAGGCAACACCCTCTCCATTTTTAACAGCTCACTACGTCAAGGAATTTTCGCAGATCTGTGGAAATCGGCAAGAGCGAAACCACTGTTAAAGAAGGTTTCACCTAATTGACTTGATCTAAATACTTTTCACACTATCTTTCTATTTCCCTACCTAAGTATGCATATGCAAAATATTCTTTTTTAACAACTACACATATTTGCAGTTGCAAACGACCTACCTTACTTGATGATGACCTGACTTTACATGCGGTTCCTTAGTATTCTACAATGCGGGCGTCCACTTTTATATGCCAAACTTGCATGATGGATTGAGCTGTGTCTTGCTGCTGTGTTCCCTTTCAGATGGCTTAGACGTTTCAGGGTGGACTGTCTATTTTGAGGTTGATAGAAGTTTGATTAGCACATGGGCAATCCTTTCCTGAAATGATACCCAAGAAGTAATTTCATTGTTAATGTGAGCACACAATGCAATAGGTTTGTGATAATAAATTTGTTAATAATGTGAACAACGTTGAAGGGAGGACTTAGCGAGGGCTTTGGGTTAATGAGTTGCCGATCATTCTCGTCAATGTATTTACTTCTAGTATGTTATAAACTAGAGAAGCATTAGTTTCGTCTTTCCTTTTGTAGCTGACTCTATCAAGAATTCAAGTCCTGTACCAGGACCAGTAACAATCATAAAATGCAAAAATGTATTTGGATCCGAGTTAGCTATGAGTGAATTGATCTTTGCAGACAGCAATTCCCTTCTATTCAATGTACTTGTTTATTAATGCTGGTGAAGCCTCGTGCGTATCACAATGTTACAAACGGTGGCTGAGGGTGTAAAATCGTCTTTTTTGGAAAAGTAATATAGAGCGCTTGCAAACAGGTGGATGCTAGAGATATTCTTGATATGATAGAACTAATCATCTTTGGATTCGTATAATACATTTTAAAATGCATAGAATTGTAGGTGAATAACCGTACTGAAGGTCCTTTGGCAGAAAACAAAAAGGAAGAATATAAATTATTCCATGATTAGGCCGAAGCTAGGTAATCTCACCAATCCATTATTATTACTGACTCAATAATATCCTCTTTCCTGCCGCCCATATTTGGGAACTGGCACAGGGCCATAACGTAGCACCCTGCAGCCCCTGCTCTGCACAGGGGGTGCAACCGTTCCGGGGCCCCCCAGTCCTTCAGGGGGACCCATTCTGCCCCCAGACTCAGGGTCCTATCTTGTCATTCTGCATGGAGGAGGCCCCATCATTTTACGTTATGCCACTGAACTAACAAGGTGGACTAAGTCTTGGAGGAAATATTAGGAGGCCAACAAACTGAGAATTACTGCAATAATCAGCCATTGTATGTGTGCCAAAATGAAAACATATTGTGTAAGAAATTCATATTATTATAATATTAGCTGTTAAAAGCATTCATATCAGACGAGGAAGTATCTCTATAAAAACCGTTTCTGATTCATGGAAAAAACGTGAAGAAGGAAGCCTTGTTAAATTAAAGGATCAGTCACGCGCAAATGAAACTAGCTGCACGAAATCTTGCCGAAGGAAGGGGTGGTACAATTAAAATTGCCAACATAATGACAGAATTAACAGGTGAACTACTTTTTTGCTCAAATCACTTCAGGATTATGTTCGGAACTCGTGCAGGTAACTAGACCTTCCCCAGGGGTCTCTAGAATCGACCATAAGAATGACTAGGGCTAGCAATAAGGGTGCCATTAGTAAGTCAGCAGGTTGGAAATGATTCTCGTTACAGAATGTTCTGAAGCAGCAGGCAGAAAGCAGTGGTTTTATTCCGATTCCTCCATATTTCTTTTCTGGTGTTTCAAACAGAGGTTATGGCTGTTTTGAACATGCAATGTGTCCAAGACAAGTATTCCTAAACCATGGCGTTACAGCAGATCTTGTCAGCCTGATGGGACCTGTATCTCCTGCTACTACCCCAACAGTTTTACTGTACACACAATGTGCAGGAAGGAACCCTTCCTGCACATAAACAATCAGAAATGGCGTTTTTCAACTTCTATGTGTGCTGCAAACTTAATTGTTTTACTGATTGTTTACCTGCAGGAAGGGACACCTTCCTGTACATAAACAATCACCAGAGGTGATTTCCTCTTTCTATGCGTGATGCAGAATGCGTGGGGAAGCGTAGCATTCAGACGCATTTCCAGATTTACGATTTCTCATAAATCTGGAAATGTGTCTGGTTCCATGGGTGTTGCGTCAGCAACACCCATGGAAAGCCCCTTTCGCGCAAAGTGCTGCGTGCAAAGAGGCCATATTTTCCTGTCTTTGTAAATATGGGGCACTGAAATGCGCCGCCAGTGCGTCACAAATAGTGACGCACCGGTTGCGCAAGGGGTTTGTAAATCTGCCCCAATGTGAGCTAGTTGTTATTATGGCTTAAAATTTGGAGGCAACCAGATGTCAACTATTCGAGGACCATTATAAAAGACTGTGGGGGAGATTTACTAAGATTTTGTGATGTGTTTGCGTCACAAAAGTGACACAAAACTGCGTCACTTTACTTCGCAATACTTTGCGCCATAAGGGCGTGCCAAGGGTGGTGCATGGGCGTTCCCATGCAACCACCCAAGGTTTCTCACACTAAACCCAATTTACCAAATAGAGTAGATCGGGTTTAGCTCGAGAAAAATGTGCCCTTTTAAACTAGGCACAAGGAAGGAGAAATGCTTTAATTTCTCCTTCCTTTTCAGACATTGCATGCGTGCTGTACTGTGCAGCACGCATACAAAGTGGGAAAAGCTTTCCCTTGTGTCTAGGCATAGTATTTTGTACAGGAAGGGTATCTTTCCTGTACAAAACTTATGCTGGACTCACACATACCCTACCGCTATGACGCAAAAGTGTATGGGTGGTGCACAGCAGCTGCAATCAGCGCCGGCGCTATGGAGAGGGGAGGAGAGAGCCATATCTTTGAAAATATGGCACTCTCCTGCTCCCTCCCTGTCACGCAAACACAAGGAGATGATGGACGGAGCGCTGAAACTTTTCAGACACTCACCCCCAGTTACAGATCTGGGTTGAATCCATCATCATTCTTTAGCTTACTTCGCCACCCAAGTTCAGACACAGCTATATGCAAATCAGTTTTGACCCTGTGCCTCATGGCAACAGTCCAGCCCGAACTGCCCAGCCATGTCTTTTCTGGACCGGAAACAAGCATCCTGGGACTGGTTTCAGGGAAACACCCCTCATCAGCCAGACTAGCTTGAATCCAGTGGCAAAGTGAGCGAGGGACCCACGTCTGGGCATACCCTGCCAACTTAGGGTGAACAAAGCAAACACATGGAGATGATGGACGGAGCGCTGAAACTTTTTAGAGTCTCACCAGTCACGCAACGCAGTGCAGCCTCGCGGGGGGCTGTGATGCGTTCCGTGACTTTTTAGTAAATCTCCCCCTTACTATTTTGGGGGCTCTAGATTATTTAACTTACCAGAGAGAATAGACAAAGCTTCTAAAGATCATGTTAGGTGGAATTTCTACAATCTTTGTGCCAAGCTCCAGTAGAAGACGATAGTGCCGCCATGATTTATCGACTAAAACAGGGATGGAACTCTATTTATCCCTTTTGCAGAATGTTCAATTCAAATTTTATTTCACATGCCTTAGATTAAATACTTTCTGCTTGCCTTCCCTCAGCAGAGAACGTGGTTTGAAAATCTTCATAGTTGTCCCTGTGACAACTCCTACGAACAAAGCACTTTACATCTTATGCTTTTTGCACATTATATATTTCTTTTAGGACACGCTATTTCCAGCAATATAAAATTGTCCTGCCATTTTTACAGCAGTTGGGATCAACACAAATTTGCCATGCTTTAATGAATTACATTGGATGCATCGTGAGCATTAGGAAAGCATTTGGAATGGCTAATAGTTTGCATAGTAGCTAAAGAAAACCCTCCTGTAATACATGGATTAATTGATCAAGAATCTCTGTATGTAAACATTTTTATTGTATATGCTTTATAATTATTTTTATGTTGCGACAACAAAAAACAGCGCTCCCATCAACGGCTGACCACAGGTTCAGCACATCAAATCCGAAGTGTTCATAAACATTAAGGGGCCGATTCCGATCTGGGTCGGAAAGCTCTCCGACCGATCCGGATCCAGATTGTTTTCCGACCGAGCCGGGCCCCTGCAGTCCGACTGAGCGAGTACGATGCGGCCGTATGCTGCCGGACTCGGGTCGGTCGGACTCCCATTGAAGTCAATGGGAGCCGGTCATACGACTTGTACATGGGCTCCCATTGACTCAATGGGTACATTGCGCACAAGGGGGCCCCCTGTAGTGGGTACGCGTTGGTGCCATCCGCACCATACACACATGTATAGGGGGGACCCATGGGTCCCCCCTGTGTCCGACCCGTACGGCTACGGGTGAAGGGGGGTCCGGCACAGACCCCCGAAGTCCGCTTCCGAGAGCTTTTTCGTGTCGGAGGCTCCGACTCGATCCGGCTGTCCGGATCGTGCATCGTACTGGCTCGGTCTTAAAACGTCTCCATTGCGCGGTACGAATCGAGTGCGAACGAGTCAAATGGAGCGGTTCGCACCCGGAAACGAGTCGGTCGGCGATTTCGCGTTCAATCGCATCGTACTTGGGCGTCCGGACCTCAGTACGACTCAGTCGGAAGCAATGCCTCCGACTCGGATCCGGTAAAGCCGAATCCGATTCGGAGCCCTACCGACCGAGATCGGAATCGACCCCTAACAGTCTTGTGCAACCACTTCCAGAGCTTGCCGCAGTTCAGCTCTACTGGAAACCAGAAACGCAGTCTTTGTACGAAAGGGAAGGTGCACCAAAAACAGAGTCAATGTCCTCCAAATGTATCCAAACAGTATCCTTTTATTGTGCTTGATAGTAAAACATGGACATCAGCCAGCGCGTTTCGTTCCACTGAGGGAACTTCATCAGGGCTCATATAACAATAAGAGAGATAATATGTTCGCACTTCAGATCAGAGTATATCCAAAGGAAGTAAATAAGAATCATCCAAAATCCTGACACGTAGGTAACAAGAATTATATATTCAGTAGATGTCGTTCATAGCAAAAAGTGCCCCATAATAAGGGTGGCAAGTTATCGGCCAGTATCCTAGATATGATACATCCACCGTCAGTTACAGCACTCTCTCTTTCGTGTAAAGTCAAAATGTGACTGGAGATTGATGAGTAGGTAATTTAGCTCATGAAACCTTTAAACCGTTTAATAGGTGGTAGGTCTGAATTCAGCCAGAGGTTTGGTTGGAGCACCAGCTCAGCAGCATTTTGTATTGATTTATTTTTATCAGAGTTAATGGACAGGTTTGAATGTTTGCAGCAGAGCTCTAAATGATAATAACATATTAACAAGCATTGAAATAAAGCAATAGAAGCTTGTTGTAGGTTTATAGTGTTTGAGTTGCAGTAATTAGATTGTTCTTGTCTTTTGCTACGGTAAACTCTGATACTGGTAAGATGTTGTTGAGGTGAGGGTGGTTGTTCAGCAAGGTTCTGCGGAACAGAGGACCAAAAAGTGCCTGGACTGAAACAATTAAATCATTGTTCTTTGAAGAAATTAATCCTGCCTTTCCTCAGCTAGTGTGATAGTGTTTCTCCTGGGTAAACAGGAAATGCTGTCCAAATGATAGAGACATTTTGATGATGAACCAGTACTGTGATAAATTATGGCATGACCACAACATATGCTTTAGTTCACAGGGCAACTTGTGGACTGGGCCTTCACCAGATATCATTAGGACCTAGTTTATCCCTCTGATGGTTTAATCCTGTGGTGTTTTTAAGGGATCCAATACCAGATTTGCTAAACTTCAAAATATGTATTTTTAGGCATATGTATTTATTGCTTCCTACAGTTTTTTGTCTCATGTGCTATTAATGAAGCTCATCTTTCTTTGTATATTCCAATCATAACCGTGAATACCAATGGTATTGTGTTTCCGGTTCTACTTGCTTGGAGAATAGTTCTATGATCAAGGCACCATATATGCCAGGTACCACCCCTCTCTATTTGCCACATCATACTTTATATAAGAGTAGTGGTGATTTTAGAAGTGTAAAAAGACCTGGGCCTACCCTACCATTAATGCTGTTTGTGTTTCCATCCTTGAGAAGGGTGCAACTGAAAGTCTTTATAGATAATCAAAAGCTTTCATCGCTTCTTGACTGAATAGATCCTCTACTTTGTTTTACGGAGGACAGTGCAGGGCAACCAGGTGTTGTGCTTCAAATCAAGAGACCTTTATTGATCAACAAATGTGTTCCCACATGTATGTATCTGCAAATTGTTAAGATTGCTATGTGTCAGTGTCCATTAGCATAGTATGGCTTTAATCGTAGGGGGCATGGTGGCATCTTTAAGAGATTCTTACTATATAATATGTTGAAACCAGCATTTTTTGTAAACATTCAATGACTACTCATATCGGCAGTCAGACTAGTCAGGGATCAAGTATATTGTTGTGACAAGTAGTAAACCCCGGAGACAGCAGCCATGTGCCATTCAGCTGACTTAAGTGTAAGGTTCCTGCCTGCAAATGTAAAGCTGTTTTGCCTTTGCTCATAGTATATAGCAATGCCATGGGAATTAGAATAATTGAATCTCAATGCTACCACCATTTTATCCACTTGTAACCCACCTTACAGGGAGTGAAGACCACCAGAACAAATGCTTCCCTTGTTTTCGCAATAAGAGGCCCGACTCTCTACTGCTGTACTTATTGTGACTTTGGAGATGGGGAGGACCTTGCTCTTTCCCTAGCTGTTCTTCCATCCTGAAGATGAAGAAGGGCCTGTCATCATTGATATTAAGTCAAAATGTGAGGTACCGACCTCCCTGATGGTTAGAAGGATTTCTTCTGCCTGCAGCATACAATTGGAGGAGCTCACAGCAGTGCATATTCCCTTATGTATACAAGGTGTCTAATAGAGGAACAAAGTAGGGCTAGAGCAAGAAGAAATAGAAGAGGGGAAAGGTAGAGATCCTGTCTTGAGCCTCTAGCAATGTGAAAGTGTAAGAGAGGAAGCTTCCATACGCTGTTTGGACCAATGGTTCCACATATATCCATTTCACTTTAAAAATGAAGTCAGCTACTAAGTCTGCTAGCTAGAGAGTTTTAAAAACATACCTCCACTAAATGTGGTCAAAGGCCTTGTTGCCATCATGGGAGACTGCCCCCCACACCTGCAGTATGAGGCTGTGACGCCAGGGACAAAACCTAATTAAGAGTCAAAACTGAGACTTTAAATGACCTTTCTAAGATGAAAGTATGTGGGTTGTCTGGGTCTTGTCAATTCTGTAAAATTTGTCAGGTATGATATCACCTCCCACTGCTTTACCATATGGCAGTTTAGCTATTGCCTATGAAATTATAGAGATTCTGTTTCTAACAAGTTCCTACCCTCTTCAGAGAGCACAGGTAAAGGCACACCAGAGAGAATTTCTATTCAGTACTGTCTCATGATATTGGTGTCTGAAGTAGTTCTTCACAAAGGCATCTGTTTCAAGTAACAAAATAGGAGATTCATCTAGAATACCAGGAATGGAGGTTTGTGTTTTTTTGTTTTGATTGTGCTGCTAGAAGACATACTGCCTTTTCCCCCCAACAAGTGCATTAGAGCAGTTGTAATGTGATGTGAAGTGTGTTAAGGTTATTTTTCCCATGTTGAACGTATATTATAGGGTTTTCCATCTTCCACTTTCTCTGTCTTTTTTCTCTCTTGCTCTTGGTAAATGTTTGATGCCGACAAAAAAGTATTAGCCCACAAAAATATGTGCATGTGGCCCTCATCAGCAACCACTGACTCAAATTAAACTCTAGATTTCATTCATATTTTCATCCCCCTTTGGAATTTTCCATTGTTTTCTTTCTGCAACGTATGCTATGCCAGTCCTAAGTCCCTCATCCATTTACCCCTTATGGTTGCTTTTACAGCCACCCACATGGATTGTGTCGATAATGCTGAGTTAGGTTTAGGCTCAGACACATGCTCAAATGATCCCCTAAGAAGGACTTTTATGTCAACAGTTAGTATTCTTTCAAGTTCATCTCCCACCACTTAGATGGTGTTGGGTATGACCAAGTTCCATGTTCGGTTATATTGGCTAGAGGTCTGTTACCTCATCCTCAAAAATAGACCAGTGGGAGAGTAATTGCAAAACAGAGTGTGAAGTGGGATTTTCATTTATCCTAGAGCAAGGCTCCTAGACACACAATCCTAAGAGTGCCTCGAGGGTGAGTCAAATGTCAGTGCAATAAGGAGTGGCATTCAATCAGTGAATGCACAGGTCAGTTAGTGTTAGAGCATGCTTTAGCCAAACCTCACCTCGTTCCTAACCTCCAGTGACATAAGCCCCTAACCTGTAGAAGGGGTAAGTGGTGGAATCAAACTAGGCAAAGGTCTCAGCACTGGACGGTTCACCTGGGTAGACAGCGAGGACAGTAACGACCTATGTGAAGCCAGCAGACAAGACTCACAGGACCCAAAGTGTAAGGTTTCTGTCTGTTACAGTCAATTGACTAGAGCAACTTATAAACAGCAAGCACCCATCAGAGTTCCACACTGAGTGCATTCCAGCTCGGCTGAGTAACCCACTTCTGCAGATCACCAGAGGCAACCCTCACTCTTTTTACCAGCTCACTATGTAAGGGAATTTTCCAATATATGTAGAAAATGGAAAGAGTAAAGCTACTGTTATATAATGTGTCACTTAATGGACTTGATCTAAATAATTTTCACCCTATATCTCTACCTACTTCCTGCCTAAGCTTGTGCAAAATGCTGCTTTTTATCAACTACAAATATTTGCAGTTTTAAATGGTCTCCTCAATGATTACCAACCCTGTTTTCTGCCTAGTGACAGCACCAAACTGGTGGCATTTTTGCCTTGGATGACCTGTAATGGTTAATTGGGGATGCTTGTTTTGGAATGTCTCATTACTTCCCGGTAATCTTCATTACTCCTGGTCCTGTTGTCCTCATCCCATTCATCATTATCAAGATGTCACCATTTCGCATACAGAAAAAAAAATAGAGGAATTCCCATTGATTTGGTCCCTCCCCTCCTGCTGGAGCCTACATAGGCAATATCTACCCAGAATTCAGTCTGAACTACCAAGGAATCCATATGAAGGTCGGCAAATCATGAGGGAGGGAGGGGCGAAATGAATGGGATGAGGACAACAGGACCAGGAGTAATGAAGAGATTAGCAGTAAGTAATGAGACATTACCCCCAGGTCTCATTTGTCCTTACCCCGCTCATGACTAAAAGGAATACCCAAGCTGTACTCTCTCGCTTTCATATGGCAGCCAAAGAAGAATAAACAACACAGAGAGACCATTAAAGAATGTGGCACCCGATAGTGATTTTTGCAGAACACAAATCAGGCAGGTTTAAGATATAACAGATTGAAAAACACCAAGCCCAAGATTATCATCATCACACACAACATACTGCAAGCGATAATGTTTCACAAAAGTATTCGGAGCCACCCATGTAGCTGCCCAGCAAATCTCTGAAATGGAAATTTCCTTCATTTCTGCCCATGTAGCAGCTACCCCTCTGGTGGATTTACCCTGAATCCCACCCGGGGGAGGAGCCCCAGACAAAGAATGGGTCAAAGAAATCAATTTTTTTATCAATCTACTGATGGACAAAGAGGAAGCCTAATCCCTTTTAGTTGAGGCCCCAAAAGACACAAACAAAGCATCTGTCTTTCAAAAAGACTTTGGGGCATATTAGCAAGGGCCTTATCGCCGCTTTAGCGGCACTTTTTGCCGCTAAAGCGGCGATATTTCTATCGCCCTATTAGCAAGCTGTCGCTAACAGCTGTTAGCGACAGCTTTATGGCGGAAGCGACCGTTTTGGTGCCGCTTTGCATGTCAGCGATATATATCGCTAATGACATGCAAAGTAGGCGTTCCCAACTAAAAGCGACTGAAAACAGTCGCAAACACAACTTCCCCCTATTACCAATGTCCGTGAAGCGATAAAAAAATTGGCGCTAACCGCGATTATCGCTGGAATCTAACACCTGCTAAAAACCTGACTTAACCATTCTAGTCAATGGGAGGTGGATTGTAAGGTTAAGTCCTCACCTGCCTATTAGCAAGCTTTTAATTAGCGCGTTGAATTTATCGCTGGATTTCTCGCGCTATTGCTGGGTTTCGCCGCTATCGCTGGATTTTTTATCGCCTTGGAGAAAAACGTTGATAATAACGCGTTATCTCCGTGATGAAATCCAGCGATAGCCGGCGATAAAAAAAACAGCGTTGTTTTGATATTTTCTCATCTTCTATTGGATCGATTATTTCAGCTTATTTATTCCCTTTTGTCCCTATCTTTTTCTCTTTCTTCATTTCCTTAAGTTTCAAATTTTCTATGCTCTCAATGGCATCTTATTTGTATATGTTTCGAGAATGCACTTTGAATGGTTTGTCTTATCATTTACTTTTTTCCCTTGATTTATGGCTTTAAAAATTGTTACATGGAATGTTAAAGGTTTAAATTCCCCTATTAAGAGACAACGGGTGCTATCTTATTTGTCTAAATTGGATGCTAAAATGGTTTTGCTGCAGGAAACTCATCTCACTGAATCTGAATCTTTAAAACTCAAGAAGAATTGGGTTGGTGAACTCTTTTTTTCCCCTGGTGATGGCAAACGTAATGGTGTCACTACATTGATTCACAAATCACTGCGGACCTCTCTTGTTGCACAGGAGAGGGACGAGGAAGGCAGATGGCTGTATACTAAGTTAGAGATTGATGGGGTTTTGATTTCTCTTTTTAACATTTACGCCCCTAATTCTGGTGATGCTCCCTTTTGGTCTCATTTACAACAATTGGTTTCCAAATTTTTTTCTAATAATGTGATTTTGGCTGGTGATTGCAACCACGTTTTTGATCCTTTCCTAGATCGTAAATCCACAGCACCCTTCATTCCTTCCAAGGCACATAAAACTTTCACGCAAACTATTAAACATTTACACTTAATTGACGCTTGGAGATTATGTAATCCATCCCTGCAAGAATTCACGTTTTATTCCGCACCTCATCAGACCCAATCCCGAATAGATTATTTTTACATCACACAATGTCTCTCAAGCACTACTGTCTGCAGATATAGGCCCCATTCTTATTTCAGATCACGCCCCTGTCTCCATCCTGTTAGACTTACTGCCCCATTCATCGCACCCTAGGAGATGGCGATTCAATAACACCTTACTTTTGGACCCTCATTTTAATACCTCCTTTATTTCTTTTTTTAATGAATATTTCTTCTTTAACAATGATGACAGTATACCCTTTCATATAATCTGGGATGCCTTCAAGGCCTCCGCTCGCGACTTTATCATCAGATACGCCTCTAATAAACGGAAAATGGCCCGGGTTTTAAATAATGAACTCCTCTCAAAGATAAAGAAATTGGAGCATGCTTACTACACCTCCAAATCAAAGAATTGCTTGACAGATCTTATCAATGCCAAGATTCAATATAATAAGGACACAACAGACGCTGCTTCTTTGTTTCTTTTAAAAACTAGTGCTAAATTCTATGGTGGACAGAATAAATCTGGTAAATTATTAGCCAATTATCTAAAGACCAAACAAAATAAGCTTCATATTGAATCCATAATATCAGACACAAATACTTCTAAACATAAAGACGCAGACATTTTACAAGAATTTGTTCAATTCTACGAACAACTTTATACTCCTGAACTTTATCCTACTGAAGATGATATTTCACTTTATCTTTCTTCAATCCACAAATATTCGAATCCATCTTTACATCTTGACCTCCTTGAATCGGATTTGACTCCAATTGACCTACTTAATGCTCTCAAGTCCCTTAAGAAGGAGAAAGCACCCGGTCCTGACGGTTTCACTGTCGAATTCTTTTTACATTTTGCCCAAATAATCATCCCTAAGCTACACACCTTAATTTCCTCTTTTCTTTCTTCTGGTAACTCCTCTGGTACTTTTCTAGAAGCCTTAATATGTCTTATCCCAAAGGAGGGAAGTATTTACACTTTTGCAAAAATTATAGACCTATATCCCTAGTTAACATAGATTATAAAATCTTTTCGAAATCACTAGCTCTTAGATTGGAATCATTTCTGCCTCACATCTTAGGTAGGGAACAATCGGGTTTTGTTAAAGGGCGTTCTATCAATGATAATACCCGCTTGTTCTTTGACATTATTTCCAAGTCGCCAAATCTTACAGAACCCCTCGCTGCCATAGCCCTAGATGCCGAGAAGGCTTTTGATAGAGTTTCTTGGCCTTTCATTTTTCAGACATTAAAATGGTATGGTTTTGGTCCAAAAATCATCTCTTTAATCTCTTTGTTATATTCAAGCCCCAAAGCCGCTATTTTTGCCAATGGTCTCACATCTCCTTATTTTACTTTACATAGAGGAGTGAGACAAGGCTGTCCTTTATCTCCTTTTCTTTTTAACTTAGCCTTGGAACCTTTTTTGTCTAAAATACGACAGAATAAATTTATTACGGGCTACTCCTCTAAATCGCTTCAGATCAAATTAGCTGCTTATGCCGACGATGTGCTTTTATTTATCTCCCAACCTAGTACTTCCTTACCGGCCTTTCTGAATGAAGTTAATTCATATTCTTTAGTCTCAGGGTATAAATTAAATAATGACAAGTGCGAAATTCTGCCTCTATCCAAATACACTTTTAAAGACGATTTCTCCTTGTCTAATTTTACTTGGAGCCCCCTCCATATCAAATACCTTGGCATATGGTTCACCCCTTCCCTCAAGTCATCAATTCCTCTTAATTTTAATAAATGCATTGAAAAGCTCACTTCTCTCACGACCAAATGGCACCCGTTATATCTCTCATGGTGGGGTCGTCTAGACACCATTAAAATGATGTTGACGCCTAGAATTCTTTATCTTCTCTCTAATTTACCAATGCCGGTTCCCACAATATGGTTCCATAAAATTAATTCCATTCTTATTTCATTCCTATGGTTAAATAAAAAACCAAGAATGTCCTTATTAAAATTGTCGCGTCCGAAATCTGAAGGAGGTGTCCGCTTCCCTGATTTTCCTAAGTATCACAAAGCATTCTCTTTGAAACAATTATCCAAGTGGGTGTCGTTCCCGTCACCTGATCGACCTCTTTGGGTTGACCTAGAAGGCTCCTTCCTTTCCCCGTTTTCTTTCCAAGAATACTTATCCTTTACAAGGAAACCGCAGAATCTACATACGCACATCATTAAATATTCATGTAGCATCCTGAATAGACTCCTCCATGTCGAACCACATGACTTAAATACATTTATCAACTCCTCCATATGGCACAATAAATTCATCTGCATTAAGGGAAACCAATTCATTGGAGAACTTGGAGGAATAAGGGCATTATATGGGTACATCATTTATTTGAAAATAACACTTTTCTTACCTTCTCAAAAGCACAATCTCTTTTCCAATTACCATTATCATTTTTACATAAGTTTCTACTGCTACGTACTGCTATACTAAATTCCTATTCACATTTTCACTCCTTGCCTCAGGCTTCCTTACCATTGGATCACGCATGGTCTAATCTCATCTCCAAATCGTCGAAGGCTTCTAACCTTTACACTTGTTTACTGTCTACACTTTTACCAAGGTCCAAGACTAAGGTTGAACTTTCCTGGGAATCTGATTTAGATATACAATGGCCCATATCTATTTGGGATAAGATTTGGACGAAAATTAGGAAGTCTTCTAGAGCCACTAGCACCACACAAACTCTCTTTTTTATTTATAATAGATTGCTATTAACACCAATTTCTCTGCACAAAATGCATTCTGATATCCCAGACTTATGTTGGTCTTGTGCATCACCACGAGCAGATCTTCAACATTTACTCTTTTCGTGCCCACAAGTTCTGCAGTTCTGGAAAGCAGTCTGGTCCCAAATTAACACTATATTTAAGACTGATGCTGCCCTGTCATTTGCTAATGTTTTTCTGGGTAGTCTTTCTAATAGTTGGAATAAACCAAAATCACAAACGCAAATTATCGATTTATTAATTTCTGTTGCTTTTCAGCAAATCACAAAAAACTGGAAGGACACCTCTAAACTTTCGTACTTGGCTTGGTGGTACTCTGTTTGTCATAATCATAGACTCAACACTACTTTTGTTTTTCCCATGTCCTTGAAGCAAAAACGATTACTTTTGTGGTCCCCTGTTACGTTGTTTTTAGATAACAGTGCTAAAAGTTTCTTTGTCCCAAAACCATCTATTCAGGAAGTTTCTAAACCCCCTTAATTTGTTTAATGGTAATCCCTGCCTACTATATGTACCCTTATTATATTTACATGCTTATTTTTATTTTTTATTTTTTTAGTTACTGATCCGTTGTTTGTATTCACTTGCCCAGATGTCACTGATAATATATGTTAAGTATTATTTCTTTTGATGCTATATTACTTGTTACCTGATGCTATTTTCTCATTGCATTCCCAATAAACTTTCTTTTGAAACTTAAAAAAACAGCACTAAGCGCGCTTTGCATTAATTATCGCAATTCCTTGGTAATATCCCCCTCTGTCTTATCCAGATAAACCAAAAGCTCCCTCTTAACATCCAAGAAGCACCACTGAACATCTGAATCAAAATAGCCTTCTGCATTCAAGGCTGGAAGAATAACCTCCTAGAATTTATGAAACTGGAAAACCACTTTGGGAACAAAGGAAAAATCCAGATGAAGAACCATTCAATAGTCAATAAAAGACAAAAAAGAATCCCTTGCCATAAGAGCCCCAGACTCTCCAATTTGCCTAGCAGAATGTATGCCCACCATTAATACCACCTTAAAAGGTTAAGAATTTACCATCAGCTGTTTCCAAGGGCTCAGAAGGATGAGAAACCAATGCCTTTAGTACCTGAGGGAGATCTCATAAAGGAAATAAAGTTTTCACCAAAGGTCTGGCCAGAGAAAAACCTCGTAACAATCTCTCCAAATAATCCTCTGCATCAGCTAAATTATACCAAGGAGACCTGAATGTTTTAATAGATGCCCACTGGGCACTTAAGATAGAAACCTACAGATTCTTTTCAAACCTTGTCACAGAAACTGCAAAACATCATTCAAATCACATTCAAGAGGAGAACTCTGTAGAGGCAAACACCATTTTTGAAAGCTACCCCAAATTCGCTCATAAGGTTGCAAGGTAGAAAGTTTTTGGGACTGCTGAATTGCTGCCGCTAAATGGCAGGATAGACCCATGCACTGCAAGTCCCTCCTTTCAACTTCCAGTTCGAGAGACAAAGCTACTGGACACACAGAAAGGGAGATGCCATGAGAGGAGAGGGAGAGCACAAGATCAACCAAGGAACATGGAAGTCTACTGACTTGAGCATGGAAAACCATTAGTGCATGGGACAGCATGGGACCACCACTATCATCACCCTGTGTTCCCTCAATGGTCTGGTCAATACCCGGGAAATTAGAGGATCAGGAGGGAAGGCGTACAACAACCGATCCGGCCATGGCAGAGACAGAGCATCCACTCCCCTTGCCCCATCTTGTGGGTTCCGAGAACAAAATCTGGGAACTTGTGCATTTTGCAGGGAAGCAAAGAGGTCTAGGAAAGATGCGCCAAACATTTTGCAAAGCTGGCAAAAGATGCCCCAGGTCAAAGACAGTTCTTGAGAGGAAGGTAAGACCTGGCTGAGGGAATCTGCTACCCTGTTGTCCACCGCTCTGATATGGATCGCTACCAGAGATTGTAAGTGAATCTTCCCCTACTGATAAAAGTCATTAGCTATGGCATTTAAGGAACTGGATTTGGTGCCCCCAAATTGTCTAATCTGACCACCAGGCTGCAACCAACAAGATGTTGCTGGAACACCATTACAGCCCTGTTCGCAGCCATGAGTTCCCTCCAAATGGAGAAATGTATGCTTTCTTGCAGAGTCCAGTACTTTTGCAGCAGCCAGACCCCAAGAGTGGTTCCCCAACCAAAAGAAATGGCATCTGCTGTGAGAACCTTTGGAGAATCCTGCTGAAGAGCAACCCCCCCAGACAGTGATACTGGCAGAGTCCACCACCTTAAATCCCTGACCACCTCTGCTGTCTCTGGAATCCGAACATCGAAGTCCCGGACCTTGGGCCCTAAAATGAATGCAGATGATACCACAGAGGGCGAAGATGAAAATTAACACAGGTCACTGTGAAGACTGCTGCTACCATATGCCCATGGAGCTACAACCACTGACGCACTGCCAGGGATTGACATCTCATTACTTGCAGGGACTGGGACCTCAAGACTGCCGCCCTGGCCTCAGGCAGAAATACTCTGTTGAAAACCGTGTGGAACCTGGCCCCTATAAAAACCAGATCGCACCAAGGCCAGATCCTTTAACAATTGCCCCTTTGTGGGAGCGTGCATAAGCCAGTCATCTAAAAATGGATAGAGGTGAATCCCCTGCAGATGAAAAGAGGCCACTTAAGGGAGCCACCACTTTTGTGAACACTCTGGGTGTTGACATTAGCCAAAAAGGCCACAACCCAGAACTGAAAATGCCATTTCTGAATGCAAAATCTGAGGAATTTCTGATGGTTCGGATTGATCGGAACATAATAATAGCCATCCTGAAGACCCAGCATACGCATGAAATGCCATTTGATCACCAATGGCATTACCCTCTGAAGTGTCTCTATCCTGAAGGGTGGCGTTCTCACAAACTTTTTGAGGGCTTTGAGATCCAACGCCATTTGAAAGCCCCCTGTTGACTTCTCCACCAGAAAAACTATGGAGTAGAACCCCTTTCCCCTCTCTGGCTGAGGAACCTCTGAGATTGCATGCTTCTGGAAAAGATAAGTGATTCCTTGACAGAGGGACAGTCCCTTTTCACCCTTGACAAGCCACTGGGTTGTCTGACCCCCAGAGTCACTTGGAAGAAAGGCAAATTTTATCTTGTACCCCTCTCAAATTATATCCAGTGCGCATGCTTCAGAAGTAGATTCCTCCCACTCCTGGAGAAAGTGTTGGACCCTGACTCCAACTGTAAACTCCTGACCAGCACCATATAGTCAGTACCTGGGCTTTGGGGGAGACTTTATCTTTTTATCACCCCCTCTTTTGAACTAGAACTTTCCCTTTGAGTGCTGTGGTTGCCTGCGAGAGGGTTGTCGAAAAGAAGACTTTTTTTTAAAAGACTGCTTATCCGAAGAAAGCTGTTTTAATGAAGAAGAATGCTTTTTTTCTTTGAACAACTTGTGGGGTTTCTCCTCAAGCTTTACCCCATACAATTTCTTACCTTGAAAAGACCAATGTAGAGCCGATGCATTTTGCAACAAGTTCATGCGCCAGTGTTTCTACAACATATTCCTCCTTGCAGTAATACATGCACCCCCAGAGAGGGCCGTAGCCCTTACTACATCAAAGGAAATGTCAGACATATTCCACCTGTCGTTCACTATGTTCCAAGAGATAGAACAATCTGAGACACTATGCAGCAACATATTATCTAAAAACTCTTTTTAAAATCATGTTAAACACATAAAAAGGCACTCAAATTACAGTTATAAAAAAATCAAATTTAAAATGTTTAATTCCAAAAAATGCCCGCCTCTAGCTTCTACAATTTTTCAAAATAGTACACTGATCCTCTTTGTTGTCCCCATAGAGGAGATCTTCTATTACAAGTCTTAAAGTGCAAATTTGCTTCTCATTGTAAACAATTTTGGTGCTTCATTTAAATAGTTTGGTGAATACGTGAAATTAAGTTAATCAAAATCAGGATCGTAAGAGTCCAGTTTCCTATTTGCAAGCATCAGAAATTTGGTAAAAGTGGAATTCAGGGCTATATCTGATGTTTTAAAACATGCTATTACAGCTAGTCTACATGTAGGTATTCCCTGTTTATTGAAAGGCATCTTAAATAGCCCCCTTCTTTTTCCAATAATACAGGGCATAAATAGACTAAATGAATAAGCTTTCTTCTCCATTTTTGCATAATCTGCAGCTTGTGGTTTTTGTTGTAAGCAGCCAAGGCATTGCATGAGACAGACCTGGGAGAACCCCAAATCGTGCTCTAATAAAGAAATGTTTTAGCTTCATAGACCAACCAGTTTATAAATAGGACTGTGATTTAAAAGATTTATATTCGTTCAATATCATCCAGGCATGAGATCTTTGCAAAAGGCATTCTTTATCTTTCAGCATCAAGGATCATTTTGTTATTCCGTCAATTACTTTTTTAAAGGAACCTGGAGGGAGCGACGTATCCCATACAGAATGAGCTGAAAATTCATTTATAGCCGTTTCTAGATACTTCCAGAACTGCAAATTTTGATTTGTTTGAACTTCTTGCAACAGAGAGTTTGACTTATTGGGTTAGAGGTGTTTGATTTTATTCTCTTCCAAACCTTTATATAATCTCCTTTCCTTGCAATAAGCCAATTTGTTAACCCAAACTCTAGCCTTATCTGGACCAGTGCGGCATTACAGGGAGATGAATAAGAACTTTAAATATTTTTGTAATAATATTGTTTAGAATTATAGAGTCTCTACCACATAGTGCCTCACTTCCATAGGAGATACTAGTGAGTAATTTAGCAGATATTACCTTTAGCAGTGGGAGATGGCTTGGTCCCCCTAGAGACCTCTGTAAAGTATGGAATGCTAAAAGTAGGATAATGACTTTCCTTTGCAAGGCCATCTTGTGCTGCTCAAAGGAGCCTTTGTCATCAAAGAGTACTCCCAGATACCTGTATGTTTTCACCTGCTCCAATTGATGGTCTTGAAAGTATTACATATATTTCTTCTGTATCCTGTGACTTACTTCCATACCTTTTGTCTTTTTCTCATTTATAACTATGGAATTAGCCAGAAAGTAGCTTGATTTTGTGTCTATGAGGCGTTGCAATCCAACCTTTGCTTGACTTAACAAAATTACATCGTCAGCATATAGTAAGTTCGATAAATACGTATGGGTTAACTTGGGAGGATGTGCATTTACTTTGTTCAGTGCCTGTGTTAAGTCCGACAAAAATATGTTAAATAAGTATGGAATAAGCACGCACTCTTGCTTTAGCCCTTAGAGCCATAACACACAGTATGTTTTCGTAATCTTACATATGAAGGTCCAAAGATCAACCAAATAAAGTACTGGCCCGCTATCTGAAGTTTTATCAATATTCTGATGGTGGATGACCACCAATTTACTCAGAAAAATCATTTAAAGTAGTGCACAGTCTTTCAGTTCTGCTAAATCATGCCTTGTCTTTGGAGGTCGAAATCACAAAAGTCTCCCACCCAGAATCTTTCAACTACACATCTGTAAGAAGAGACAGGTATTCATGACAACATAATTTTTCTGATGATTAACACTCTAATCCAATAAAGACTGTGCTATGTCAACTCTGTCTATGTAGATTCCAAACTATTCCTTCAGCCTAAGCTTGTTCAAAATCTGGCTGTCCATGCTGGACATAGTGGTACCAGGCAGGAAAAGCAAACAAAGACTCCCACTATGCACTGATACATCTCTGCATGACTTTGCACATCCCTGATAGTGATTAATGTGGGCAGACACAAGGTATTATGGTCCATTACCTCCTTTTTGAATTTCTCTGCTTGATTTAGCACCAAGTAACCAAGTTCTCACCTGGAAAGAAAACTCCCCAAAGAGCTACAAAGAGACTGTGAAAATATAGTTGTATATTCATATGTACTTAAAAACATAAATTTGCATATCCCTGTCCATAGCAATATATTTTATAATCAAGTATGGATGTTGTTTCTTATCGATCCGAAGTGTCCTATAGTCTCAATTATGCATGCTAAGTTTCATGGCTGTAGTAGGCCCAGAAGCCATTTTATGTAGAGTAGCAAAATTGCAAATTTCTGCAAAGCATAAGCTTGTTTTCATTTTCGGCAATTAGAAGCGGGATTCTAGGATCTGGGAGAATAATAAATTAACCTTTGTATTCATAGATACTATCCTCCCCTAAAGGACTTTCTCTTTGCTAAAAGTAACACGTTTCTATCACATGATTGGGTTCCAAATCCCTGTATTGAGAGGTGTGGTGCAGCGGCCAGGGCAGCTGACTTTGGAGCACAGGGTACATGGTTCGATCCCCGGCGGCAGCTCAGCTCAGCACCATGTGACTCTGGGCAATAGCTCACTTAATTTCCACTATGGCCCCCAGCGCCTTGAGACCCGTAAGGGTGAGTAGCTGCGCTATATAAAAATGGACTTACATAAACTGTACTAGAATTTATGTATTAAGAAACTGGCCCTTTTCTGCCGAGATCTCTGGTCAGTTCAAATGACAATTTTCTTTTGATAATTTGCTGTGGTGCTTTGTTTTTTTGCAATAAACGTGTGTTAGACTCCAGGGTTTTCCAATGTGTTGTGTTTTAGTTTTAACAAGACAGCAACATTGACTGCACCCTAATTGGAGTGATTGTGTCAAAACTGGAAGAAAGGGACTTTCTTGCCCAAGCCTGCATCCAGAGACCACGAAGGATTGAGCTGTAAATTGCCACAGTGGTTCAATAAGCACGAACTGTGGGGTAGATTTACAAGCCCCTTGCATCACTTTTAAACTGCCGTTGCGTCACTTTTGTGACGCAACAGCAGCGTAAAAAATGCGGCAAATTTACAACGTGACATATCTAGGGAGATGCGTCACGTTGAAAAGCCCTGCGTGACATTATACCTGCGTCAGGTATAATGTATGCAGGGGCAGATTTAGAAGCCCCTTGCGTCACTTTTACGCAGCTGTTGTGTCACTTTTGTGACGCAACGGCAGCGTAAAAAATGCGGCAAATTTACAACGTGACGCATCTAGGGAGATGCGTCACGTTGTAAAGCCCTGCGTGACATTATACCTGCGTCAGGTATAATGTATGCAGGGTAGGCATTCCCACGCAGGAAAGCCTCGTAAAAGTGACGCAGTGAAATCTACTAGATTTCACTGCGTGACTTTTAGGACGCCACTGCGTCAAAACCTTACGCCTGCTTGAAGCAGGCGTAAGGAGTGACGCAGTGTATTGGGAATAGGCCGCAACATGCATTGCTGGAGTTGAGTCGTGCTTGCGACACGACTCCAACAATGCGTGACTTTTCTGCCAACAGATGCGTCAGAATTTCTGACGCATCTGTCAATCTTTGCGCCACAGTGCGCCGTATTGTAAATACGGCGCATCTATAGTGGCACAAGGGCTTTTCACGCAGACGCAGGGAAACTGACACATCTATACAGATGCGTCAGTTTCTTGTAAATATGCCCCGCAGGGTAGGCGTTTCCATGCAGGAAAGCCTCGCAAAAGAGACGCAGTGAAATCTACAAGATTTCACTGCGTGACTTTTAGGACGCCACTGCGTCAAAACCTTACACCTGCTTGAAGCAAGCGTAAGGAGTGATGCAGTGTATTGGGAACAGGCCGCAACACGAATTGCTGGAGTTGCGTCGTGCTTGCGACACGACTCCAACAATACGTGACTTTTCTGCCAAAAGATGCGTCAGAATTTCCGACGCGTCTGTCAATCCTTGCGCCATAGTGCGCCGTATTGTAAATACTGAAATAAGCAAACAGGATGTCTGGGGGGGTTATTTTGATTAGAGTTGTGATAAACCTTAGACCATTAATTCCACAGTTTTCAAGCTTTATTTCACTTATTTTTGATATTTCAACAAAGACATTCATAAATCAATAGAGCATGTCTTTTCAAAGAAACACCACATTAGTAAATCGCACAATTCAAAAACGTTTGAAATAGAACTATATACATTTACATATATGGAACGTTTTTACAAACCAATAATAACAACAAATCAATAATCACAAGAAAAACATCAAACACCTTAAAATCGAAACAAGCCATAATTGATGCGGACGCTTTTAAACAGCAGCTGCTCCCAAATCGTATCTGTTTCCTGTAATTCTTTCTCTATACTGCGGGAAATATCAATCCAACATGCTACTCTGCTTCCAAACTGGCAGCCTAGCAGAGTAGCATGTTTTTTCGATTTTAAGGTAATGGACTGACACCACTGAGTTGTCCCACACTTCACATACATTTAAAGCTTCGATCACAATATAAGATTTGAAGCAACGTTTCTGGACATCAGTTCCTGTGGAACAACTCCACACCACAATTAAGAGCCAAAATACCAAGTCCAAGTCCTGAAGAGAATCCCGGATTTGTTAGGGATTCGAAACGCGTTGGCTTTGAGTATGGGGGACTGTTGATGGGGTGTGTCATGAGGAATGTTAAATAATATTTCCCTCAGCAGCTTCTGACAACACCCACCAGTAGGTTAGGTATCCCCATCCTCTCACAGGCAGGACAGGAAACATGTGTTGCGAAAATGAGTAACTGTCCGTCTGGTGTTAATATAAATATAGGACTGGTTTAATTTCAGGCTGGCACACATGAGCTATTGATGTTTTTCTTGTGATTATTGATTTGTTGTTATTATTGGTTTGTAAAAACGTTCCATACATTATTTTTTCTCACAAAAATATTTTTGCACTATGTAAATGTTGTATATAGTTCTATTTCAAACGTTTTTAAATTGTGCAATTTACAGATGCGTCAGTTTCTTGTAAATCTGCCCCTGTGTCTTGTTGCTGTGTTCCCTTTCAGATGGCTTGGACTGTCTATTTTTGAGTTTAAAAGAAATGTTATTTGTTGATAATATATAAAACATGTTACAATTATCGGAAGAATAATACATAAACAGTAAATGATGATATTAACTCATGTGAGGGGAGGGGAAGGAGAGACAAGTGAGAAGGAGAGGGGGATAGAAAGATAGAGAAGAGAAGGGGGGAGAAGTAAAGCTCCATGGTGGTCTTAATAGAGAGAAATAACAAATATGTAGATTAGTACATCTAGCCAACCGTACATTGTAAATCACAACCAATCGATAACATAGTATATTCAACAAATTAAAATCTTAATATAATATGTAAAAAACAAAAATTATGGAATATCACGGAGGTCGGGCAACCTCTTGCTGAGCAGGAGACAAGGAGAAAGAACGTTTAGCACTACAATCAATGAAGGATGTAACAGGAGACCATATGATTGAACGCTTCATGGATAATTGAATGGGGTGAACAGATGCTGTATCCAACCTGTGATGATAACACACCGCATACCACCAAGCCTGAAATGATAAAGACTTAAAGTCTTTCCAGTTTTTCGTTATTTGTTGGAAGGCCACTGCCAGTAGTACATCAACAATTTTGATATCAGAAACATTATTTTCCCATATAGGGGATACACTACCTAGGAATAAATGCGTGTAAGAAAAGGAAAAAGTGGAACTAAATATGGAATTGATTTGATCCCAAACAGATGTCCAGAACTTATGTACGTGAGGGCAAGTGAAAAACATGTGCTTAAAATCAGCTAGTGGAGATGAGCAAGACCAGCAAGTGTCTGGTGTCGTGAAATGTCTTTTATGTAATGTGACTGGATGAAGGAGAAGCCTATTATAAATAAAAAACAATGTCTGTGTAACATTAGCAGCCCTAGACGTTTTCCTGATTTTGAGCCATATCCTGTTCCAGAGAGAAAGGGACCACTCAACTCCAAAATCCTCCTCCCAGGACAGCTCAACCTTAGATTTAAGTCTATCGAGTTGCGGAGATCGCAGAAAGGTATATATGCTAGAAGCTCTAGGAGACGTAAGGAGAAAGGGTAATAAGTTATTAACTTCTGGAGAAACGGAATGTAGTTGAAAATGGGAAAGTGCACTAGAAAGAGCCTGTGTAAGTAAATTATACATGGGAAGAAAGGAGGGGGTAAGTGGAAAAGATGACTGGCCTCTGCGAAGGATAGCAGTTGATTATGAGAAAACAACTGATGCGTCCACACTAAACCTTTATTTCTCCAGGACTTCCAATAAAAAGGTTTACCACGAATTAAAATGAGAGTATTATGCCATAAAGGAGAATTGAGAAAGGAATCCTGATCAGTAGGGGATGGAGATGGGAGAAAGCCCAAAAGCTTACATGTATATTTGAGAATAGGAGTAGACATAGAAGAAGGTCTGCGAGAAAAAGAAATAAATTCCTTAAAAGAGAAAGGAGAGATAAACGACCTTTCAAGTGAAACCCAAATAGGACATTCCATTGGAGTCTCAGAAAGCCATCTAGAGGCCTGACGAAGTAAGAAGGATTTATGGTAAGAAAGGAAGTCCGGAAAATTAACCCCACCATCTGTTTTAGTTTTCGTTAAACGTAAAAGGGACATACGGGGTGATTTCTTATTCCATAAAAATGAAGTTAGAAAGAGTTAATTTTTGAAAACATTTTTAAAGGGATGGGGAAAGGAATATTAGAGGTAGTAAACAATACCAGTGGAGAAAGCATCATTTTGATGGTGTCTAAACGACCCCACCAGGAAAGATATAATGGGTGCCATCTGAACGTCAAAGAAGAGATTTTTTGTAAACAATTCTCCATACAAAGAGATAGTGTAGATGATAATAAAGGAGTGAAATAAAGACCCAAATATTTTATGTGATGTGAGTTCCAGGTAAAATTAGAAGATCGGAAATCATCTTTAAACGTATATTTTGTTAGGGGTAATATCTCGCATTTATCCCGATTGAGCTTATAACCGGAGACAGATGCAAAGAGGTCTACTTCATGTAAAAAAGCTGGTACAGAGGATTGAGGATCGGAAAGAAATAATAAAACATCATCAGCGTAAGCTGCTAGTTTAATCTGGATGTCTTTGGATGTGAATCCTTTTATGTCACTGTTTTGCCGAATTCTGGACAGAAATGGCTCCAAGGCTAAATTAAAAAGGAACGGAGATAATGGGCAACCCTGACGTACACCTCTTTTTAACTCAAAGAAGGAAGAGGAAGAACCATTCACCGAAACAGCAGCTCGTGGACTAGAATATAGGATTGAAATTAAAGAGATAATTTTGGGTCCAAAACCAAACCATTCCAATGTATGAAATAGATATGACCAATTGACACGGTCAAATGCTTTCTCTGCATCCAAAGCTATTGCGGCTAATGAGTATGGGAGATGCGGAGATTTTGATAAAATATCGAAGAACAAACGAGTATTATCAGAGAGAAGACGACCTTTAACAAAACCTGATTGCTCAGGTCCTAATAACTGGGGAAGGAATGAGTCTAGACGGATAGCAAGAGCCTTGGAGAAAATGTTGTAGTCAATGTTTACAAGAGAGATGGGTCTGAAGTTCTTACAATATTTTGGGTCCTTCCCATCTTTGGGAATTAAACAAATGAGCGCATCCAGGAAGGAACCTGAGGATTTCCTGAATTTGTGAAGAAGTTTAGAAGGTGAAGCAGCTTGGGAAGAAGGATCGGAGCAAAATGAGTAAAAATTCTACCGTAAATCCATCAGGACCCGTGGCTTTGTCTTTTTTGAGGAGTTGCAGAGCATGAAGAAGTTCTTGTTGTGATAGATTATCCTCTAGGGGAGAAAAATCTATTTGAGTAGGAAAAGATTTATGTATGCTAGAGAGGAACTGCGTAATGTCTGAGTCCGACGGTGAAATCTCCGGAGAATATAAATTCTTATAGAAAAGAAGAAATTCATTTAAGATTTCTGAATCCTTGGTGTGTAATATGTTATTTTCATCAAAGATTGCATCAATGTCGAATTTGTTATGTTTGACTTTTAGGTAATTTGCCAGAATTTTGCCAGCTTTGTTCTGGCCTCCATAGAATTTGGCACTGGATTTTAACAGATATAATGAGGCGTTATCAGTTGATTCTTTGTTAAATTGGAATTTGGCCTTAAGAAGTTTAGAGAGGCAATCACTGGATTTTGAGGAGTAATAGGAACGTTCTAGGTTTTTTATTTCAGCTAAAAGAGCATTGGAGGCTATGCGAGTCTTTTTTCGCTTATTGGATACATAGTTAATTATAAAGTCCCTTGCAGCTGCCTTAAATGCATCCCAGATGATAAAAAAATGTAGATCGTCAGTTTGATTTAATAAAAAATATTCATTAAAAAATTAAATAAAAGAGGAATGGAAATTGGGATCAAGGAGAAGTGAATTATTAAATCTCCATCTTCTAGGTGTACTAGGATGTGAGACTAAATCTAATTGAATAGAGATGGGGGCATGATCTGAAATCAAAATAGAACCAATTTCAGCGCTTCTTAGAGCTTGGGAGATGTTATGTGAAACAAAAAGATAGTCCAACCTAGATTGTGTTTGGTGAGCCGGTGAGAAAAATGTGAATTCTTTAGTGGTAGGATTACAGATTCTCCAGGAGTCAATAAGCTTGTATTGTTGAATTATTTGAGTAAATAGTTTGTGAGCTGTGTGAGGTTTGAAAGAGACCTGTGAATTGCGGTCAATGAAAGGATCCATTACTTGGTTGCAATCCCCTGCGAGGATAAAATTATCATCGATAAAAGAAGAAATTTGCTGAGACAGGAGAGACCAAAATTGAGGGTCACCATTGGTGGGTGCATAAACATTGAATATTGATAATGGAACATTACCTACTAACAATTTAATAAACAACCACCTACCATCCTCATCAGAATGTTGGGAGAGTAAAGAGACCTTTAACGACTTATGACAAAGAGTAATCACTCCATTGCGTTTTCCATCTCCAGGTGAAAAAAAGCATTGCCAACCCAACCTTTTTTCAACTTCAAGGATTCACCATCAGTTAAATGAGTCTCCTGCAAGCAAACAATATGTGCCCCTAATTTAGATAAATGTGTTAATACTCGTTGTCTTTTGATGGGTGAGTTCAAACCTCTGACATTCCATGAAACGATTTTCAGTGACATGAAAATATTAATGACATAGCTAATAAGGAGGGGCCCAACAGGACCTTTACATGAAAAAAACCAAGGTTTATAACAATCCAACTAGAAAAATACATCCTATGAAGAAGAAAACAAAAAATGAGCGTTAAACAAATAAATGAACTGGGTACAAGAAACTGAGAAGAGGCGGAAAAAAGATCAGAGGGAGAAAAATGATATACAACCACAGAGGAAAAGAAAAGGAAAAAGTATACCAGGAAGGAGGAAAGAGAAAGTGGTGGATAGGATAGTAAGAATAAAGAGAGACAGATGAGAGTAATAGACAAACATAGAAGAACAGCAAGAGTATACCATGTAAAGGGTACAACGTACCTAACTCAAAAGACATCACAGATGAGGGGGGGGTGGGCCATGAGGAAGAATGACGGGTCCGCACTCGACTAAGTAGGAACGAGGACAAACCACAGCAACTCAAAAAGAAGAGAAAAAGTAAGTAGCGGGTGTACATGTCGAAGAACCTGTGAGGAAAAGGGAAGAAGAGAAAAGATTAAAAAAAATATATATATAAAAAAAAAGGAGCGGGACGGAAGACAACAATATTTCTCAATACATATGAACAAAACAAACATAATAAGCATATCCTAATCAAACAAAGGCAAATGACCATGTAATTCCAAAAATACCACAAGAAACCTTAAATGGCAGGAAACTTAATAGGATCTGAAGCAAGCAATTCCGCATAAGATCATATAATTAGAGTTGATAGGACAAATGAGATAATTGCAGAAAAGCAAGAACTACACATAAACATCGGCATTCTAATGCAGTGAGACTAAAGACAAGCAACAATAGCAATATAACGGAAAAACAGTCCATTCACACAGCTGAAGAAGATGAGGCACCAGATGAATCCATAGGCACCAATTTGAAGGAGTTAATGAAACTTTTCAATTTGACGGGATCTTCATACGTTGTTGTTTTATTATTGTGGGTAACCTTGAAAAGGCAGGGATGGAAGAGGCAGTATCTGGCTCCCATTTCACGTAAAGCAGGCCTCATGCTCAAGAATTCCTTGCGTCGGTTTGCTGTGTGTTTGGCATAATCCTGAGCAAAAAATAAGGTGGAACCAGACCATGAGATCTGTTGAACAGATCTGGCAGCTGAGAGCACCTTGAGGAGATCCGTATATTCTAGAAAGTACATGATAACACCTCTAGGTCGTTGTGGAGAAGAAGTATCCATACGCTGTCGACCTACTCTGTGTGCTCGTTGAATATTAAGTAAAGTCCCCTCAGGAAGGTGGAGGACCTTAGGAAGAAAAGATTTGAAGAACACTATGGGATCAGACCCCTCTGACCCTTCTGGCAAGCCGTAAAGGCGAAGATTGTTTCTTCTGTTCCGGTTTTCCAACTCTTCGACTTGTAGCTGTAGAGAAGCGACTTGAGTTTGGAGTGTGTTGACCTTTTCGTGAGTATGATTCAGCGAGAAGACATCGCGTTCAACCATGGTAAGACGATCGTTCATCTGAGACCAATTGTCCGTTAAAAATTGCAATTTAGAAGAAGTATCCTCCATGAAAGGACGAAGTGCCCGTATCTCCTCTAACAGAATATCCATCGACACAGGAGAAGAGACTTTGGGTGGTGAAGGCGGATTTTGTTTCAATCTTTTAGAGGCAGCTTTGCTAGCCAATGAAGAACCTGAAGGTATGGGAGAAGCTGTCTGAGATACATGCGTCAACGACTCCTCCATCTTTGCAAATTCCGAGAAAATTTTTGAGTTCTTAATGAATGTGTGGGTAACCCGCGACTTAGGAGTTCCCGTCTTCTTCAATCTTCCCATATGCATAGGAGTATGAAGAGAATTTATATGGCTGTGCTTGCGGTATGACCACGCTGCTCCCTGTGAGGAGGTAAATATGGTTACTTAGCGAGTGGAGCACAAAAGCGCAACACAAACACAAGTAAACCAGCTGAGTTATGAGGAAAAATGTGGCAGGGAGATGACAACAAAAACAGCTGATTGACTGATCAATGTATGCTCAAATCCTCCTATGAACACGCCAACTCAAGCAAGATAATACACTTAAAGAATTCTGTCTTTGTTGGCGAGCCTCTTGATATCACTTATATAAAAGGATGCAGTGATAGGAAATAATAACATTTGGCATTGTGAATAAAATAGCCATTCCCTGCTTAAAATATGACCTCAGAAAAGTAGCTCTGACAAGAATTGTAAAACAACATCTAGGCAGTACAAATGGTTCCACCGGGGCAGACCAACTGTATGGAAATGAGGGTAATAAAGTGCTTGTTTTAAAACATGTTTGCTGCTTAAAGCACAAGAGACAAGCCCTCAAAGATGAGGTCAGAGCTCTTTTTCCTGCTTAGCCTCTAGGAACATACCATCAGTAAACAGTGAGCAGAAACCAGTAGATGAGTGAGTCATCACCCCCTCTTAAAAAGCACAGCACAGAATGAAAACAATTTCCACAACGTAGATTGCACTGAATGAGCCACTTTCATTACATCCAGTCAGGAAATGCCAGGATTCACCGAGAAGGCATTGTGTGTTAAAGCGAAGCAAAAAGTATTGCAGAGTTCAGTCTGAAGCTTCGTCTTTACTGGGTTAATTAGCTGTGGCCAATACATCAACTCTGACAGGATAATTGCAGCTTGTGAAAGAGTGCACGAGCCACACTGAGGCAGTATGACGAATGCCTTAGCTTCAGGGGAAAAAGTTCATATCTCGATCATACTTGCACAGAAAGAGTCGAAAATGGTCTTCAATTGAAGCGCCTGCATTCCGCTTCCGATTTCCTCAGCATGCCGACCTTCAGGGTCACAGAGGTGCCGGTAAAAAACCTCCTAGAGCCCCGTCACCTCAGGCGAGTTACGGATGAGCCGCCATCTTGCTCGAGCGCTAGCCACGCCCCCCTGGACTGTCTATTTTGAGCAGCGGAGAAATTCGTTTTGAACATGACCAGTCCCTGCCTGAAATGATACAGAAGATGTCAAAAGATTATGGCATACACCAGCTGTAAAGGGGTCTGCTGGGATTCGCCATTCTCTATTATAGAAATCTTTCTCCATTGTTAATGTGAGCATACAACGCAAAGAGGTTGTAATACATAACTCGTTAATAATGTGAACAACGTTGAAGGGAGAGCTTAGCAAGGGGCTTTGTGATAATCGGTGGTAGTCCTTCCTCGTCAATTTGTTATTGCAATTTCCCTTTCTGCAGAATTAGCTCGTCTTTTCATTTTATGGCTGGCTCTATAATTCTTGCAACTTTGACAAATCACAAAATGCAAAACAGTTCTTGAACCTAAATAACTATGAGTGAACTGACCTTTGCAGAAAGCAATTCCCTTCTATTCAATGTGCTTGTTTATTAATGCTGGTGAAGCCTCATGCATATCACAATATTACAAACAGTATAAAATACAGTAGCTGATGGTGTGTAAGATTGCCCTTTTTGGAAAAGGAATATAGAGTGCTTGCAAACAGGTGGTGCTAGAGATATTCTTGATATGATAGAGTTCATCATCTTTGGATTTACATAAAACATTTTGAAAATGCATAGAATTGTAGCTGAATAACTGTATTGAAGGGCCTTCTGGCAGAAAACAAAAAGGAAGAATATAATTATTCCATGATTAGGCCGAAACTCGGTAATGTCCCCAATGAATTATTACTTACTCAATATCCTCTTTTCTGACACAGGCACGTGGCCGTAACGTAGGCCTCTGAAAGGGTAGGGCAATCCTTCAGCAGTCCCCCAATTCTTCAGTGGAGCATTCTGCCCCAAGTCCAGTGAATATCTGTGCTCTATGGGAGACTCAGGGGCCTTTCTTGACATTCTGCAGGGGGTCCCCATCATTTTACGTTAGGCCAGTGAACTGGCAATATTGACTGAGTACGACCTGGAGATCTTAAGATGCCAACAAACTGAGAATTACAGCAATAATGAGCCATTGTATGAGTGCCAAAATTGAAACATATTATGTAAGACATTCATATTATTATAATATTAGCTGTTAAAAGCATTCATATCAGAACCAGGAAGTATCGCTATAAAAAGTGTTTTCAGATTTGGGGTAAACACATGAAGGAGGAAGCATTGTTAAAGTAAGGGATCAGTCATGTGCAAAGGAAACTAGTTGCATGGAATCGGACCAAAGGAAAGGGTAAAACTGCCAATATAATGACAGAATTGGTAGGTGAACTACTTTTTTTTTTTTTTTGCAACAAGGGCTTTTGCACAAATTACTTCAGGGATATGTTAGGTGCTCTTGCAGGGAACCAGACCTTCTCCGGCTATCTCAAGTATCTACCATAAATATGTCTAGGAACCCTTGGGTGGTTTCTTGCCCATTAAACTCCATCGGTAGCAGATATACCAATATAGCAATAATGGTGCCATTTGTAAGTCAGCAGGTGGAAATAGTTATTATTATAGAATATTCAGAAATAGCAGGCAGAGATCAGCTTTACCACTCCTATTCCTCCATATTTGTTCTGGTGTTTCACACGGAGATTATCACTGTCTAGAACAGGCAATGTTTCCAGGGTGATTCCTGAACCATCGAGTTACTGCAGAGCTTGTCCTCCTGATGGGACCGCTATCCCCTGTTACCAGCCCAACAGTATTACTGTAAACCTGTAAAGAGCACCTTAATGAGAAGGTTGTTTTTCTAAGGTGTTTGTTCATCCAAAGAGCGTGTATATTTCCATTTACACACCTTAGAAGCATGCAGTCACTTATCTCTGTCAGTTTGTTGAGTGAAAGTCACTTCATCTTCATCATGTTACGGTCCTTTGCTATTTTCAATCCTGTGTTGGATTTTTCAGGAAAAGATCCTGTTGTAAATAACTCCTAGGGTATCCTTATTTCAGACTGTGCGTGTGAGTGATCACTAAGATTTTGTTGTCTGTAAGGAGCTCTTAAACGTATGCGGCCAATTCTGCAGGGGCTCCATTGCTAAATGCATCGCTCTTGATTTTTGTCCCAGATCTCATTTTACATTTTTCTGAGTTAGTTGGAGTTTTCCCAGCGTTTTACCTTACTGGAAGTGCCCTTTTAAGGTCTTGACATAGGCAACTTGCTGTCTCGCAAGACCTCTGTCATCATGCACACAAAACACAACATTCACCTGTAAATAAACAGGCTTTAAGACAGCCCTCTTCAGTGATCGACGTATTTGGGTTAACCCCTTTTATGCGTTTATTGTGGCCTGTTAGATCTGAAAGGGGAAAAAATTACACTTTTTAAACATGCCTCTTATGGAGAACCGCTAAGCAATTTTTTAATGAAAAATAATCTAGTGTTTGCAAGCCATTTTGGCCTGTCTGCTGATTATCAAGTTCCACATTTAATGTAGAGGTGGGCAAAATGTGTGCAGTTTCACAGAATTCTATTGAGTTATATATAAACGCTGTGAGATTCCTTAGAGTTCCACCAACAGGTGCAAAATATTCATGTTGCTCTGTAATTTAGCACCAGTAGCGCGAGCAGAGCTGAAAAATCAGCACAAACGGCACCATGCAGAGTGCAAGAGAGTGTGCCCTTTAAAGTTGATTTTGCTGCCGCTTGAGTAGGTAATCTACTTGAGCGTCAGCAAATCTACTGGAGAAGCGGCCCTCTGAGCAGGACCAGTCACGACCGCCCGTGTTAGAAAATCTCACTGGGGGATCGCAAATCTTGCTCACATTTCTGGAGCCTTGCAGGAGAAAATTCTGCCACACGGCGATTGGTGAAATTTGGCTAGAAGTCGGCATTACAAGAGTAACGTGGAGTCGCCAAACTCTGCCAATTCCATGGGCGGAATGAAACATTCCACCCACTCCTAATTTAATGGCAGTACAATTGTCTATATAACAGTATAAGCAGATTTAGTTCCATTGTTGATAAATTTCAGACTTGTGAATTGTATCAGTGACCACAATTTCAGACCCACTTGGGTTATCTACTTAAGCTCAAAGGACAAAGCAATTACGTGGAACTATAGAATGTGTCTTTCGATCCACTTCAAAGCTAGGCCATAAGCGGTGAAGGAAATAATCCATATTTACAGGAGCAAATGTTTCTCTGTGGCCTAGTATGAGACAGATATATGTGAATGTATTAATATTGAATAGCTGCAGAGGGCAGATAACTTGATTTTTTTGTTATGTAGACTCTTAACTTTCCACAAGCCATAGCCTCATACATATGTCACTCGGAGGTGGGACTAAGGTAGCTGGGGCATCTGGAAAATAACTTCCAACCCAGAGAGAATAGATATGGCTTCCAAAGTCCATGTTAAGCAATATTTCTACAATATTTGTGCCGAAGCTCGAATGGAAAGGGCACAGAAAGCACAGATGATAGTGTTTTGATTTATCGACTACAATAGGAATGGAGCCCTGTTTAGGCTTCATTCGGAATGTTCAATTCCAATTTTGTTTCACATGCCTGAGATGAAATACTTTGCACTTTCTGTTACCATTCCCTAAGCAGGGAACTTGGTGCCATAGGTACAAAAATTAGGAAGTGCACTTTCCTAATTACAATTTTTACCTAGCGCAATCACAATTCCTAATGTAAGAAAATTTACAGACTTCAGATAGCGATTCCTAATGGGGTCGCAATTAGGCTCACCTTATGAATATTAGTGAGGTTGGTCTCAATTTGCAACCCATTAGGAATTGCAGCAGTCACAGGGATAGTGACCTGCTGGGGTCAGCAGACCAGCATGCCCGTGATTGCTTTAAAATGAAATGTTAAGGTTTCATTTTTTAAGATTAGGCAGTGGTCCCTTGGACAACTGCCTGCTCTCAAAAGATATTTGTTTCAGCATTCACCAAGAGGAAGGTGCCCCATGGGTAACCCTTCCCATTTGCAAATGGTTACCACCATCCTTGAGGTGTCAGTAAAAAATGAAAGTTTTGGGACCGTAATTCGATCGCAAAACATTCATACAGAGCACTGCAATTCGGCGTTTGGAAGGGACACCCTAAACATGCTACCTTCCAATTACTGAATCACTAAACATAAATTGTGATTCAGCAGCATTTCACCGAATCTCAATTTGTGCTCTGGCATTTGAAAAAGCATTATTGTGGTCGGAGCTCAGGCCGTTTTTGACTGCAAAAATGCTTTTCTAAATATGGCTCTTGGTTTGGAACTGTTCCTAATTGTCCCAGTGATAACTCCTACAAACACAGCACTTTACACCTGAAGCTTTTAGCACATTATTTATTTCTTATCTGACAACCTATATGGTACCTATTTTAAAAGAAGCCACAATCCTGCAATACAAAATTGGCCTGAGATTTTTACAACAGTTGGTATCAAGACAAATTCACCATGCTGTAATTAATTATATTAGATGCATCTTGAATATTAGGAAAACATTAGAAATTGGGTTTCGGGTTGGCAGAGGTATGCACCCTGTCCAAGCAGGAACCGCAATCCTAGTCAGAGTAAATCAGTAACACACTCTGAATTAACCTGTGCTCACCCTCTGATAGATGCGTCTGTTCCAAGCTGAGCAAAGTTAAAGATCCATCAAGAGTCAAGCTGCGATGAAGATCGGGGCGATGCGTTGTTGTGGAACCGTTGGGCTGTAGGCGAAGCATGCAGCACAAAGTGATGCATTATTGCCGATTCATGCAAAGTCAGAGATGCATCGGAAACAAGAGGCGATGCGTCACGCCATCGGCGGATCACTGACATAATATCGACGACAACAATATCGACCTACCAGAATATCGTGTCAAGAATATCGATGGACAAAATATCGACATCCTATCTCTACAAAGGTAAGTACAAAAATATCAAAACCAAAATATCGTTGTTTAAAATATCGTTGTTCAAAATATCATTTTATTTAAATGTCTTAAAAATAATATTAAATAAATTAAATAATAAATATAATTAATAAAAACAGTTAGTATTATTTAAAAATGTCAAAAATTATAAATAATAAATGTAATATAAAAATAAATTAAACATACATATATAAAAAAATATATATATATATATATATATATATATATTTACATAACAATATTAATAAATAATTATTTTATTAAATTATAAAATGTTACAAACATAATAAAAATTATAAATATAAATATACATAAACCTGTAAGATAAATATAAAAATAAATTATATATATAATAAAATAAAATATTAAAATACAAATTTATCTTTAATACAACATTTTACACTACATTAACTAAAACAGTAGGGAAAATATTGGATAGCGTAGGGCATAAAATTACTATTCCCACTCCAAGGAGTGCAACAGTAGGGAAAGTGTTGGATAGCGGAGAGGAATAATTTACTATTCCCACTCCAGCAAGTGCAACAGTAGGGAAAGTGTTGGATAGTGGAGGGGAATAATTTACTATTCCCACTCCACAGAGTGCAACAGTAGGGAAAGTGTTGGATAGCGGAGGGGATAAACTTACTATTCCCACTCCAGCAAGTGCAACAGTAGGGAAAGTGTTGGATAGCGGAGGGGAATCATTTACTATTCCCACTCCACAGAGTGCAACAGTAGGGAAAGTGTTGGATAGCGTAGGGGATAAAATTACTATTCCCACTCCAACGAATGCAACAGTAGGGAACGTGTTGGATAGCGGAGAGGATCAATTTACTATTCCCACTCCAGCAAGTGCAACAGTAGGGAAAGTGTTGGATAGTGGAGGGGAATAATTTACTATTCCCACTCCACAGAGTGCAACAGTAGGGAAAGTGTTGGATAGCGGAGGGGAATAATTTCCTATTCCCACTCCAGGCAGTGCAACAGTAGGGAAAGTGTTTGATAGCGGAGGGGAATAATTTACTATTCTAACTCCAGCAACTGCAACAGTAGGGAAAGTGTTGGATAGCGGAGGGGAATAATTTACTATTCCCACTCCACAGAGTGCAACAGTAGGGACAGTGTTGGATAGCGGAGGAGATAAAATTACTATTCCCACTCCAGCGAGTGCAACAGTAGGGAAAGTGTTGGATAGCGGAGGGGAATAATTTACTATTCCCACTCCAGCAAGTGCAACAGTAGGGAAAGTGTTGGATAGCGGATGGGAATAATTTACTATTTCCACTCCAGGGAGTGCAACAGTAGGGAAAGTGTTTGATAGCGGAGGGGAATAATTTACTATTCTAACTCCAGCAACTGCAACAGTAGGGAAAGTGTTGGATAGCGGAGGGGAATAACTTACTATTCCCACTCCAGCAAGTGCAACAGTAGGGAAAGTGTTGGATAGCGGATGGGAATAATTTACTATTCCCACTCAATGGAATGCAACAATAGGGAAAGTGTTGGATAGCAGAGGGGAATAGTTTACTATTCCCACTCCAGCAATTGCAACAGTAGGGAAAGTGTTGGATAGCAGAGGGGATAAAATTACTATTCCCACTCCAACGAATGCAACAGTAGGGAAAGTGTTGGATAGCGGAGGGGAAAAAATTACTATTCCCACTCCAGCAAGTGCAACAGTAGGGAAAGTGTTGGATAGCGGAGGGGAATAATTTACTATTCCAACTCCAGGAAGTGCAACAGTAGGGAAAGTGTTGGATAGCGGAGGGAATAATTTACTATTCCCACTCCACAGAGTGCAACAGTAGGGAAAGTGTTGGATAGCGGAGGGGATAAAATTACTATTCCCACTCCAGCAAGTGCAACAGTAGGGAAAGTGTTGGATAGCGGAGGGGAATAATTTACTATTCCCACTCCACAGAGTGCAACAGTAGGGAAAGTGTTGGATAGCGTAGGGGATAAAATTACTATTCCCACTCCAACAAATGCAACAGTAGGGAAAGTGTTGGATAGCGGAGGGGAATAATTTACTATTCCCACTCCAGCAAGTGCAACAGTAGGGAAAGTGTTGGATAGCGGAGTGGAATAATTTATTATTCCCACTCCACAGAGTGCAACAGTAGGGAAAGTGTTGGATAGTGGAGGGGATACATTACTATTCCCACTCCAACAATTGCAAAAATAGGGAAAGTGTTGGATAGCGGAGGTGAATAATTTACTATTCCCACTCCAGTAAAATAATAAACATTAATTAACAAATACTTAAATAATAAAAAATAATTTACTTCTCACCAAATACCCCTATAAATAACACCACCACTATTGTTAAACATGACACAATTAACATAATTGCTTAACAATTAATTAATTAGCTAATAACAATATACAAAAAATTTAAAAACAATGGGGCATATTCTCAAGGACTCATCGTTGATTTATCGGCACTTTAGCGCCGCAAAAGTGGCGATAGATTTATCGCCCTATTCTCAAGCTGGTGCGAACTGCGGATATCGCCAGTTTCCCAGCGATAGCTTCCGCAAAAAACATCGCCACGAATGAGTGCGACAACTAACGCTAATGATATGCAGAGTAGGCATTTCCGTGCAAAAACACACGAAAACACCACTTTGCGATATTCACAACGACCAGTCAGATCTGCGATGCGAACCGAGAACAGGCGATAAGACGCATTAGCAGCAGGGATTTAACACCTGCCTTTTACTGGTGTTAAGCAGGACGACCAACTGCAGTAGAAAGGGAGCCCAGCCCAGAGCCACATCTGAAGACCAACAGATGCCATGGAGACACTGATCATGCAGCTCGGAGACCCAAGAGGGCCACAACACCCACCGCCACCACCCCCAGGACCCCCCGGACCCTCCCCCAAGGTCATGAAGTCCAGTAGTCAACGGTAGTGGAAAAACAGAACTTTATTACAAATACATAAATCAACAAAACGAAAAGCTCAGCCAACGCGTTCCATTCCCAACGAGGAACTCCAACAGGGCAACATGTCTTCAGAAACCTGTGGGAGAAATGGTGACAATGGTCAAACTTCCGTATAGTCACATGCCTAATCTGGTACAGTGTACTGCACTTGGACAAACCGGAATGCTCACAGGCCAGATAAACCATGCATGAGAAGACCGTAACAGAACTACGTGTGGCCGTAACCGTCGTAGGAATGAAGAGGAAGGTAACGACCACACGAACTGCTGCTACGGTCACATCATGCAGGACTCATCACACCTGAAAGCATCACGGTGTGTGTCAGCTCGATACCCCTGCCCCTCACACCCCCCACACTGCGCAGGAACATCTTGAGACCACGCAAGGGAACTACGCCATAGCTGGCATCACGCAAGTGTTGGGGGCAATTCACAGCACACGTGTATGACTTGTGCCCCTGCCGACACTGCACACAATCACCGCAACAGCAACCACACGCTTGTTGCTGACCTTTATTCTTCCTCTTTCTGTGCGTTTTTGACCTTTATTTTCCCTCTTTCACCTCTTCCCCGGGACAGCGGGGGGAGCCTCAAGGCCCTGTGGTCCCAGCCAACAAAATGACAGCACCGGCTTGGAGAAAGCAGAGTTACGTTTGCCTTTGCTTGGTGGGAACTTTAACTTTAATTTATTTAGGGCAGGGGGGCCTTGCCGGCCCCCCCAAGCCCCGTGGACCACCACCTCCCCGGGGCTACCTTTAAAATCTAAGTGTGTGGGGGGCTCGAGCCCACCCACACTGCCCCGGGGACCACCACCACCCGGGGCTGTGCAAATGCTGGGAGGGGAACCGCACAGCACCCATCGTGGAGCCCTCCATGGGCTTGGGGACCGCCACCCCCTAGGGCCGGCTCCAGCAATATCCCGGGGTGCCCACCTGCAGGATATTGCAGTTTTATATGGCGGGGTGGGAGCACGGCTCCTGCCCTGCCTTTGCACACTCCTGCTTTGCTTCATGGAAGCGAGAGCAGGAAACCTGCTCTCGCTTCCACGAAGCAAACCAGAATTGCTTCTGGGCAAAGGGAGCTGCGTGTTAGCAGCTCCCTTTGCCCAAAAGCAATGCCGGCTCCCGAAGGAGGTGGGGAGCTGGCTGGGACAGTGGGGGCATTGGGGCTCCCCCTGTGGTCCCCAACGAGAGGCCAAGGCCTGGGGGATGGGGACCCCGGGGCCAAAAATAGCCCAGGAGGGGGGCCACGCTGCCCCCGTCCCTCAATATAAAATTTATTTAAAAAAAATAAAAGAGGCAAAGCCCTGGGGGATGGGGTCCCCGGGGCTGATAACAGCCTCCAGAGGTGGGCCACGCAGCCCCCCTCCAAAATGGTTTTTAAAAAAAGGCAGGGCAGGCCCTGGGGGATAGGGTCCCTGGGGCCAACAGTGGCCCAGGAAAGGGGGCCACAAGGCCCCCCTCCCATAAAATAATTTTTTTTTTTTAAACGAGGCAAAGCCCCAGGGGATGAGGTCCCCGGGGCTGAAAATGGCCTCAGGAGAGGGGCCGCATGCCCCCCTCCTTTAAATAAAGGTATTTAAAAAAAAAAAAGAAGTGGCCATGCCCCGGGGGATGGGATCCGTGGGGCTGAAATCGGTCTCAGGAGGGGAGCCGCGCAGCCTCCTGGCGCGTTCTGGGTTGGGGGATTAAGTTGCCTTGAATCCTAAGGGTCCTTAGGGGCCAACTAGGCCCCCAGGTACCTCCAGTAAGCCCCAGAGAGTGGTATTGCTGAGAGGTGGTCCGAGGCCATGCCCCTTTTTACACCACTCTGCGAACGCGCCTCTTGGCGCACTGCTGGTGGGGCGATGAGATCCTATTGTGTCCTGAGGACCTCAAGCCTAAAGTGGACTTCATCCCCAAAGCAGCAGTGTGCCAGGAGGCACGTTTGCAGAGTGGTGTAAAAAGGGGCAGGGGCCTCTGACTACTCTCAGCAATCCAGCTGTGTGGGGCTTACAAGAGGTAACAGGAGGGCTAGTTGGCCTCAAGGACCCTCAGGAGGCAAGGGGACTTCATCCCCCAACCAAGAGCGTGCCAGGTGGGGCTTTTGCAGAGTGGTGGAGAAAGGGGGCGTGGCCTGTGTCCACCTCTCAGCAATCCCACTGTGTGGGGCTTACTGGAGGTAACAGGTAGGCTAGTTGGCACCTAAGCACCCCCAGCAGTGAAGGGGACTTCAATCCCCATTCAATAGCAGGCCAGGGAGCGCGTTTGCAGAGTGGTGGGCAAAGGAGGTGTTGCCTGCTATGAGAACTTAGCAATCCTGCTGTGTGGGACTTACTGGAGGTAACAGGAGGGGTAGTTAACTACCCCTCATGTTACCTCCAGTAAGTCCCACACAGTGGAATTGCTAAGAGATCTTCAGAGGCCATGACCCCTTTCTCCACCACTCTGCAAACGCACCTCCTGGCACACTACTGGTTGGGGGATGAAGTCCACTTTACTCCTGAGGGACATTGGGGGCCAAGAAGCCCTCCTGGTACCTCTTGTAAGTCCTACACAGGGGAATTCTCGAGCGCTGGTCGGAGGTCCAGCCCCCTTTCTCTACCAGTCTGCAAATGCAACTACTAGTTAAAGAAGCATTTGCAATGTAATAGGTCTCACATTTGCGAGAGTTAGAGCTATTGGTGTTGTAAATGAAAAAGTTTTTTACTAATGATTTTTGGAGTGGAGTGGATGTACGTTGTGTGTAGTGAAATTATGTGGTATGGTGTGCAGTGAAATTATGTGGATAGAAAGTATGTGGTATTTAGTGTATAGGAATTATGTGGAGTGGGATTATGTGTTATGGAGAGTAATTATGTGATATTGTAGTCTGTGTTGTGAAGTGGTAACCTCAAGTTTATTCTTCCTCATTTCCATAGAAGCTAAACTATAAACTCAATGAGACAAAAAAAGAAGGAACCACTGAGGAGCACTTCTGGACCTAGTCAGAGGTATGAGTAGGGCCACTGGAATTATGCGACTGTTTGGCTGCACCGACTTTCGCACAATTATACATTTTACGCATTTGCCACATAATCCATCATCTGCTGCATAATCTGCAGATTTGAACAAAAAAAGCCTTGTTTCTAGCTCAAACTGCTCAAACGTTACCAAAAATGCAGCGACAAGTGTTATAGCGTGGTGGAAGGCCCTTTGCAAACCTAGAATGGTCACCTCTTACTTATTGCTAAATGTGGGTGATAAATTGGTACTAATGGTGTGCAAACCACTATTGCTTGTTTATGCGCCTCTCTTGTCTCTTTCTGCATTTCTCTTGCTTCTTTCTGCACCTTTCTTCCTCTTTCTGCACTTCTCTTTCCTCTTTCAGCACATCTCTTCTGCTTTCTGCACCTCCCTTCTTTCTGAACCTCTCGTGCAACTTTCTGCACCGCTCTTTCTTCTTTCTGCACCCCTCTTGCCTTTTTCTGCACCCTTCTTCCCTCTTTCTGCACTTCTCTTGCCTTTTTCTGCACCTCTGTTCCCTTTTTCTGCACCTCTCTTGCCCCTTTATCCAACTCTCTTGCCTCTTTCTGCAGTTCGGTTGCCTCCTTCTGCACCTCTGTTGCTTCTTTCTCCACTTCTCTTGCCTCTTTCTGCACCCTTCTTGTCTGCTTCTGCACCTCTGTTGGTTCTTTCTACACTGCTCTTGCTTCTTTCTGCACCTCTCTTGCAAATTTCTGCACTCCTCTTGCCTGTTTATGCACCCCTCTTGCCTCCTTCTGCACCTATGTTGGTTCTCTCTGCACTGCTCTTGCTTCTTTCTGCACCTCTCTTGCCAATTTCTGCACCCCTCTTGCCTCTTTCTGCACCCCTCTTCCCTCTTTCTGCACCTCTCTTGCCTCTGTCTGCACCCCTGTTTCTTCTTTCTGCACCTCTTTGGCCTGGTTCTGCAACTCTCTTGCCTCTTTCTGCAGTTCTGTTGCCTCCTTCTCCACCTCTGTTGTTCTTTCTGCACTTCTCTTGCCACTTTCTGCAACCTTCTTGTCTGTTTCTGCACCTCTGTTGGTTCTTTCTGCACTGCTCTTGCTTCTTTCTGCACCTCTCTTGCAAATTTCTGCACCCCTCTTGCCTATTTATGCACCCCTCTCGCCTCCTTCTGCACCTCTGTTGGTTCTCTCTGCACTGCTCTAGCTTCTTTCTGCACCTCTCTTGCCAATTTCTTTACCCCTTTTGCCTCTTTCTGCATCCCTCATCCCTCTTTCTGCACCGCTCTTGCCTCTTTCTCCACCCCTGTTTCTTCGTTCTGCACCTCTTTTGCCTGTTTCTGTAACTAACTTGCCTCTTTCTGCACTTCTCTTACATCTTTCTGTACCTCTGTTGCTTCTTTCTGCACTTCTGTTGCTTCTTTCTGCACTTCTCTTGCCTCTTTCTGCACCTGTCTTGCCTCTTTCTGCACCTCTGTTGCTTGTTTCTGCACTGTTCTTGTTTCTTTTGAAAATCTCTTGCTTCTAACTGAACCCCTCTTGCCTCTTTCTGCACCCTTCTTCCCTCTTTGTGCACCTCCTTGCCTCTTTCTGCACCCCTGTTGCCTCTTTCTACACCTCTTTTCCCTGTTTCCGCAACTCACTTGCTTCTTTCTGTACCCCTCTTGCCTCTTTCTGCACCTCTGTTGGTTCTTTCTGCACTGCTCTTGCTTCTTTCTGCACGTCTCTTGCAAATTTCTGCACTCCTCTTGCCTCTTTCTGAACTCTTCTTCCCTCTTTCTGCACTTCTCTGGCCTCTGTATGCACCCCTGTTCTTTCTTTCTGCACCTCTTCTATCTGCCCCTCTTGCCTCTTTCTGCACCTCTTTTGCTTGTTTCTGCACTTCTCTTGCCTCTTTCTGCACCTCTCTTGCTTCTTTCTGCAGCCCTCTTGCCTCTTTCTGCACTCTTCTTCCTTCTTTGTGCACCTCTATAGCTGTTTTCTGCACCACTCTTGCCTCTTTCTGTACCCCTCTTGCCTCTTTCTGCACTCTTCTTCCCTCTTTGTGCATCTCTCTTTCCTCTTTCTGCAACTCTCTTGCCTCTTTCTGCGCCCCTCTTGCCTCCTTCTGCACCTCTGTTGTTTCTTTCTTCACTGCTCTTGCTTCTTTCTGCACATCTCTTGCAATTTTCTGCATCCCTCTTGCCTCTTTCTGCACCCATCGTCCCTCTTTCTGCACCTCTCTTGCCTCTTTCTAATCCTCTCTTGCCTCTTTATGCACTTCTCTTGCCTCTTTCTACACATTTCTTGCCTCTGTCTGCAATACTCTTGCCTCTTTCTGCACCCCTCTTGCCTCTTTCTGCACCTCTGTTGCTGCTATCTGCACTTCTCTTTCTTCTTTCTATACCTCGCTTGCTTCTTTCTGTACCCCTCTTGCCTCTTTCTGTACCCTTCTTCCCTCTTTCTGCACCTCTCTTGCCTCTTTCTGCACCCCTGTTCCCTTTTTCTGTACCCCTCTTGCCTCTTTCTGCAACTCTCTTGCCTCTTTCTGCAGTTCTGTTGCCTCCTTCTGCACCTCTGTTGCTTCTTTCTGTACTTCTCTTGCCTCTTTCTGCACCCCTTTTGTCTGTTTCTGCACCTCTGTTAGTTCTTTCTGCACACCTCTTGCTTCTTTCTGTACCTCTCTTGCTAATTTCTGCACCCCTTTTGCCTGTTTATGCACCCCTCTTGCCTGTTTATGCACCCCTCTTGCCTCTTTCTGCACCTCTCTTGCTTGTTTCTACACTTCTCTTGCTTCTTTCTGTACCTCTCTTGCTTCTTTCAGCAGCCCTCTTGCCACTTTCTGCACCCTTCTTCATTTTTGTGCACCCCTCTTGCCTGTTTATGCACCCCTCTTGCCTACTTCTACACCTCTGATGGTTCTCTCTGCACTGCTCTTGCTTCTTTCTGCACCTTTCTTGCCTGTTTCTGCAACTCACTTGCTTCTTTCTGTACCCCTCTTGCCTCTTTCTGCACCACTGTTGGTTCTTTCTGCACTGCTCTTGCTTCTTTCTGCACGTCTCTTGCAAAGTTCTGCACCCCTCTTGCCTCTTTCTGAACTCTTCTTCCCTCTTTCTGCACTTCTCTTGCCTCTGTCTGCACCCCTGTTCTTTATTTCTGCACCTCTTCTATCTGTTTCTGCAAATCTCTTGCTCTTTCTGCAACCCCTTGCCTCTTTCAGCACCTCTGTTGCTTGTTTCTGCGCTTCTCTTGCCTCTTTCTGCACCTCTCTTGCTTCTTTCTGCAGCCCTATTGCCTCTTTCTGCACCCTTCTTCCTACTTTGTGCACCTCTATTTCCTCTTTCTGCACTACTCTTCCCTCTTTCTGTACCCCTCTTGCCTCTTTCTGCAACTCTCTTGCCTGTTTCTGCAGTTCTGTTGCCTCCTTCTGCACCTCTGTTGCTTCTTTCTGCACTTCTCTTGCCTCTTTCTGCACCCCTCTTGTCTGTTTCTGCACCTCTGTTAGTTCTTTCTGCACTGCTCTTGCTTCTTTCTGCACCGCTCTTGCAAATTTCTGAACCCCTCTTGCATGTTTATGCACCCCTCTTGCCTCCTTCTGCACCTCTGTTGGTTCTCTCTGTACTGCTCTTGCTTCTTTCTGCACCTCTCTTGCCAATTTCTACACCCCTCTTCCCTCTTTCTGCACCTCTCTTGCCTCTGTCTGTACCCCTGTTTCTTCTTCCTGCACCTCTTTTGCCTGTTTCTGCAAATCTCTTGCCTCTTTCTGCACTTCTCTTGCTTCTTTCTGCACCCCTCTTGCCTCTTTCTGCACCCCTCTTCCTGCACCTCTCTTGCCTCTTCTGCTCCTCTATTGCCTCTTTCTGCACTCCTCTTGCTTCTATCTGTACCTCTGTTCCATCTTTCTGCACTTCTCTTGTCTCTTCCTGTACCCGTCTTGCCTCTTTCTGCACCTCTTTTGCTTCTTTCTGCACTTTTCTTGTTTGTTTGTGCACCTCTCTTGCTTCTTTCTGCAGCCCTCTCGCCTCTTTCTGCACCCTTCTTCCTTCTTTGTGCACCTCTCTTTCCTCTTTCTGCACCACTCTTGCCTCTTTCTGTACCCCTATTGCCTCTTTCTGCACTCTTCTTTCCTCTTTGTGCATCTCTCTTTCCTCTTTCTGCACCCCTCTTGTCTGTTTCTGCACCTCTGTTAGTTCTTTCTGCACTGCTCTTGCTTCTTTCTGCACCGCTCTTGCAAATTTCTGAACCCCTCTTGCATGTTTATGCACCCCTCTTGCCTCCTTCTGCACCTCTGTTGGTTCTCTCTGTACTGCTCTTGCTTCTTTCTGCACCTCTCTTGCCAATTTCTGCACCCCTCTTCCCTCTTTCTGCACCTCTCTTGCCTCTGTCTGTACCCCTGTTTCTTCTTCCTGCACCTCTTTTGCCTGTTTCTGCAAATCTCTTGCCTCTTTCTGCACTTCTCTTGCTTCTTTCTGCACCCCTCTTGCCTCTTTCTGCACCCCTCTTCCTGCACCTCTCTTGCCTCTTCTGCTCCTCTATTGCCTCTTTCTGCACTCCTCTTGCTTCTATCTGTACCTCTGTTCCATCTTTCTGCACTTCTCTTGTCTCTTCCTGTACCCGTCTTGCCTCTTTCTGCACCTCTTTTGCTTCTTTCTGCACTTTTCTTGTTTGTTTGTGCACCTCTCTTGCTTCTTTCTGCAGCCCTCTCGCCTCTTTCTGCACCCTTCTTCCTTCTTTGTGCACCTCTCTTTCCTCTTTCTGCACCACTTGTGCCTCTTTCTGTACCCCTATTGCCTCTTTCTGCACTCTTCTTTCCTCTTTGTGCGTCTCTCTTTCCTCTTTCTGCACCTCTCTTGCCTATTTCTGGATCCCTCTTGCCTCTTACTGCACCTCTTTTGCTTCTTTCTGTACCCCTCTTGCCTCTTTCTGCACCTCTGTTGGTTCTTTCTGCACTGCTCTTGCTTCTTTCTGCACGTCTCTTGCAAATTTCTGCACTCCTCTTGCCTCTTTCTGAACTCTTCTTCCCTCTTTCTGCACTTCTCTGGCCTCTGTATGCACCTCTGTTCTTTCTTTCTGCACCTCTTCTATCTGCCCCTCTTGCCTCTTTCTGCACCTCTTTTGCTTGTTTCTGCACTTCTCTTGCCTCTTTCTGCACCTCTCTTGCTTCTTTCTGCAGCCCTCTTGCCTCTTTCTGCACTCTTCTTCCTTCTTTGTGCACCTCTATAGCTGTTTTCTGCACCACTCTTGCCTCTTTCTGTACCCCTCTTGCCTCTTTCTGCACTCTTCTTCCCTCTTTGTGCATCTCTCTTTCCTCTTTCTGCAACTCTCTTGCCTCTTTCTGCGCCCCTCTTGCCTCCTTCTGCACCTCTGTTGTTTCTTTCTTCACTGCTCTTGCTTCTTTCTGCACATCTCTTGCAATTTTCTGCACCCCTCTTGCCTCTTTCTGCACCCATCGTCCCTCTTTATGCACCTCTCTTGCCTCTTTCTAATCCTCTCTTGCCTCTTTATGCACTTCTCTTGCCTCTTTCTACACATTTCTTGCCTCTGTCTGCAATACTCTTGCCTCTTTCTGCACCCCTCTTGCCTCTTTCTGCACCTCTGTTGCTGCTATCTGCACTTCTCTTTCTTCTTTCTATACCTCGCTTGCTTCTTTCTGTACCCCTCTTGCCTCTTTATGTAACCTTCTTCCCTCTTTCTGCACCTCTCTTGCCTCTTTCTGCACCCCTGTTCCCTTTTTCTGTACCCCTCCTGCCTCTTTCTGCAACTCTCTTGCCTCTTTCTGCAGTTCTGTTGCCTCCTTCTGCACCTCTGTTGCTTCTTTCTGTACTTCTCTTGCCTCTTTCTGCACCCATTTTGTCTGTTTCTGCACCTCTGTTAGTTCTTTCTGCACACCTCTTGCTTCTTTCTGTACCTCTCTTGCTAATTTCTGCACCCCTTTTGCCTGTTTATGCACCCCTCTTGCCTGTTTATGCACCCCTCTTGCCTCTTTCTGCACCTCTCTTGCTTGTTTCTACACTTCTCTTGCTTCTTTCTGTACCTCTCTTGCTTCTTTCAGCAGCCCTCTTGCCACTTTCTGCACCCTTCTTCATTTTTGTGCACCCCTCTTGCCTGTTTATGCACCCCTCTTGCCTACTTCTACACCTCTGATGGTTCTCTCTGCACTGCTCTTGCTTCTTTCTGCACCTTTCTTGCCTGTTTCTGCAACTCACTTGCTTCTTTCTGTACCCCTCTTGCGTCTTTCTGCACCACTGTTGGTTCTTTCTGCACTGCTCTTGCTTCTTTCTGCACGTCTCTTGCAAAGTTCTGCACCCCTCTTGCCTCTTTCTGAACTCTTCTTGCCTCTTTCTGCACCCCTCTTGCCTCTTTCTGCACACCTCTTCCTGCACCTCTCTTGCCTCTTCTGCTCCTCTATTGCCTCTTTCTGCACTCCTCTTGCTTCTATCTGTACCTCTGTTCCATCTTTCTGCACTTCTCTTGTCTCTTCCTGTACCCGTCTTGCCTCTTTCTGCACCTCTTTTGCTTCTTTCTGCACTTTTCTTGTTTGTTTGTGCACCTCTCTTGCTTCTTTCTGCAGCCCTCTCGCCTCTTTCTGCACCCTTCTTCCTTCTTTGTGCACCTCTCTTTCCTCTTTCTGCACCACTCGTGCCTCTTTCTGTACCCCTATTGCCTCTTTCTGCACTCTTCTTTCCTCTTTGTGTGTCTCTCTTTCCTCTTTCTGCACCTCTCTTGCCTATTTCTGGATCCCTCTTGCCTCTTACTGCACCTCTTTTGCTTCTTTCTGTACCCCTCTTGCCTCTTTCTGCACCTCTGTTGGTTCTTTCTGCACTGCTCTTGCTTCTTTCTGCACGTCTCTTGCAAATTTCTGCACTCCTCTTGCCTCTTTCTGAACTCTTCTTCCCTCTTTCTGCACTTCTCTGGCCTCTGTATGCACCCCTGTTCTTTCTTTCTGCACCTCTTCTATCTGCCCCTCTTGCCTCTTTCTGCACCTCTTTTGCTTGTTTCTGCACTTCTCTTGCCTCTTTCTGCACCTCTCTTGCTTCTTTTTGCAGCCCTCTTGCCTCTTTCTGCACTCTTCTTCCTTCTTTGTGCACCTCTATAGCTGTTTTCTGCACCACTCTTGCCTCTTTCTGTACCCCTCTTGCCTCTTTCTGCACTCTTCTTCCCTCTTTGTGCATCTCTCTTTCCTCTTTCTGCAACTCTCTTGCCTCTTTCTGCGCCCCTCTTGCCTCCTTCTGCACCTCTGTTGTTTCTTTCTTCACTGCTCTTGCTTCTTTCTGCACATCTCTTGCAATTTTCTGCACCCCTCTTGCCTCTTTCTGCACCCATCGTCCCTCTTTATGCACCTCTCTTGCCTCTTTCTAATCCTCTCTTGCCTCTTTATGCACTCTTCTTTCCTCTTTGTGTGTCTCTCTTTCCTCTTTCTGCACCTCTCTTGCCTATTTCTGGATCCCTCTTGCCTCTTACTGCACCTCTTTTGCTTCTTTCTGTACCCCTCTTGCCTCTTTCTGCACCTCTGTTGGTTCTTTCTGCACTGCTCTTGCTTCTTTCTGCACGTCTCTTGCAAATTTCTGCACTCCTCTTGCCTCTTTCTGAACTCTTCTTCCCTCTTTCTGCACTTCTCTGGCCTCTGTATGCACCCCTGTTCTTTCTTTCTGCACCTCTTCTATCTGCCCCTCTTGCCTCTTTCTGCACCTCTTTTGCTTGTTTCTGCACTTCTCTTGCCTCTTTCTGCACCTCTCTTGCTTCTTTTTGCAGCCCTCTTGCCTCTTTCTGCACTCTTCTTCCTTCTTTGTGCACCTCTATAGCTGTTTTCTGCACCACTCTTGCCTCTTTCTGTACCCCTCTTGCCTCTTTCTGCACTCTTCTTCCCTCTTTGTGCATCTCTCTTTCCTCTTTCTGCAACTCTCTTGCCTCTTTCTGCGCCCCTCTTGCCTCCTTCTGCACCTCTGTTGTTTCTTTCTTCACTGCTCTTGCTTCTTTCTGCACATCTCTTGCAATTTTCTGCACCCCTCTTGCCTCTTTCTGCACCCATCGTCCCTCTTTATGCACCTCTCTTGCCTCTTTCTAATCCTCTCTTGCCTCTTTATGCACTTCTCTTGCCTCTTTCTACACATTTCTTGCCTCTGTCTGCAATACTCTTGCCTCTTTCTGCACCCCTCTTGCCTCTTTCTGCACACCTCTTCCTGCACCTCTCTTGCCTCTTCTGCTCCTCTATTGCCTCTTTCTGCACTCCTCTTGCTTCTATCTGTACCTCTGTTCCATCTTTCTGCACTTCTCTTGTCTCTTCCTGTACCCGTCTTGCCTCTTTCTGCACCTCTTTTGCTTCTTTCTGCACTTTTCTTGTTTGTTTGTGCACCTCTCTTGCTTCTTTCTGCAGCCCTCTCGCCTCTTTCTGCACCCTTCTTCCTTCTTTGTGCACCTCTCTTTCCTCTTTCTGCACCACTCGTGCCTCTTTCTGTACCCCTATTGCCTCTTTCTGCACTCTTCTTTCCTCTTTGTGTGTCTCTCTTTCCTCTTTCTGCACCTCTCTTGCCTATTTCTGGATCCCTCTTGCCTCTTACTGCACCTCTTTTGCTTCTTTCTGTACCCCTCTTGCCTCTTTCTGCACCTCTGTTGGTTCTTTCTGCACTGCTCTTGCTTCTTTCTGCACGTCTCTTGCAAATTTCTGCACTCCTCTTGCCTCTTTCTGAACTCTTCTTCCCTCTTTCTGCACTTCTCTGGCCTCTGTATGCACCCCTGTTCTTTCTTTCTGCACCTCTTCTATCTGCCCCTCTTGCCTCTTTCTGCACCTCTTTTGCTTGTTTCTGCACTTCTCTTGCCTCTTTCTGCACCTCTCTTGCTTCTTTTTGCAGCCCTCTTGCCTCTTTCTGCACTCTTCTTCCTTCTTTGTGCACCTCTATAGCTGTTTTCTGCACCACTCTTGCCTCTTTCTGTACCCCTCTTGCCTCTTTCTGCACTCTTCTTCCCTCTTTGTGCATCTCTCTTTCCTCTTTCTGCAACTCTCTTGCCTCTTTCTGCGCCCCTCTTGCCTCCTTCTGCACCTCTGTTGTTTCTTTCTTCACTGCTCTTGCTTCTTTCTGCACATCTCTTGCAATTTTCTGCACCCCTCTTGCCTCTTTCTGCACCCATCGTCCCTCTTTATGCACCTCTCTTGCCTCTTTCTAATCCTCTCTTGCCTCTTTATGCACTTCTCTTGCCTCTTTCTACACATTTCTTGCCTCTGTCTGCAATACTCTTGCCTCTTTCTGCACCCCTCTTGCCTCTTTCTGCACCTCTGTTGCTGCTATCTGCACTTCTCTTTCTTCTTTCTATACCTCGCTTGCTTCTTTCTGTACCCCTCTTGCCTCTTTCTGTACCCTTCTTCCCTCTTTCTGCACCTCTCTTGCCTCTTTCTGCACCCCTGTTCCCTTTTTCTGTACCCCTCTTGCCTCTTTCTGCAACTCTCTTGCCTCTTTCTGCAGTTCTGTTGCCTCCTTCTGCACCTCTGTTGCTTCTTTCTGTACTTCTCTTGCCTCTTTCTGCACCCCTTTTGTCTGTTTCTGCACCTCTGTTAGTTCTTTCTGCACACCTCTTGCTTCTTTCTGTACCTCTCTTGCTAATTTCTGCACCCTTTTGCCTGTTTATGCACCCCTCTTGCCTGTTTATGCACCCCTCTTGCCTCTTTCTGCACCTCTCTTGCTTGTTTCTACACTTCTCTTGCTTCTTTCTGTACCTCTCTTGCTTCTTTCAGCAGCCCTCTTGCCACTTTCTGCACCCTTCTTCATTTTTGTGCACCCCTCTTGCCTGTTTATGCACCCCTCTTGCCTACTTCTACACCTCTGATGGTTCTCTCTGCACTGCTCTTGCTTCTTTCTGCACCTTTCTTGCCTGTTTCTGCAACTCACTTGCTTCTTTCTGTACCCCTCTTGCCTCTTTCTGCACCACTGTTGGTTCTTTCTGCACTGCTCTTGCTTCTTTCTGCACGTCTCTTGCAAAGTTCTGCACCCTCTTGCCTCTTTCTGAACTCTTCTTCCCTCTTTCTGCACTTCTCTTGCCTCTGTCTGCACCCCTGTTCTTTATTTCTGCACCTCTTCTATCTGTTTCTGCAAATCTCTTGCTCTTTCTGCACCCCCCTTGCCTCTTTCAGCACCTCTGTTGCTTGTTTCTGCGCTTCTCTTGCCTCTTTCTGCACCTCTCTTGCTTCTTTCTGCAGCCCTATTGCCTCTTTCTGCACCCTTCTTCCTACTTTGTGCACCTCTATTTCCTCTTTCTGCACTACTCTTCCCTCTTTCTGTACCCCTCTTGCCTCTTTCTGCAACTCTCTTGCCTGTTTCTGCAGTTCTGTTGCCTCCTTCTGCACCTCTGTTGCTTCTTTCTGCAATTCTCTTGCCTCTTTCTGCACCCCTCTTGTCTGTTTCTGCACCTCTGTTAGTTCTTTCTGCACTGCTCTTGCTTCTTTCTGCACCGCTCTTGCAAATTTCTGAACCCCTCTTCCCTCTTTCTGCACCTCTCTTGCCTCTGTCTGTACCCCTGTTTCTTCTTCCTGCACCTCTTTTGCCTGTTTCTGCAAATCTCTTGCCTCTTTCTGCACTTCTCTTGCTTCTTTCTGCACCCCTCTTGCCTCTTTCTGCACCCCTCTTCCTGCACCTCTCTTGCCTCTTCTGCTCCTCTATTGCCTCTTTCTGCACTCCTCTTGCTTCTATCTGTACCTCTGTTCCATCTTTCTGCACTTCTCTTGTCTCTTCCTGTACCCGTCTTGCCTCTTTCTGCACCTCTTTTGCTTCTTTCTACACTTTTCTTGTTTGTTTGTGCACCTCTCTTGCTTCTTTCTGCAGCCCTCTCGCCTCTTTCTGCACCCTTCTTCCTTCTTTGTGCACCTCTCTTTCCTCTTTCTGCACCACTCTTGCCTCTTTCTGTACCCCTATTGCCTCTTTCTGCACTCTTCTTTCCAATTTGTGCGACTCTCTTTCCTCTTTCTGCACCTCTCTTGCCTATTTCTGGATCCCTCTTGCCTCTTACTGCACCTCTTTTGCTTCTTTCTGTACCCCTCTTGCCTCTTTCTGCACTCTTCTTCCTTCTTTGGACACATCTATTTCCTCTTTCTGCACCTCTCTTGCCTCTTTCCACACCCCTCTTGCCTCCTTCTGCACCTCTGTTGTTTCTTTCTTCACTACTCTGGCTTATTTCTGCACATCTCTTGCAAATTTCTGCACCCCTCTTGCCTACTTCTGCACCTCTGTTGGTTCTTTCTGCACTGTTCTTGCTTCTTTCTGCACCTCATTTGCCTGTTTGAGCAACTCTATTGCCTCTTTCTGCACCTCTCTTTCCTCTTCCTGCACCACTCTTGCCTCTTTCTGTACCCCTCTTGCCTCTTTCAGCACCTCTTTTGCTTCTTTCTATATCCCTCTTGCCTCTTTCTGCACTCTTCTTCCCTCTTTCTGCACTTTGCTTGCCTCTGTCTGCACCCCTGTTCTTTATTTCTGTACCTCTTTTATCTGCTTATGCAACTCTCTTGCCTCTTTCTGTACCCTATCTTGCCTCTTTCTGCTCCATTCTTCCTTCTTTGTGCACCTCTCTTTCCTCTTGCTGCACCTCTCTTGCCTCTTTCCGTTTCCCTCTTGCCTTTTTGTGCACTCTTCTTCCCTCTTTGTGCACATCTCTTTCCTCTTTCTGACCCTCTCTTGCCTCTTTCTGTACCCCTCTTGCCTCCTTCTGCACTATTCTTTCCTCTTTGTGCACCTCTCTTTCCTCTTTCTGCACTTCTCTTGCTTCATTCTGCACCCCTCTTGCCTACTGCGGCACCTCTGTTGGTTCTTTCTGCACTGCTCTTGCTTCTTTATGCACCTCTTTTGCCTGTTTCAGCAACTCTCTTGCCTCTTTCTGCATTCTCTTGCCTCCTTCTGCACCTCTGTTGCTTCTTTTTGCACTTCTCGTGCCTCTTTCTGCACCCTTCTTGCCTCTTTCTGCACCTCTGTTGCTTCTTTCCGTACTTCTCTTGCTTCTTTCTGCACCTCTCTTGCTTCTTTTTGCACCCCTCTTGCTTCTTCCTGCACTGCTCTTGCTCCTTTCTGCACCCCTCTTGCCTCTTTCTGCACCAATCTTCCCTGTTTCTGCATCTCTCTTGCCTCTTTCTGCACCCCTCTTGCCTCTTTCTGCACCTCTGTTGCTGCTTTCTGCACTTCTCTTTCTTCTTCCTACACCTCTCTTGCTTCCTTCTGCACCTCTGTTGCTTCTTTCTGCACTTCTCTTGCCTCTTTCTGCACCCCTCTTGTCTGTTTCTGCACCTCTGTTAGTTGTTTCTGCACTGCTCTTGCTTCTTTCTGCCCCTCTCTTGTAAATTTCTGCACCCCTCTTGCTTGTTTATGCACCCCTCTTGCCTCCTTCTGCACCTCTTTTGGTTCTATCTGTACTGCTCTTGCTTCTTTTTGCACCTCTCTTGCCCATTTCTGCACCCCTCTTGCCTCTTTATGCACCATTCTTCCCTCTTTCTGCACCTCTCTTGCCTCTGTCTGCACCCCTGTTTCTTCTTTCTGCACCTCTTTTGCCTGTTTCTTCTAATCTCTTGCCTCTTTCTACACTTCTCTTGTCTCTTTCTATACCTCTGTTCCTTCTTTCTGCACCTCTTTTGCTTGTTTCTGCACTTTTCTTGTTTCTTTGTGCACCCCTCTTGCTTCTTTCTGTACCCTTCTTCCCTCTTTGTGCACCTCTCTTGCCTCTTTCTGCACGCCTCTTGACTCTTTCTGCACCTCTTTTGCCTGCTTCTGCAATTCACTTGCTTCTTTCTGTACCCCTCTTGCCTCTTTCTGCACCTCTGTTGGTTCTTTCTGCACTGCTCTTGCTTCTTTCTGCACTGCTCTTGCAAATTTCTGCACCCCTCTTGCAAATTTCTGAACTCTTCTTCCCTCTATCTGCACTTCTCTTGCCTCTGTCTGCACCCCTGTTCTTTATTTCTGCACCTCTTCTATCTGTTTCTGCAACTCTCTTGCTCTTTCTGCACCCCTCTTGCCTTTTTCTGCACATCTGTTGCTTGTTTCTGCACGTCTCTTGCCTCTTTCTGCACCTCTCTTGCTTCTTTCTGCAGCCCTCTTGCCTCTTTCTGCACCCTTCTTCCTTCTTTGTGCACCTCTATTTCCTCTTTCTGCACCACTCTTGCCTCTTTCTGTACCCCTCTTGCCTCTTTCTGCACTCTTCTTCCCTCTTTGCGCACCTCTCTTTCCTCTTTCTGCACCTCTCTTGCATCTTTCTGTACCCCTCTTGCCTCTTTCTGCACCTCTTTGTCTTCTTTCTGTACCCCTCTTGCCTCTTTCTACACTCTTCGTCCCTCTTTGTGCACCTCTCTTTCCTCTTTCTGTACCTCTCTTGCCTCTTTATGCACCCCTCTTGCCTCCTTCTGCACCACTGTTGTTTCTTTCTTCACTGCTCTTGCTTCTTTCTGCACATCTCTTGTAAATTTCTGCACCCCTCTTGCCTCTTTCTGCAACTATCTTCCCTCTTTCTATACCTTTCTTGCCTCTTTATGCACTACACTTGCCTCTTTCTACACTTTTCTTGCCTCTTTCTGCAACACTCTTGCCTTTTTCTGCATCCCTCTTGCCTCTTTCTGCACTCCTCTTGCCTCTTTCTGCACCTCTGTTGCTGCTATCTGCATTTCTCTTTCTTCTTTCTACACCTCTCTTGCTTCTTGTTGCACCTCTCTTGCCTCTTTCCGCACCTCTCTTGCCTCTTTCTGCAGTTCTGTTGCCTCCTTCTGCACCTCTGTTGCTTCTTTCCACACTTCTCTTGCCTCTTTCTGTACCCCTCTTGTCTGTCTCTGCACCTCTGTTTGTTCTTTCTGCACTGCTCTTGTTTCTTTCTGCACCTCTCTTGCAAATTTCTGCACCCCTCTTGCCTGTTTATGCACCCCTCTTGCCTCCTTCTGCACCTCTGTTGGTTCTCTCTGCACTACTCTTGCTTCTTTCTGCACCTCTCTTGACAATTTCTGCACTCCTCTTTCTGCACCCCTCTTCCCTCTTTCTGCACCTCTCTTGCCTGTCTGAACCCCTGTTTCTTCTTTCTGTACCTCTTTCTGCACTTCTCTTGCCTTTTTCTGTACCTCTGTTCCATCTTTCTGCACTTCTCTTGTCTCTTCCTGCACCCATCTTGCCTCTTTCTGCACCTCTTTTGCTTGTTTCTGCACTTTTCTTGCTTCTTTGTGCACCTCTCTTGCTTCTTTCTGAACCCCTCTTGTTTCTTTCTGCCCCCTTATTCCTCTTTGTGCACCTCTCTTTCCTCTTTCTGCACCTCTCTTGCCTCTTTCTGTACCCCTCTTGCCTCTCTCTGCACCTCTTTTGCTTCTTTCTGTACCCTCTTGCCTCTTTCCTCACTCTTCTTCCCTCTTTGGGCACCTCTCTTTCCTCTTTCTGCACCTCTCTTGCCTCTTTCCGCACCCCTCTTGCCTCCTTCTGCACCTCTGTTGTTTCTTTCTTCCCTGCTCTGGCTTCTTTCTTCACCCCTCTTGCCTACTTCTGCACCTCTGTTGGTTCTTTCTGTACTGCTCTGGCTTCTTTCTGCACCCCTCTTGCCTACTTCTACACCTCTGTTGTTTCTTTCTTCACTGTTCTGGCTTCTTTCTGCACATCTCTTGCAAATTTCTGCACCCCTCTTGCCTACTTCTGCACCTCTGTTGGTTCTTTCTGCACTGCTCTTTCTTCTTTCTGCACCTCATTTGCCTGTTTCAGCAACTCTATTGCCTCTTTCTGCACCTCTCTTTCCTCTTTCTGCACCGCTCTTGACTCTTTCTGTACCCCTCTTGCCTTTTTCAGCACCTCTTTTGCTTCTTTCTATATCCCTCTTGCCTCTTTCTGCACTCTTCTTCCCTCTTTCTGCACTTCTCTTGCTTCTGTCTGCACCCCTGTTCTTTATTTCTGTACCTCTTTTATCTGTTTCTGCAACTCTCTTGCCTCTTTCTGTACCTTCTCTTGTCTCTTTCTGCTCCCTTCTTCCTTCTTTGTGCACCTCTCTTTCCTCTTTCTGCACCTCTCTTGCCTCTTTCTGTTTCCCTCTTGCCTCTTTCTGCACTCTTCTTCCCTCTTTGTGCACCTCTCTTTCCTCTTTCTGTACCCCTCTTGCCTCTTTCGGCACTATTCTTTCCTCTTTGTGCACCTCTCTTTCCTCTTTCTACACCTCTCTTGCTTCATTCTGCACCCCTCTTGCCTACTTCGGCACCTCTGTTGGTTCTTTCTGCACTGCTCTTGCTTCTTTATGCACCTCTTTTGGCTGTTTCAGCAACTCTCTTGCCTCTTTCTGCATTCTCTTGCCTCCTTCTGTACCTCTGTTGCTTCTTTTTGCACTTCTTGTGCCTCTTTCTGCACCCTTCTTGCCTCTTTCTTCACCTCTGTTGCTTCTTTCCGTACTTCTCTTGCTTCTTTCTGCACCTCTCTTGCTTCTTTTTGTAGGAGAGTAGGATCTGCCTCTTATGGTTACCCCCACTTTTTGCTGGTGTATCACTGTTTTTCAACTTTGGTCTGGCTGGGGCCCTGCTATTCAGGACCCCAGCCTAGCTGCTTCCTCTCTAAATTGGTTCCCTGTACTTTAGATACATCACAGATTGGATTCTGGAGTGCCCTTATAAGTCCCTAGTATATGGTATACTATGTACCCAGGGCATAGGTACCCCAGAGGCCTACCAGGGGCTGAAGCATGTATTGTGCCACCCCTGGAAGGCCATCCAAAATGACACCACAGGACTGCTACTGCAGCTTGAGTAAGGTGGTGCATGCACCCCTTACAGAGATATAGGTTCACTATATCTCACCTAACACTGCACATAGAAAACTATCAGTCACCCCTATGGCAGGCCTTATCAATCCTGAAGGCAGGATGCTTGGTTATATGTGAGAGGGTGCCCATGCATGAGCATAGCCCCTCTGCAGTCTTCGGAATCTCCTCTCCGGGGTTGTCTGTGGTGCAGCCTGACCATATACTCTTAAGTGCATTATATCTAAACGGTAAATGCTAACTTTGGGATGGCTGCACGGAAACATGTCATGTTTGGTGTCAAACACCTTGGAATCATACCCCACACCAGTAACTGGTGTGGGAGTATGATCCCACCCTTCTAGAGGGAGAGACATGACAGCACCGGTATACCTGGTACCAACTAAACAGAGCCTGGCATCACAAAATGGATGCTGCAGCCACAGACACGAGTCTGGCCTCCTGCTGCTGACTGAAACTCTGGCAGGGGAGGCCTGGACAATAGGTTTCCTGTCACAGGGAGGTGTGACCACCTTCCAGACAGGCCTTAGTGGATTGGGGCTGGGTGGGTGCACTCTCTGAGTGCTTTGAAGTCCTGCACTGGGGGCACATTTGGTGTCCTCGTGCATATCCCAGTTCAAACTGGTTGCAGGGGCTACCAGCCCCTGCTCTGGTGCGAAACTGGACAAAGGAAATGGGTGTAGCCACTAGGCCTGGGCGGAAAACTACGCTACGCTCGCATAGTTTGCGTAGTTTGCGCAACTACGCGCTACGCGAATTGCACGTAGCACAGTGCAAAAACGCGTAGCGTAGCGGGTATTTTTTGCTTGCTTGCGGTCCTCAACGTCAAGTTGGTGACCGCGAGCGAGCAAAATGACATCCCGGCGAGACTTTTTCCTCGTTCGCGATCAGCAACATCAAGTTGCCGATCGCGAGCGTGGAAAATAAACCTCCCGGCGAGATTCTCAACGCAGGGAGGTCACGTTTCTCATTGCGAGTGGTCGCGTATGCTCGCGACCGCTCGCGATGAGAAACTACCAGTCCGCCTTGAGAAAACTGCTGCTCGAGTACAAATCTACTCGAGCGGCAGAAAACGACCGCTTGCACTGTGCAAGATGCCGTTTGCAATGATTGCACAGTGCGGACAAGCATCCGGCACTGTGCAATCATTGCGAACATGATTTCCTACTGCACTACGCAGTTCGCGTAGTGCTACGCGTAGCTCGCGTAGTGCGAAGTGCACTTCGCGTAGCTATGCGTAGCGCTACTACGCGAACTACGCCCAGGGTTAGTAGCCACCCCTCTTTCCAAACCCTCCCATAGGTGGGTCCCCAGGGTTAGTCCAACCCCTTTCTTTAGTATAAGTAAGAGAACCCTGGCAACAGGACTTTAGATATCCCTGGAGGAAACTCTGCTACTGAATCCTGGAACTTCAATGCTCTACTAAAGACTAGAGGACTGAAGAAAGATCCCTTGGGGTCAAGGAGTGACTTCCCTGCTTGGCAGGCACCAATGAAGCATTTGCTGGTCTGCATCTCTGAAGCTCCTGCCAGACTCCGAAGTACTTGCAGCCCAGGAAGAGGATTTCCAGACATCTCAGGGGCTGACCCGAGTCCCCAGCAAAGCTGAGACCCGCCGCCCTTGTGAGTAGCATGGAACCGGAACTCCTAGACACCGTGCACATTTGCTAGTGCATTGACTTCTCGATGACTCTTGAAGTCCTGCTTTGGGTTACTTGTAGCCCAGGCCCCGAGCACCATTTACACTGAAGATTGTGAGCTTACACTCCATGAGTGTTCCGTGGGCTCGCTTCCTGCATTTCCACTTGTGGCTCCTTTGCAATCCCTGGTCTGTCAACTGGTGGGTCCCTGTGAAGGCAACTCTGATTTTCTTTGGACGTTTCTGGTTGCTCCAGATATGCCCTCACTCCCCACCAAGTGTTAAGTCCCTCAGACCTTGCTGGTCTGCACAGAAGCATCTTTCTTCTTTCTGTGTGGGTTGCTGTTGCCAAGGCTTGTTGTGTCCAATCCGGACACCAATGCTGCAGCACTCGACATCCTTTGTGGGACAGCTCGAATCCAGCTCCTGGTTGTCGTCGACACCTCCTGGTCCTCGTGGCTGAAGAGTCAAGCTTCACCTCTTTCACCTGAAGCACCCGACATCGGTGGGCATTCGACTATCATGCCCCTGGTCACTGGCAAGTGACCCAGACTCTGTCCCCTCTGCTTTCAGGTTCTTCTCATTTCCGATTCAGGCTTGGATCTCTTCGGACACTTCGCCTCTTCCCGGCAGCAGCACTTCTCTGCAGGCTGCCTTTGAAAACGACGACGCGACCCGACACCATTTGACACCTACGCACCCGGCTTCCCTGGGTGAGGTAACTCGAGTACTCCGGTGCTCCCGTGGGGGTTGACCCTAGAACTGTCTAAGTCCAAGAGGGTTTGGTCCTAGTCCATTTCTAAGTGTCCTTAAACTCTAAAATGATAACCGCGACTTTCCCATAGACTTTAACGGAGCTCGCGGCTGTGTTCACACACTGCACACAGCCCCCGTGGGTCCCCTGTGTCACTACCTTGGGTGGTTCCTTGGGGTCCCAGCGATTCTACAGGCTCTAGCCCTTGTGTCTACTTAAGTCGCGGTTCTTATACCACTTTCTTAATATATGGTTTGGTACGCCCCTAGGGCTAATCGTATATTGTGCTAATTTACTGTGCTATTTGACTTGTAACTTGTGTACTTTCACCTCTAGCCTCATAAAGAGACTATTGGGTTGTGTTTAGTAATAAATACATATATTTTATATATATACCTGGTGTGGTTCTCCTTTCATTTGGTCATTCATGAGATTATAACTGGTAAAACAATAGCTTAATACTCCTTCAAGACTTAGCCTGAAGGCTGCTCTCCATAGCAACCACTAGGATAGCTTTCAATAAAGGTTGTCTTTAAACCTATCATCAATAAAGGTCGATTGGACTGGTGCAAGGTGCCCACTATAACTAGTGGACAGCATATACCAGGCCAACTTCTCACATTGGTGTGCAGCGGTTGGATTCAAGCTTGCCTTGTTTTACCAGATAATCTCAAGTGTGTGACTAACTGAAAACCACTAAAGGTACCTGAGGTACATATAAATTCAAGCTTAGAAATACAGTAAGTTCTACTGAACTTAGAGTTGTGTGTCAAGGGCTTAGCAGACCCTTTCTACAACTTAAGAGAGTTTAGTAGGCCACACTAGAGTAGGTAGTGCATACACCACACCTCACTAGTAATGTCTTCAGGGCCAGGAACCAGTAGGTCCCTGCCAGAAGCCAGTGGGCTTCTACCCTCCAAGTATGACAACCTCCCATTCTTGGAATTGAGAGAATTGTGCAAAACTAGGAAGCTGAAAACAGACAAATGGGTCAGAACCAGGGTGAAGCAGAAGGTACAGAACCAAGGTGGTGACCAGAAGAAGCAAGATTCCAAAAACTCTGACAAGGGTGGGGAAAAGGGTAAAGACCAGAAGTCTTCTCAAGGTCCCCAAAAATCTGCATCTGGTGGGGAATCACAATCTACTAAAGTAAAAGGCCAAAAGAAACCATGGTGCAAAATCTGTAAGCAGAAGACTCACTGGACAAGTGATTGCACCAAGTCTAAAGACTCTAATCCAGCCACCATTGCCCCTAAGGCAACTGTTCCCCCTAGTCCAGCTACAAATGGTGGTGGAAACACTCAGAATAAGGGTTTAGTAGGGTTGACCCTGGGTACTGAGATGGGCTCTGGCCTAGTCAGAGTGCCAACTCAGGCTGTCCTAGTCTGTGATGGGGGCATGGATATGTCCCACTTTGTGAGTCCCAATAATTTGGGCAAATACAGACAGCAGCCTTTAATTAATGGAAGAGAGGCTTTGGCATTCAGGGACACAGGAGCAAGTGTCACCATGGTGACAAAAGATCTTGTGGATCCTGGGCAGATTATACTTGGTGAAATGTACCAAGTGACCAATGCTAGCAATGTCAGAACAGACCATTCTCTGACAGTTGTTAACTTCTCCTGGGGAGGGGTAACTGGCCTTAAGAAGGTTGTGGTGAGTGCAGACCTACCAGTTGAATGCTTGTTTGGCAATGATCTTGAAACCTCAGCTTGGGCAGAGGTGGAGCTCAGGAAACATGCAGAAATGTTAGGGATCCCTGCACATGTTTTTGCTGTGACTAGGTCACAGGCAAAAATGTCAAAAGCTGAACAGGCCCTGGATTCTGGAATAATGGACCAGGTGCCTCCCAAGAGAAGGAGCAGCAGTAGGGTTAAGGCAGTGCCTTCCCCCTTGGCTCAGGAAGAAGATCAGTCTTTTGAGGAAGATGATCTCAGGCCTGAAGAAGGAACTGTCCCAGAGGAACTTGAACCTGATCAGGTTGAGTTCTTGGGGAAAGGGGGCCCTTCCAGGGCAGATCTGAGCCAGGAGCAGCTGAACTGCCCCTCTCTTGAACCCCTCAGACAGCAAGCTTCTGCTGAGGCTGCTGGGAATGCTAGTGGCACCCATAAGATGTATTGGGATGATGGACTCCTGTACTCAGAGAGTAGAGACCCCAAGCCTGGAACAGCCAGGAGGTTGGTTATACCTCTGAAGTTCAGGGGCTTCCTATTGACACTAGCCCATGATATTCCTTTAGCAGGTCACTTGGGCCAGAACAAGACTTGGGACAGAATTGTCCCTCACTTTCACTGGCCCCACATGTCTGAAGACACCAAGGAGTTTTGTCGCTCCTGTGTAACCTGCCAAGCCAGTGGGAAGGCAGGTGGCACCACAAAGGCCCCCCTGATACCACTACCTGTGGTGGGGGTTCCCTTTGAGAGGGTGGGGATTGACATAGTTGGTCCCATGCATCCCCAAACAGCATCTGGGCACAGGTTTATCCTGGTGGTGGTGAACCATGCCACCAGGTACCCAGAAGCCATTCCCCTTAGGACCACTACAGCACCTGTGGTGGCAAGGGCCCTCCTGGGAATTTTCTCAAGAGTGGGCTTTCCTAAGGAGGTAGTATCTGACAGAGGTGCAAACTTTATGTCCAGTTACTTAACTGCAATGTGGAAGGAGTGTGGAGTGACTTATAAGTTCACCACACCCTATCACCCACAATGCAATGGTTTAGTTGAGAGATTCAACAAAACCTTGAAGGGCATGATTAAAGGGCTCCCAGAAAAGCTTAGGCGAAGATGGGACATACTCTTGCCCTGCCTTTTATTTGCATACAGGGAGGTGCCTCAAAAGGGGTTGGCTACAGCCCTTTTGAACTTTTGTTTGGCCATCCTGTCAGGGGTCCATTGTGTCTGGTGAAGGAAGGTTGGGAGTTACCTCTCAAACCCCCTAAACAGGACATAGTGGACTATGTACTTGGTCTCCGCTCCAGGATGGCTGAGTACATGAAAAAGGCATTGAAAAACCTTGAGGCTAGCCAGGAATTACAGAAAGCCTGGCATGACCAAAAGGCTGTGCTGACTGTTTACCAGCCAGGGCAGAAGGTGTGGGTGCTGGAGCCAGTGGTCCCAGCAGCCCTCCAAAATAAGTGGAGTGGCCCCCATACAATTGTTGAGCAGAAGGGAGAGGTTACCTATCTGGTAGACCTGGGAACTCCCAGGAGCCCCCACAGGGTGCTCCATGTCAACAGGCTGAAGCCATATGTGGACAGGGCTGACATGGGCTTGCTCATGGCAACTGATGAGGGAGAGGAGGAGGAGAGTGACCCTCTCCCTGACCTGCTCTCACAGAACCCTGATGATGGGTCAGTAGATGGTGTAGCCTTGGCAGGCAGCCTCACTGCCCAGCAGCAAACTGATTGTAGACAGGTGCTCAATCAGTTCAGACACATGTTTTCTCTGACTCCAAGTCAGACCACCTGGTGCACTTATGAAGTGGACACTGGGGACAGTCCGCCTGTTAAAAGTAAGATTTACAGGCAACCTGACCAAGTCAGGGACTGTATCAGGACAGAAGTCCAGAAAATGTTGGAACTGGGTGTCATTGAGCTTTCAGATAGCCCTTGGGCTAGTCCAGTGGTCCTGGTGACAAAACCTTGCACCAAAGATGGTAAGAGAGAGATGAGGTTTTGTGTGGACTACAGAGGCCTCAATGCAGTCACTAGGACTGATGCCCATCCAATCCCCAGGGCAGATGAGCTAATAGACACTTTGGCCTCAGCCAAGTATCTAAGCACATTTGACCTAACAGCTGGCTACTGGCAGATCAGACTAGCTGATGATGCAAAGCCAAAGAATGCATTTTCTACCCCTGGTGGGCTTTACCAATTTGTGGTGATGCCCTTTGGTTTGAAAAATGCACCTGCCACTTTTCAGAGGTTGGTGAACACAGTCCTTACAGGTCTGGAAGCCTATAGTGCAGCATATCTAGATGATATTGCTGTCTTTAGCTCCACCTGGGAGGATCACCTGGTCCACCTCAGAAATGTTTTGGAGGCCCTGCAGAAGGCAGGCCTCACTATCAAGGCCACCAAGTGCCAGATAGGGCAGAGTCAGGTTGTGTACCTGGGCCACCTTGTGGGTGGAGGCCAGGTTCAACCATTGCAGAGTAAAATCCAGACCATCATGGACTGGGTTGCTCCAACTACCCAGACTCAGGTGAGAGCCTTCTTAGGCCTGACTGGGTATTACAGAAGATTTGTCAAGGGGTATGGATCAATAGTGACACCCCTGAATGACTTAACCTATCAGAAATTGCCCAAAAAGGTTCAGTGGACAGTTAGCTGTCAAAAGGCATTTGATGACCTGAAGCAGGCCATGTGCACTGCTCCCATTCTGCAGAGTCCTGATTACTCCAAGAAGTTCATTGTGCAGACAGCTGCATCTGAGTTGGGGGTAGGGGCTGTACTATCACAGTTGAATGATGAAGGTCAGGATCAGCCAGTAGCTTTTATTAGCAGAAGGCTGACCCCCAGAGAGAAACGTTGGTCAGCCATTGAGAAGGAGGCCTTTGCTGTGGTTTGGGCTCTGAAGAAGCTGAGGCCATACTTGTTTGGTAATCACTTCCTTGTTCAGACAGACCATAAGCCCCTCTTATGGCTAAAACAGATGCAGGGTGAAAACCCCAAACTTTTGAGGTGGTCCATTTCCCTACAGGGGATGGACTATACAGTGGAACATAGACCTGGGAGTAACCATGCCAATGCAGATGGACTCTCCAGATATTTCCACTTAGAACATGAAGACTTAACTGGTCAAGGTTAGTTTAATGTCCCTGCGTTTGGGGGGTTGTGTAGGAGAGTAGGATTTGCCTCTTATGGTTACCCCCACTTTTTGCTGGTGTATCACTGTTTTTCGACTTTAGTCTGGCTGGGGCCATGCTATTCAGGACCCCAGCCTAGCTGCTTCCTCTCTAAATTGGTTCCCTGTACATTAGGTACATCACAGATTGGATTCTGGAGTGCCCTTATAAGTCCCTAGTATATGGTATACTATGTACCCAGGGCATAGGTACCCCAGAGGCCTACCAGGGGCTGAAGCATTAATTGTGCCACCCCTGGAAGGCCATCCAAAATGACACCACAGGACTGCTACTGCAGCCTGAGTAAGGTGGTGCATGCACCCCTTACAGAGATATAGGTTCACTATATCTCACCTAACACTGCACATAGAAACCTATCAGTCACCCCTATGGCAGGCCTTATCAATCCTGAAGGCAGGGTGCTTGGTTATATGTGAGAGGGTGCCCATGCATGAGCAGAGCCCCTCTGCAGCCTTCGGAATCTCCTCTCCGGGGTTGTCTGTGGTGCAGTCTGACCATATACTCTTAAGTGCATTATATCTAAACGGTAAATGCTAACTTTGGGATGGCTGCACGGAAACATGTCGTGTTTGGTGTCAAACACCTTGGAATCATACCCCCACACCAGTAACTGGTGTTGGAGTATGATCCCACCCTTCTAGAGGGAGAGACATGACAGCACCAGTATACCCGGTACCAACTAAACAGAGCCTGGCATCACAAAATGGATGCTGCAGCCACAGACACGAGTCTGGCCTCCTGCTGCTGACCGAAACTCCGGCAGGGGAGGCCTGGACAATAGGTTTCCTGTCACAGGGAGGTGTGACCACCTTCCAGACAGGCCTTAGTTGATTGGGGCTGGGTGGGTGCACTCTCTGAGTGCTTTGAAGTCATGCACTGGGGGCACATTTGGTGTCCTCGTGCATACCCCAGTTCAAACCGGTTGCAGGGGCTACCAGCCCCTGCTTTGGCGCGAAACAGGACAAAGGAAATGGGTGTAGCCACCCCTCTTTCCAAACCCTCCCATAGGTGGGTCCCCAGAGTTAGTCCAACCCCTTTCTTTAGTATAAGTAAGGGAACCCTGGCAACAGGACTTTAGATATCCCTGGACGAAACTCTGCTACTGAATCCTGGAACTTCAATGCTCTACTAAAGACTAGAGGACTGAAGAAATCTCCCTTGGGGTCAAGGAGTGACTCCCCTGCTTGGCAGGCACCAACAAAGCATTTGCCGGTCTACATCTCCGAAGCTCCCGCCGGACTCCGAAGTACTTGCAGCCCAGGAAGAAGATTTCCAGACATCTCAGAGGCCGACCCAAGTCCCCAGGAAAGCTGAGACCCACAGCCCTCGTGAGTAGTGTGGAACCGGAACTCTTGGACACCGTGCACATTTGCTAGTTCATTAACTTCTCGACAACTCTTGAAGTCCTGCTTTGGGTTACTTGTAGCCCAGGTCCCGAGCACCATTTGCACTGAAGATTGTGAGCCTACACTCCACGAGTGTTCCGTGGGCCCGCTTCCTGAATTTCCACTTGGGGCTCCTTTGCGATCCCTGGTCCATCGACTGGTGGGTCCCTGTGAAGGCAACTCTGATTTTCTTTGGGCGTTTCTGGTTGCACCAGATGTGCCCTCACTCCCCACCAAGTGGTGAGTCCCTCAGACCTTGCTGGTCTGCACAGAAGCATCTTTCTTTTTTCTGCGTGGGTTGCTGTTGCCAAGGCTTGTTGTGTCCAATCCGGACACCAATGCTGCAGCACTTGACATCCTTTGTGGGACAGCTCGAATCCAGCTCCTGGTTGTCGTCGACGCCTCCTGGTCCTCGTGGCTGAAGAGTCAAGCTTCACCTCTTTCACCTGAAGCACCCGACATCGGTGGGCATTCGACTATCGTGCCCCTGGTCACTGGCAAGTGACCCAGACTCTGTCCCCTCTGCTTTCAGGTTCTTCTCATCTCCGATCCAGGCTTGGATCTCTTCGGACACTTCGCCTTTTCCCGGCAGCAGCACTTCTCTGCAGGCTGCCATTGAAAACGACGACGCGACCCAACACCATTTGACACCTATGCACCCAGCTTCCCTGGATGAGGTAACTCGAGTACTCCGGTGCTCCCGTGGGGGTTGACACTAGAACTGTCTAAGTCCAAGAGGGTTTGGTCCTAGTCCATTTCTAAGTGTCCTTAAACTCTAAAACGATAACCGCAACTTTCCCATAGACTTTAACGGAGCTCGCAGCTGTGTTCACACACTGCACACAGCCCCCGTGGGTCCCCTGTGTCACTACCTTGGGTGGTTCCTTGGGGTCCCAGCGATTCTACAGGCTCTAGGCCTTGTGTCTACTTAAGCCGTGGTTCTTATACCACTTTCTTAATATATGGTTTGGTACGCCCCTAGGGCTAATCGTATATTGTGCTAATTTACTGTGCTATTTGACTTGTAACTTGTGTACTTTCACCTCTAGCCTCATAAAGAGACTATTGGGTTGTGTTTAGTAATAAATACATATATTTTATATATATACCTGGTGTGGTTCTCCTTTCATTTGGTCATTCATGAGATTATAACTGGTAAAACAATAGCTTAATACTCCTTCAAGACTTAGCCTGAAGGCTGCTCTCCATAGCAACCACTAGGATAGCTTTCAATAAAGGTTGTCTTTAAACCTATCATCAATAAAGGTCGATTGGACTGGTGAAAGGTGCCCACTATAACTAGTGGACAGCATATACCAGGCCAACTTCTCACACTTTTTGCACCCCTCTTGCTTATTTCTGCACTGCTCTTGCTCCTTTCTGCACCCCTCTTCCTCTTTCTGCACCAATCTTCCCTGTTTCTGCATCTCTCTTGACTCTTACTGCTCCTCTCTTGACTCTTACTGCTCCTCTCTTGCCTCTTTCTGCACTTCTCTTGTCTCTTTCTACACATCTCTTGCCTCTTCTTGCAATACTCTTGCCTCTTTCTGCACCCCTCTTGCCTCTTTCTGCACCTCTGTTGCTGCTTTCTGCACTTCTCTTGCTTCTTCCTACACCTCTCTTGCTTCCTTCTGCACCTCTGTTGCTTCTTTCTGCACTTCTCTCGCCTCTTTCTGCACCCCTCTTGTCTGTTTCTGCACCTCTGTTAGTTCTTTCTGCACTGCTCTTGCTTCTTTCTGCACCTCTCTTGTAAATTTCTGCACCCCTCTTGCCTGAATATGCACCCCTCTTGCCTCCTTCTGCACCTCTGTTGGTTCTCTCTGCACTGCTCTTGCTTCTTTCTGCACCTCTCTTGACAATTTCTGCACCCCTCTTGCCTCTTTCTGCACCCCTCTTCAATCTTTCTGCACCTCTCTTGCCTCTGTCTTCACCCCTGTTTCTTCTTTCTGCACCTCATTTGCCTGTTTCTGCTAATCATTTGCCTCTTTCTGCACTTCTCTTGTCTCTTTCTGTACCTTTGTTCCTTCTTTCTGCACTTCTCTTGTCTCTTCCTGCACCCGCCTTGCCTCTTTCTGCACCTCTGTTGCTTCTTTCTGCACTTCTCTTGCCTCTTTCTGCACCCCTCTTGTCTGTTTCTGCAGTTCTGTTGCCTCCTTCTGCACCTCTGTTGCTTCTTTCTGCACTTCTCTTGCCTCTTTCTGCACCCCTCTTGTCTGTTTCTGCACCTCTGTTAGTTCTTTCTGCACTGCTCTTGCTTCTTTCTGCACCTCTCTTGCAAATTTCTGCACCCCTCTTGCCTTTTTATGCACCCCTCTAGCCTCCTTCTGCACCTCTGTTGGTTCTCTCTGCACTGCTCTTGCTTCTTTCTGCACCTCTCTTGACAATTTCTGCACCGCTCTTGCCTCTTTCTGCACCCCTCTTCCCTCTTTCTGCACCTCTCTTGCTTCTTTCTGAACCCCTCTTGCTTCTTTCTGTACCCTTATTCCCTCTTTGTGCACCTCTCTTGCCTCTTTCTGCATGCCTCTTGACTCTTTCTGCACCTCTTTTGCCTGTTTCTGCAACTCACTTGCTTCTTTCTGTACCCCTCTTGCCTCTTTCTGCACTCTTCTTCCCTCCTTGTACACCTCTCTTTCCTCTTTCTGCACCTCTCTTGCCTCTTTCTGCACCCCTCTTGCCTCCTTCTGCACCTCTGTTGTTTCTTTCTTCACTGGTCTTGCTTCTTTCTGCACATCTCTTGTAAATTTCGGCACCTCTCTTGCCTCTTTCTGCAACTATCGTCCCTCTTTCTACACCTCTCTTGCCTCTTTATGCACTACTCTTGCCTCTTTCTACACATTTCTTGCTTCTTTCTGCAATACTCTTGCCTCTTTCTGCACCCCCTTGCCTCTTTCTGCACCCCTCTTGCCTCTTTCTGCACTTCTCTTGCCTCTGTCTGCACCCCTGTTCTTTATTTCTGCACCTCTTCTATCTGTTTCTGCAACTCTCTTGCTCTTTCTGCACCCCTCTTGCCTCTTTCTGCACCTCTGTTGCTTGTTTCTGCACTTCTCTTGACTCTTTCTGCACCTCTGTTGCTTCCTTCTGCAGCCCTCTTGCCTCTTTCTGCACCCTTCTTCCTTCTTTGTGCACCTCTATTTCCTCTTTCTGCACCACTCTTGCCTCTTTCTGTACCCCTCTTGCCTCTTTCTGCACTCTTCTTCCCTCTTTGCGCACCTCTCTTTCCTCTTTCTGCACCTCTCTTGCCTCTTTCTGTACCCCTCTTGCCTCTTTCTGCACCTCTTTTGCTTCTTTCTGTACCCCTCTTGCCTCTTTCTGCACTCTTCTTCCCTCCTTGTGCACCTCTCTTTCCTCTTTCTGCACCTCTCTTGCCTCTTTCTGCACCCCTCTTGCCTCCTTCTGCACCTCTGTTGTTTCTTTCTTAACTGCTCTTGCTTCTTTCTCCACATCTCTTGTAAATTTCTGCACCCCTCTTGCCTCTTTCTGCAACTATCGTCCCTCTTTCTACACCTCTCTTGCCTCTTTATGCCCTACTCTTGCCTCTTTCTACACATTTCTTGCTTCTTTCTGCAATACTCTTGCCTCTTTCTGCACCCCCTTGCCTCTTTCTGCACCCCTCTTGCCTCTTTCTGCACCTCTGTTGCTGCTATCTGCACTTCTCTTTCTTCTTTCTACACCTCTCTTGCTTCTTTCCGCACCTCTCTTGCCTCTTTCTGCAGTTCTGTTGCCTCCTTCTGCACCTCTCTTGCTTCTTTCCGCACCTCTCTTGCCTCTTTCTGCACCTCCCTTGTCTGTTTCTGCACCTCTGTTAGTTCTTTCTGCACTGCTCTTGCTTCTTTATGCACCTCTCTTGCAAATTTCTGCACCCATCTTGCCTGTTTATGCACCCCTCTTGCCTCATTCTGCACCTCTGTTGGTTCTCTCTGCACTGCTCTTGCTTCTTTCTGCACCTCTCTTGACAATTTCTGCACCCCTCTTGCCTCTTTCTGCACCCCTCTTCCCTCTTTCTGCACCTCTCTTGCCTCTGTCTGAACCCCTGTTTCTTCTTTCTGCACCTCTTTTGCCTGTTTCTGCAAATCTCTTGCCTCTTTCTGCACTTCTCTTGCCTCTTTCTGTACCTCTGTTCCATCTTTCTGCACTTCTCTTGTATCTTCCTGCACCCGTCTTGCCTCTTTCTGCACCTCTTTTGCTTGTTTCTCCATTTTTCTTGCTTCTTTGTGCAACTCTCCTGCTTCTTTCTGAACCCCTCTTGCTTCTTTCTGTACCCTTCTTCCTCTTTGTGCACCTCTCTTGCCTCTTTCTGTACGTCTCTAGCCTCTGTCTGCACCCCTGTTCTTTCTTTCTGCACCCCTGTTCTTTCTTTCTGCACCTCTTCTATCTGCCCCTCTTGCCTCTTTCTGACCCTCTCTTGCTTGTTTCTGCACTTCTCTTGCCTCTTTCTGCACCTCTCTTGCTTCTTTCTGCACTCTTCTTCCTTCTTTGTGCACCTCTATATCTGCTTTCTGCACCACTCTTGCCTCTTTCTGTATCCCTCTTGCCTCTTTGTGCACTCTTCTTCCCTCTTTGTGCATCTCTCTTTCCTCTTTATGCACCTCTTTTGCCTCTTTCTGTACCCCTCAGGCCTCCTTCTGCACCTCTGTTGTTTCTTTCTTCACTGCTCTTGCTTCTTTCTGCACATCGCTTGCAAATTTCTGCACCCCTCTTGCCTCTTTCTGCACCCATCGTCCCTCTTTCTGCACCTCTCTTCCCTCTTTCTGCTCCTCTCTTGCCTCTTTCTGCACTTCTCTTCCCTCTTTCTACACATTTCTTGCCTCTTTCTGCAATACTCTTGCCTCTTTCTGCACCCCTCTTGCCTCTTTCTGTACCCCTCTTGCCTCTTTCTGCACCTCTGTTGCTGCTATCTGCACTTCTCTTTCTTCTTTCTATACCTCTCTTGCTTCTTTCTGCACCCCCTTGCCTCTTTCTGTACCCTTCTTCCCTCTTTCTGTACCTTTCTTGCTTCTTTCTGCACCCCTGTTCCTTTTTTTTGCGCCCCTGTTGCCTCTTTCTGCACCTCTTTTCCCTGTTTCCGCAACTCACTTGCTTCTTTCTGTACCCCTCTTGCCTCTTGCCTCTTTCTGCAGCCCTCTTGCCTCTTTCTGCACTCTTCTTCCTTCTTTCTGCACCTCTATATCTGCTTTCTGCACCACTCTTGCCTCTTTCTGTACCCCTCTTGACTCTTTCTGCACTCTTCTTCCCTCTTTGTGCATCTCTCTTTCCTCTTTCTGTACCCCTCTTGCCTCCTTCTGCACCTCTGTTGTTTCTTTCTTCACTGCTCTTGCTTCTTTCTGCACATCTCTTGCAAATTTCTGCACCCCTCTTGCCTCTTTCTGCACCCATCGTCCCTCTTTCTGAACCTCTCTTGCCTCTTTCTGCTCCTCTATTGCCTCTTTCTGCACCCCTCTTGCCTCTTTCAGCACCCCTCTTCCCTCTTTCTGCACCTCTCTTGCCTCTGTCTGAACCCCTGTTTCTTCTTTCTGCACCTCTTTTGCCTGTTTCTGCAAATCTCTTGCCTCATTCTGCACTTCTCTTGCCTCTTTCTGTACCTCTGTTCCATCTTTCTGCACTTCTCTTGTCTCTTCCTGCACCCGTCTTGCCTCTTTCTGTACCTCGTTTGCTTATTTCTGCACTTTTCTTGCTTCTTTGTGCACCTCTCTTGCTTCTTTCTGAACCCCTCTTGCTTCTTTCTGTACCCTTCTTCCTCTTTGTGCACCTCTCTTGCCTCTTTCTGCACCCCTGTTGCCTCTTTCTGCACCTCTTTTCCCCTTTTCCGCAACTCACTTGCTTCTTTCTGTACCCCTCTTGCCTCTTTCTCTACCTCTGTTGGTTCTTTCTGCACTGCTCTTGCTTCTTTCTGCACATCTCTTGCAAATTTCTGCACCCCTCTTGCTTCTTTCTGCACCCATCGTCCCTCTTTCTGAACCTCTCTTGCCTCTTTCTGCTCCTCTCTTGCCTCTTCCTGCACTTCTCTTGCCTCTTTCTACACATTTCTTGCCTCTTTCTGCAATACTCTTGCCTCTTTCTGCACCCCTCTTGCCTCTTTCTTCACCTCTGTTGCTGCTATCCGCACTTCTCTTTCTTCTTTCTATACCTCTCTTGCTTCTTTCTGCACCCCTCTTGCCTCTTTCTGTACCCTTCTTCCCTCTTTCTGCACCTCTCTTGCCTCTTTCTGCACCCCTGTTCCCTTTTTCTGTACCCTTCTTGCCTCTTTCTGCAACTTTCTTGCCTCTTTCTTCAGTTCTGTTGCATCCTTCTGCACCTCTGTTGCTTCTTTCTGCATTTATCGTGCCTCTTTCTGCACCCCTCTTGTCTGTTTCTGCACCTCTGTTAGTTCGTTCTGCATTGCTCTTGCTTCTTTCTCCACCTCTCTTGCAAATTTCTGCACCCCTTTTGCCTGTTTATGCACCCCTCTTGCCTCCTTATGCACCGCCATTGGATCTCTCTGCACTGCTCTTGCTTCTTTCTGCACCTCTCTTGCCAATTTCTTCATCCCTCTTGCCTCTTTCTGCACCCCTCTTCCCTCTTTCTGCACCTTTCTTGCCTCTGTCTGCACCCCTGTTTCTTCTTTCTGCACCTCTTTGCCTGTTTCTGCAAATCTCGTGCCTCTTTCTGCACTTCTCTTACCTCTTTCTGTACCTCTATTCCATCTTTCTGCACTTCTCTTGTCTCTTCCTGCACCTGTCTTGCCTCTTTCTGCACCCTTTTGCTTGTTTCTGCACTTTTCTTGTTTCTTTGTGCAACTCTCTTGCTTCTTTCTGAACCCCTCTTGCTTCTTTCTGTACCCTTCTTCCCTCTTTGTGCACCTCTCTTGCCTCTTTCTGCACCCTCTTGCTTCTTTCTGCACCTCTTTTGCCTCTTTCTACAACTCACTTGCTTCTTTTTGCACCCCTCTTGCCTCTTTCTACACCTCTGTTGGTTCTTTCTGCACTGCTCCTGCTTCTTTCTGCACACCTTTTGCAAATTACTGCACCCTTCTTGCACACTTCTTGCCTCTTTCTGAACTCTTCTTCCCTCTTTCTGCACTTCTCTGGCCTCTGCCTGCACCCCTGTTCTTTCTTTCTGCACCTCTTCTATCTGTTTCTGCAACTCTCTTGCCTCTTTTTGCACCCCTCTTGCCTCTTTCTGCACCTCTCTTGCTTGTTTCTGCACTTCTCTTGCCTCTTTCTGCACGTCTCTTGCTTCTCTCTGCAGCCCTCTTGCCTCTTACTGCACCCTTCTTCCTTTTTGTGCAAACCTCTTGCCTGTTTATGCACCCCTGTTGCCTCCTTCTGCACCTCTGATGGTTCTCTCTGCACTGCTCTTGCTTCTTTCTGCACCTCTCTTGCCAATTTCTGCACCTCTCTTGCCTCTGTCTGCACCCCTGTTTCTTCTTTCTGCACCTCTTTTGCCTGTTTCTGCAAATCTCTTGCCTCTTCCTTCACTTCTCTTGCCTCTTTCTGTACCTTTGTTCCATATTTCTGCACTTCTCTTGTCTCTTCCTGCACCCGTCTTGCCTCTTTCTGCACCTCTTTTGCTTGTTTCTGCACTTTTCTTGTTTGTTTGTGCACCTCTCTTGCTTCTTTCTGAACCCCTCTTGCTTCTTTCTGTACCCTTCTTCCCTCTTTGTGCACCTCTCTTGCCTCTTTCTGCACCCCGCTTGCCTCATTCTGCACCTCTTCCGCCTGTTTCTGCAACTCACTTGCTTCTTTATGTACCCCTCTTGCCTCTTTCTGCACCTCTGTTGGTTCTTTCTGCACTGCTCTTGCTTCTTTCTGCACGTTTCTTGCAAAGTTCTGCACCCCTCTTGCCTCTTTCTGAACTCTTCTTCCCTCTTTCTGCACTTCTCTTGCCTCTGTCTGCACCCCTGTTCTTTATTTCTGCACCTCTTCTATCAGTTTCTGCAACTCTCTTGCTCTTTCTGCACCCCTTTTGCCTCTTTCTGCACCTCTGTTGCTTGTTTCTGCACTTCTCTTGCCTCTTTCTGCACCTCTCTTGCTTCTTTCTGCAGCCCTATTGCCTCTTTCTGCACCCTTCTTCCTACTTTGTGCACCTCTATTTCCTCTTTCTGCACCACACTTCCCTCTTTCTGTACCCCTCTTGCCTCTTTCTGCAACTCTCTTGCCTCTTTCTGCAGTTCTGTTGCCTCCTTCTGCACCTCTGTTGCTTCTTTCTGCACTTCTCTTGTAAATTTCTGAACCCCTCTTGCCTGTTTATGCACCCTTCTTGCCTCCTTCTGCACCTCTGTTGGTTCTCTCTGTACTGCTCTTGCTTCTTTCTGCACCTCTCTTGCCAATTTCTGCACCCCTCTTGCCTCTTTCTGCACCCCTCTTCCCTCTTTCTGCACCTCTCTTGCCTCTGTCTACACCCCTGTTTCTTCTTTCTGCACCTCTTTTGCCAGTTTCTGCAAATCTCTTGCCTCTTTCTGCGCTTCTCTTGCCTCTTTCTGTACCTCTATTCCTTCTTTCTGTACTTCTCTTGTCTCTTCCTGCACCCGCCTTGCCTCTTTCTGCACCTCTTTTGCATGTTTCTGCAACTCACTTGCTTCTTTATGTACCCCTCTTGCCTCTTTCTGCACCTTTGTTGGTTCTTTCTGCACTGCTCTTGCTTGTTTCTGCACGTCTCTTGCAAATTTCTGTACCCCTCTTGCCTCTTTCTGAACTCTTCTTCCCTCTTTCTGCACTTCTCTGGCCTCTTTCTGCACCTCTTCTATCTGTTTCTGCAACTCTCTTGCCTCTTTCTGCACTCCTCTTGCCTCTTTCTGCATCTCTCTTGCTTGTTTCTGCACTTCTCTTGCCTCTTTCTGCACCTCTCTTACTTCTTTCTGCAGCCCTCTTGCCTCTTTCTGCACCCTTCTTCCTTCTTTGTGCACCTCTCTTTCCTCTTTCTGCACCACTCTTGCCTCTTTCTGTACCCCTCTTGCCTCTTTCTGCACTCTTCTTCCCTCTTTGTGCACCTCTCTTTCCTCTTTCTGCACCTATCTTGCAAATTTCTGCACCCCTTTTGCCTACTTCTACACCTCTGTTGGTTCTGCTTGGTTGCTTCATTATATACCTCGTTTTCCTGTTTCAGCAACTCTATTGCCTCTTTCTGCACCTTTGTTGGTTCTTTCTGCACTGCTCTTGCTTGTTTCTGCACGTCTCTTGCAAATTTCTGTACCCCTCTTGCCTCTTTCTGAACTCTTCTTCCCTCTTTCTGCACTTCTCTGGCCTCTTTCTGCACCTCTTCTATCTGTTTCTGCAACTCTCTTGCCTCTTTATGCACTCCTCTTGCCTCTTTCTGCATCTCTCTTGCTTGTTTCTGCACTTCTCTTGCCTCTTTCTGCACCTCTCTTACTTCTTTCTGCAGCCCTCTTGCCTCTTTCTGCACCCTTCTTCCTTCTTTGTGCACCTCTCTTTCCTCTTTCTGCACCACTCTTGCCTCTTTCTGTACACCTCTTGCCTCTTTCTGCACTCTTCTTCCCTCTTTGTGCACCTCTCTTTCCTCTTTTTGCACCTATCTTGCAAATTTCTGCACTTCTCTTGCCTCCTTCTGCACCTCTGTTGCTTCTTTCGGCACTTCTCTTGCCTCTTTCTGCACCCCTCTTGCCTCTTTCTGCACCTCTGTTGCTTCTTTCTGCACTTCTTTTGCTTCTTTAGCACCCCTCTTGCTTCTTTCTGCACTTCTCTTGCTTCTTTTGGCACCCCTCTTGCCTCTTTCTGCACCCCTCTTCCTTCACCTCTCTTGCCTCTTTCTGCTCCTCTATTGCCTCTTTCTGCACTCCTCTTCCTTCTTTCTACACTTCTCTTGCCTCTATCTGCAATACTCTTGCCTCTTTCTGCACATTTCTTACTCTTTGTGCACCTCGCTTGTTTTTTTTCCTGCAATTCTCTTGCTTATTTCTGTACTTCTCTTGCCTCTTTATTTATTCAAATGGGAAGTGCAAGCTGTCAAGTTTAAAGATCTTCATGCTCTCGTGACTGAGGTATGTGTCTACTTGTGGAAGTTTGGCAGAGATCACTGTTAGCATGAGCTGAAGCCATTTTGTTTTTGGCAGCCATTTTAGTTGACCATGTGCTCGCCATGTGCTCCTTCCGCCTTCGCTGTTGCCTACCCTTGTGCTTTACTAGAATAACTATCTATAGTTAGCTCCTGTAACACTGCACATGCTCAGAAAAGTCTGTAGCTGCTCATGCACCTGTCTTAGTCTGTAAATGTCAGGCTGCTCTAACTGATGTCAGCAACTTCATTCTCCTCCTACTTTGTTGACTGAGCATTTTCTGTATGTCCATACATGTGAATAGCTATTCTTGTGTGTGCTTGTACCGCCTCCTTTTGAGATCTTGAGTGGGTATAAAAGACCCACAGTTTCTGTGCTCCTTGTGCTACCTCATACACTGCCTGAGGGTTTTGTATAGATGTAGTTCCACTCATGAGGTTTAATAAACTGTTGTTTTGATATTCCAGCTTCTGTGCCAATCTCTATTTATTGGTCTGAGGACTAGTGCGCAAAGAAGGGCGAACCCCTAGCACCGGTAGGCCTTGGTGAGGTCTACTTCTACAAATTGGCGCCCGTCACATGGGGCTCATCGGCGACTCAGATGCCCGACGGAGTGGTCTTGACGGAGGATTGGAATCTCGCTACGGATGATCACTGCATGAGGAGACCCGTGTCTTAGCAAGCCGAGGTGCTTTTCCGATTTTCCCGATTTGACCCTCCAGGTGGTGCCGGTCCTCGACTGAGATCCCTTCTGGCGTTCGTTGTGTAGAGACCAATTGGTCGATTCAGAACTTGGCAGTTGGAGGCTGGAGACTTTTGCTTGGTAAGGTCGTTTGATGCGACACTTCTTGTTTGTTTGGCCAAAATCTTGGATTTGTTTGGATATATATAAATTGCAATTTATATAGGCAGGTAATGAGGAGATTTTTCTCTAAACTTTGAAAACTTGAACGGCACACATTGTATTAAGTGTCACTTGGCGAATAATATTGTATATGCTACAATATTCTTGACATGCCTGTTTCAAGCACACTTCGTAGAATGTGTTGCTTTCTTGGAGGTACCAATATGGATCTAGAACAGAATCAGCCGGCTCTCCCTGAGGGGACACCAAATAGGGATATGTACATTAAAAACGGTATTTCTTCTATAATGTATAGTGCACTATGGAATAAATATACCAGCAAGGATCCTGAGTTGCGATGGCCTATAAATGGGTCATTTGATCTTAGAAAAATTCAGTATGTGGAACAATGTATGTTTAAGCGCAAAAGTAGACAAGATATGTTTGACTGTGTATGAATGTGGGAGAAAGAAGTGTGTGAATGAGTGAGAAGAGAGCAAGCTTTAGCAGAAAAAGAACAGCGCAAAAATATCTATGCGAAAGCGCTGGAGCTGAAAAATAAAGAAATGAAGGAAATAAAAGAGAGAGAGGATAGGGAGCGTCATTTACAGGTAAATGGCCAATACCCTGTCCGGCGCCCCCTTTATCCTCTACTTAATAAACCACAGGATGATTCAATTCTATTAGATCGCTCTCTGCCTCCTTATACTTTTCCCTCTGCCCCCAAGATTGATTCTGATGATGACATCTCTCAGCTCAGGAAAAGTCAGGATCGGACACTAAACGACAGACTCGCTCTTTTATGACGGCTGATCGTGCGGCCACTCTTAGATCTACTGCCCGAAAAGCAGCTCGTGGTGACACTTCTGCTCCAGATCTTATAGCGCAAGTTCAGCACTGGCCGGAGGCAGAGCAGTTATATTTTACAGAGTCATTTACTGGAGAAGTAATTGAAAGGTTCAGGAAACATTCCAAAGAATTAGAGCCTGTTGATATAAAAAATGATCATAAACAGTTGAGTGACGGTCTTTTTCTCCCTTCCCAGGTGGCTGACTTAATTAGACGCGTGGTTAAACTGCGAGCTGATGCATTCCGTTTGCGAGAGGAGAAAAAGGCAGCTACTACAGCTGAACAAACAGTTCAGACCCCCGTGCCACAGGATGACGATCCCGGGGCAGATAAGGATATTGTAGTTCATGGGAAACCAATGCGTGAAGCTGCACCTTTGCATGTCCCTCCTAGGGGTGCGGGCACGAATAACGATAAAGATTCAACTGATGCGATGGGATTTTTTTTTTTATAATTCGGTCTATACTCCTTGGAGTAGAGAGGATGTTATGGCTCTTAAAGCTGCTTTGCCTGATCCGCGGAAAAATCCGGCTGCTTTTTATGAAGAAGTTGAAGGAGCTATTAGTTCTTGTACTATGACTTTGTCTGATATTGATATGTTTTTTGGGCTTATCCTACCCCCTGATATGTGGAGGTCTATTCATAAAGTAGATGATCATGCAGCTTTTGGACATCTTTGGAAGGAACTAGAGAGGATAGATGCAGAAATGGAACCCGCACAGAAACCGCAACAAGAAATTTTAGACCTTCCAAAGGCTATAATAGTTAAATTGAAAACTCTCATTCCTCCTAAAAAGATAGACTGGACTATGTTAGCATCCTGTAAGCAAAAGGCAGATGAATCGGTCTCTGACTTCTTTACACGTTTTGAGGAGACATTCCACGACTTTAGTGGCCAGTCATTGACAGATGACACGGGCAGGCATCTGTTTGTCGATAAATTTGTCGCGAACATGTTGCCAGGAATAGCTAGTCACCTAAAGGCCAGCGAGAGTTCATGGACTACGTCTTCCCCAGTCTCTCTTTTGACTATGGCTCAGTATTATGAATGTCAGGAATTGGAAGCTAAGGGCAACGAGGATAAAAAGGCTAAGGATTTAAAAACGAAGGTTATGTTAGCTCAGGTTTATGGTCCACCCTATAGAGGTGGTGGCAGAGGCGGACGTGCAATGTATCGCCCTGGCGCACTCTCTTTTCCCCGAGCTACTTTATCTTCTGATCAGTGCGCTTATTGTAAGGAGATTGGACATTGGGCTGTTGAATGTACACATTTGCGTACTCAGCAGTATCAGCGTGGTTGAGGACAAATGAGAAGCCGTCCAGGGAATTCAGGACATAGGGGAGGTATGGATGATTGCACTAGGTTTGAGGCAGTCAAGCATACTCAGAATTCTTCTAATACTTTTGATAGACGAAACCAATATCAAATGTCTGATTATTCAACTGCTGATTTGAAGGATTCAGCTTATGCATAGGAATGCCTAGGATGGGGTAAGGAATCAATTGAAGTCCCAGTAGATCAGAAGGGTCCCTATGTTAACGCACATGTTTTGGGTTCCACTGATCGGTTTTTGGTTGACACAGGAGCTACTCGTAGCGCCCTGTCCAAACAATTGGTTCCAAGGGCTCCCCTGTCTGGCTTAACAATCACATCGATAGGATTCGATGGGACACCATCCCTTAGCCCACAGTCACAACCACTTGCATTTCACATTGATAAATTCTCTGCTGCATGTCCATTTTTGCTTTCCCCTAACACGCCGGACAATATTGTGGGTCTTGATATGCTCAAGCATTTCCGAGCTACGATACGTTGTTCCCCAGAAGGCGTGCGTGTCATTTTGAATGATAACTATCCCATGGTTGAGAAGTCTTATCTCATTAGAGAAGATATTGCTTTGGCATCACTCCCTAGTACTTTGTGGGCTACGTCAGATACCGATGTAGGGCAAATGGTTATCCCACCAGTTCATATTCAAGTGAAGGAGGGTGCTTCATTGCCTCGACTGCCTCAATATGAAAATTCTCGAGAAGGTGAAGAGGCACTAATACGTATTGTTCAAGATTTGATTGAAGTAAGAGTAGTGGAAGAAGTCCCTTACAATATATGCAATAGTCCTATCCTTCCCATCTTGAAGAAAGACACTGATACTAAAATATACAGGTTTATCATTGATTTGCGAGAGGTTAATAAGATCGTAGTGCCCCAATACCCGGTAGTCTCTGACATCACGACACTCCTTACCATGGTTCCTCCTACTGCGACTACATTCTCTGTGATTGATTTGAAGAATGCTTTCTTTTCAATCCCTATTCATCCTGATAGCCGATATTTGTTCGGCTTCACTTTGAATAATCGATCATTCAGATTTTGTAGAGCTCCACAGGGGTATACAGAGAGTCCTAGTATTTACAGCCAAGCGTTGAAAAGACAGCTTGATTCTTTTCCTGTGCCAACAGGGGTGGCTCTCATACAATATGTTGATGACATCTTGTTGGCAGCTGATACCTCTGAACAGTGTGAAGAAGGAACACTGTCATTGCTTCCATTTCTTGCATCACACCATCACAAGGTTTCTCGGAAGAAATTGCAATATTGTAGACAACAGGTTACCTATTTAGGTCACCTCCTGTCTAAAGAGGGACGTGCACTCACAACAGATCGTATTCAAGTTATCTTAGATACGCCTGTGCCCAGTACTCAGAAAGATGTTCGTGCATTCATTGGTCTTACTTCTTTTTGTAGGCAATGGATTCCTAGCTTCTCATATATTGTTAAACCCTTGTTGGCCCTCCTGACTAAAGACACTCCAATGCCCCTTCTATGGACTACTGAATGTCAGAATGCTTTCCAACAGTTGCGTCAAGCTCTATGTTCTGCACCAGTATTAGGTACTCCAGACTACACTAAGGCTTTCACACTCTATGTACACGAGAGGGGTGGTTGTGCACTCTCAGTTTTAGTACAGACACACGGTGATAAGCAGCGTCCTTGTGCATATTTTTCAGCTGTCCTCGATCCAGTCGCTCGTGCATTGCCTGGGTGTGTTCGTTCTGTTGCAGCGGCAGCTGTGTCCATACATCAGAGTGAAGGGATAGTCTTGTCACATAGATTGCTTGTGTTAGTACCCCATGCAGTTGACGCCCTTTTTAACCAAACTAAAATGCAGCATTTAACTAGTGCTCATTTGACAGGATATGAATTGACACTTTTGGCCCCTCATATCACTTTGAAATGATGTTCAACTCTTAATCCAGCTACTCTGTTGCCGTATCCAGCTACTCAATCCCAGTCACAAGAGTCTCATGACTGTATATTCCTTACTGAGGAACAGACAAAGGGTCGTGTTGACCTACAAGATACGCCCCTCTCAAATGTTGATGGAGAATTATGGGTTGATGGGTCTTGTTTGCGATTACCAGATGGCACGACATCAGCTGCATATGCAATCACAACGCTTCAGACGGTAGTTGAGACAGCTCGCACTCCACAGAAGTCAGCTCAGGCAGCTGCGCTGATAGCATTGACGAGGGCGTGTGAACTTAGTACTGACTTGTCTGTCAACATCTATACCAATAGCTGCTATGCCTTTAGAGTGGCTCACGATTTTGGGTTACTCTGGAAGGAAAGAGGCTTTCTTACATCACATGGGACGCAAATAGTGCATGGAGAATTGGTGCATAATCTCCTGACTGCCTTGACATATCCGAAGAAAATAGCGATTGTTAAGTGTAGCGCACACAAGAAAGTGACTGATAAAATAGGACAGGGTAATGCCTTCGCAGATCGCATAGCCTGCGAAACTGCAATGCAGCGAAGCACCACATCTATGTATGTGGTGAAGTCACAGGCTGAACGTTGTCATGATGCTAGGCAGGATGTGCTTGATATGCAGCGATCTGCCTCTGCTGAAGAATTTGAGCAATGGTCTAGGGAGGGAACATTGGATGATGAGGGCTGTTGGAGGAATAAAGACATGACTAAATGGAGACTGCCCACAGCCTATTTACATCCTATGATTCATATGGCACATGGGCCGGCACATGTTGGAGCATCCTCAATAACGAAGTTGCTTACGCAAGTTTGGGAGCATCCGGAAATTGCCGGCATAGCTAAAAAGATAGTGCAGTCCTGCTTGATATGTCTTCAGTACAATCCTGGAAAAGGGACACAAACTCCAACAGGAGGGTTTGCTACACCAACTGCACCTTTTGAGGTTCTGCAAATGGATTACATCCAGCTTGAACGCTGTAATAATCTAAAGTATGTTCTAGTGGTGGTATGTGCCTTTAGTAAGTGGATAGAGGCATACCCTACGAAAGATAATACAGCTTTTAAAGGAGTTCTTCCCTAGATTTGGTGTTTGCAAACTTTTGTGGAGTGACAACGGACCCCATTTCATTGGGCAAGTGGTTAGTATGTCTTGAAAGGATTGGGAATTAAGCTGAAGTTTCATGCTGCCTTCCACCCACAATCAGCAGGGCTAGTGGAACGATACAATTCTACCCTCAAACTTAAGTTGGCTAAAATCCAGGCTTCCACATCTCTGAAATGGCCTGATGCACTACCCTTGGCATTGCTGTCAATTAGATCAGTGCCACATACACGATCTGGCCTTACACCGTATGAGGTGGTATTTGGAAGGCCTATGAATATTTGGGGAATTCCTAAGCCACGCCCCATACATGATGTACCTTGTGTCTTGATGAGTGACTACCTGTCACAGTTGACTGACAGCTTGCTTTCTATTCATCAACAGGTTCGAGAAGCTCTTCCTGACAGGTCGCAGGGTGATGGTCATGATCTTCGGCCCGGTGACCACGTCATGGTCAAGGTCTTCCAGAGGTCGAACAGCCTAGAGCCCAGGTGGAAAGGCCCTGAGCAGGTACTCCTGGCCACGAGAACTGCAGTCCGAGTGACCAATCGGAAGAATTGGGTCCATTCAACGCACTGCAGAAAAGTGCCGTCTGCCCTGGTGGAACCTGCTGCGCTCGCCGACTATCGACAGATTCTGGACACCGAGAGAGGCCAAGCCACCTCACCTGAGGAACCTGAGGAAGTCTTCCCAGACCACACGATCCCTGGTACATCTCGATATCAGCTGCGACCCCGGAGAGAAACTGCATTGCTGAAAGAGACTGGTTGAGCAACCGTCCTGGGTTAGTGAGAGACTGAGCTGAAGAGGGGGGTCTTTGCTTAGTGACACCCATCTTAACCCTCAGTGAAGAAACCAACGGCTGCCCAGGACTTTAGAGCTCCATCTGCTTTGTTGTTTCAGCATCAAGATGACCATGCCTATGAAAGAGACATCGACTGCTGCGAGAATCTGCGACAAGAAAATTATGTGCATTGTTGGGTTTACTGTCAGTGTGATCATTATGGCAGTAATAACTTGGGTTGTAGAGGAAGTGGCTCCTGTTCGACGAATACTTACTGCTACTACTCCAGCACCTATTGAACACCACTACTTTACTCTCCCTTATCATGAGCAGAAGCATAGACAGTCCTATCTGAACAACACGTTCATCCAGATGTTGCACCACACACATAATGCTACGAACATTACCGACTGTTGGGTGTGTGGAATGATGCCTGCTCATCAGAAAAAGGGAGGAGCACCTTTCATTCCTCTGCCATTTTCACACAATGGTTCTTGTAGGGCTTGGTTTGCACTGCTCTGGGCTACCCATGTTGCTAATATTACTAAATATGATGTAGGAAGACTAAACTACCAGTTGAATAAAGTGTGCTATCCTGATGAAGAAGGAGATTCACCCCGATACCGGAACATGGACTTTAGCCGGTTGGCTATGGACACTATTTACTACCTGGGGCTGGAAACTGTTGAAAATATTATGTATATTATTTGCAATCCTGCTGACATGCTGCCTATGTATACAATGTGGTCCAATGCTTTGCTCCCTCTGTATTACTGCTTGTATACCTGCCAGATGTAATGTTAAGAAAGTGAATGCCCAACGTGTATTAGATCAAGAAGTTAATGAAATGATGAAAATTGACATACAAGATGTTTTTATTGTTCCTTCTAGATTATAGATGTCTTCAGCTAATGCTAAAAGGGTCGTCTGTGGATGTTTGGCAGAGATCACTGTTAGCATGAGCTGAAGCCATTTTGTCTTTGGCAGCCATTTTAGTTGACCATGTGCTCGCCATGTGCTCCTTCCGTCTTTGCTGTTGCCTATCCTTGTGCTTTTCTAGAATAACTATCTATAGTTAGCTCCTGTAACACTGCACATGCTCAGAAAAGTCTGTAGCTGCTCATGCACCTGTCTTAGTCTGTAAATGTCAGGCTGCTCTAACTGATGTCAGCAACTTCATTCTCCTCCTACTTTGTTGACTGAGCATTTTCTGTATGTCCATACATGTGAATAGCTATTCTTGTGTGTGCTTGTACCGCATCCTTTTGAGCTCTTGAGTGGGTATAAAAGACCCACAGTTTCTGTGCTCCTTGTGCTACCTCATACACTGCCTGAGGGTTTTGTATAGATGTAGTTCCACTCATGAGGTTTAATAAACTGTTGTTTTGATATTCCAGCTTCTGTGCCAATCTCTATTTATTGGTCTGAGGACTAGTGCGCAAAGAAGGGCGAACCCCTAGCACCGGTAGGCCTTGGTGAGGTCTACTTCTACATACTTGTACATGTATTCTCACATTTGTAATGCATCTGAAGATGGTAGCTTAAAAGTAAGTAGCTTCTCCTATAGGTGGTCAAATCTTCTTAGTTATGCTCTGTCATTCGGTTGTACTGGAAGACATGTCTTATGTATATAGGTGTTATAGAGCCCCTCAAATATACTATTGAATACCCATGTGCCCTGTATTATAAGCAGAAAGCAATACATATACCTTTTTGTACACATATTTACAGAGTATGCTGTTTGAAACAAAGGTATTCAAGTATTTGTATGTTTATTTTTATGTAACATGTCACTAGTTAAAAGCATAAACACGCATGCATACCTTCACAAACTTGGGCAGACTTACAACAGTGATATGCTTAGGATTGCTGTTTCATATTTGGTAGGCCTAACATTCTGAGGAGTCGATTAATAGTTAACCTTCAAGAGAAAAGTGAGGTTTAAGACGTCTTGGGAGAAGGATTAGTGATTATGCTACTTTGTATGAGTCTGTTGTAAGGTACAGTCGAAGTAGGCCTCTTTCTGAACCTTGTTTGTTCTTTATGCATTTCTCTTGCTTCTTTATGTACCTTTCTTCCTCTTTCTGCACCTCTCTTGCTTCTTTCTATGTCTTTCTTCCTCTTTCTGCACATGTCCTACCTATGTAGGCATAGTTAGAAATTAGCATTTAGAAACCTTAGAAATTCACTGGAAAAAACAGAGGCTTCAGGGACGCTATAGTTAGGAATTAGCAGTGAAAAAACCTTAGAAATTCACTGAAAAAAAGACAGGTTTCAGGGACGTTATAGTTACGCTGATATTTTACTCATACAAAACTTCTGTCGTTATAGTTACCTGAGCTAACTATAACTCCTGCCCCCTCAATGCACTGCTGATGTCATTTGAGATGTCATCAGTGATGTCATCAGTGATGTCACTGACCATGTCATGAGTGATGTAATATGTGACATCACAGTGCATTGCTGGGGCGCGAGTTATAGTTAGCTCAGGTAACTATAACGGCTGAATTTTTTGACTTGGCTATAACTGTGGCGTCGTTTGACCAATCTGCATGAAATTTTGCCCAAAAAGTGTCACGGTGGGTACTATTGATTGGGAAAGTTTGGATTGATTCGTGCTGTGGGGACCGAGAATTTGGGGCACGAAATAAGGTTGCGTTTGTAATGTTAATTCCCATAGGAACCTTAAGCCACCGCTACAGCCCGAACCGCTGAACTTACTTACACCAAATTTGGCAGGGAGGTAGATGTCGGTTCAAGGAAGTGTATTTTGCCTATTTGGTGTAAATCCATTCAGTAGTTTTTGAGAAATGTAAGTTTAAAATTATAGTGATATCTCTGGCCGTGAAGCTTTTGCGAACAAAGACTAGCTCGTGCAGGAAAATGCACTGCTTTGATTTTCTTGCAACACTTCAGCCAGGAAGTGTTGGCAGTCATCTTGGGACTCAGCTTGAAGTCGAGTCCCAGAAAAAAAGTAAAAAATAAAGAAATGGGGGAAGGGTAGGATACCATGACCCCCCAGATATGTTGGGGAGGCCAAAAGGACCCTGCCAGGTTTTAAAAGCATTTTCTTTTTATTTTGCCGCAGATTCGCTGTGGATCCATGACAATTAAAAATAAAAGACGTGTGGTCTCCCACACGTCTTTTTTTAAAACTCCCGGGTGAGCCAAATCCCAGGGACATGAAGGAGGGGGGCTCATGGGGCACCCCTCTTGGGCTTCTTAGAAGCCCTGGGGGCTGCCACCCCCCGGGGCTGAAGCAATGAAAATGCAGGGGGGCTCTTGGCCCCCCGCAGCCCCAGGGACCACCACCTCCCCAGGGCATACTGTACTATTTTTAAAAGGCGCTGACCCGGGGACTGCCACCCCCGGGGCACGTTTAATTACAAATGCAGGGGCCCGCTTGCCCCCCCACTGTCGGGGACTGCCACCTCCCCAGGGCACAATGTATTTTTTTTTTATTGCGGGGGAGGCCTTATGGCATCACCCGCTGCTCCGGGGACCGCTGCCTCCCCAAGGCTATCTACAAGATGGGAGGGGGGCTGCACAGACCCCCTCCAGGAGGCTTGATTGCCCCAGGGGACCGCAACCACTCAGTGGCGGCCCCAGCAATGTGCCCACCCTGGGGACATTGCAGTTTGCTATGGCATGGTGGGACATTTACAGTAGAAGCATTCCACTCAAACCAGGGAACAGCATTTGCCTCTAAGGCTTCCAGGGATACCATGGGAACCCTGGGAGTTGCTGTGCATTCCCCATCACCCTGAGGGAAATTTGATAATGGAAAGGAAGAACAGTGACTTAAAGCAGTCTTTAACAGCTAGAGTATTAGGTTCACATAATAGTTGGACCCATCACCTATATGGAGTCCAGAGAGCTTTAAATAATCTGCCAAGATGTTCTTTGGGTGGCAGGACCCCATTGATGTCCTCTTCAGCATCCAGATGTATGCTCCAGATCTTGATAACCCTGGCACTGTGGCGGCAGATACAACTTTTGACATCAATGAATACTTCACTGTCTTACTGGATCTACAAGATTTCTGTAATGAGTGCTCAAATGAGATTTCCAAATGTTCTGCCACTGATGAAGTGAAGGAGCAACTAGCAACTTCTGATGGATTTTTAAAGTTTGAGATCTAGTATTCAGAAGATTATGGACAAGAAAGAGTTTGGCCCGTCATTCCGAGCACCGGTGCCAGTCCTTGGCATTCAAGGTACCAAAACAGTGATTTTTCCACCGCTTGATAGTTGTATAAATAAACGATTTGCTTCCGTTGATTTGACCAAGCTACATCATGTGGCCAGTCCTGCACAGTAGGCCATGAGGGTCCTGGATAGTTCCCTGCCTCCTATCACAAACCTGCAGGAGATCCCTCTATAAGCATTAAGTAATGCCAGTATTGCTCCTCTCCATCTGGGGACTTCAGATGCTGAAATTCCACTAGTTCCTGTTGCTACTGCTAAATTGGGAATTTTTTTCATGAAGCCCTAATGCTTCTGTGTTCATTCCTGCGGGCCCCCTGTTTGAATCCGTTTGGTAAATTGGGACATACATCACATGTGAGTCTACAGTTTTCTACTGCTATTCCTAACTATGAAGTTGTTTTTACCAACCACCTTTGGAGGTGCCTACCAGCACTCCTTTATCATGTGAGGTCCTTGTTTTTGCACAGACCGCCTCAGGTTACTTTGTTGATATTGATGATTTTTCTTCAAATTCCTCACATACTGCACTGCATGGTGTACATGCATTTCTTCTTTGACTGAAATAGACTTATCTGATTCCTTCATGGTCCTGTCTTTGAGTTGGATTTGTTACAGTTTTTTTTCTTGCTTCTGAATGAACATTACCTTCCAGAACGCTGTGCTCCAGAACTGGTAGCCGAGGTGCTGACGCCTCATTCTTCTTCAGATAAAGTGAGAAGGGATCTGTCCCTTGTGAACATTGCTTCATTTCCTGTTTCTGTTGGAATTTTTTGAAATAAGGTTCCTTTTGATGTTTTTGGTCCTAGAGAAACTTTAGAGATTCCTTATGTGTTTAGGGTCGCTATGGATTAAATAACTACACCACGTTCAATATCTGATGAATGGAATGTAGAGACTATTACAAATATGCATTCTGAATTAGAAATGTATACAGTATTTGAAACTGAAGATTAGTAGTTAAATTCTGCTAATCATAGTGAAATGTTTTGTTATCATCACTATGCACACCATTATTTACATAGATCTGGTACTCCACATACAGTTTTCAATTACACACATTGCCCGAAACCACCAGTGGGTAGTCCAAAAACATATTTGAAAAAGTGTGTATATTTTTCTTGTCACAACCCTTCAGACCCAGTTTCATAATACTATAAGAATAATCCTTCCCCAGCAAAGAAGAATATAGAATATGCTAACCCAAACAAAATTAATTTATTCTAAATCATTTATTTCCCAATTGACCCAAAATGGCTATAAATATTGGAAAGAAACCATTGAATTAAAATGAATTTGGTGAACACTACACTGGCAAGTCCAGGTCATTGATGCTTTATTTAGAGCTTGTCTGATCTCTAGACAAATGCTCTTTCTGAACAAAACAGTGCAACAAACTACTTGCCTGGATCGGGCTAAAATTAAAGCATGCCCTCTATTGCACATTTTGACAATGGCAACCTTTTGCAAATTTTACAGTAAAACATCTCAATAGTGTGGTACAGAATTGATCATATAACTCCTCAATATCAGGTTAAGATGGGTGATTAGTGTGACCAGTCAATACTAATGGTTGTAACACACGTTTTATAAAGTCCTCAATGGATTTTAAATCTAGCAGGACAGACCCTCAGTATATACAGCCACAACATTCAAGGGTGGTTATCATCTGAAGCGTAGGAAAGTTATGCCAGCAATGGTTACAGCATTCCACCTTATCTGTAGTTAAGGAACACCTATCTCTCCTTTTCGGTGACATGGATTTACAAGATTTCTTGTTGAGTAAAAGGTCACAATGTTTTTAACGTTTCATATATGCCACTTACAATAAACTCTGGAAACTTTCTCAGTAAGAAGCTGCTCAACACTTGAGACAAATCGATAGGGTTGATTTGGAAACGCTTTGGCTTATGTGAATAATGGCATGACCATGTTGTTGACTCGCATTTATCCCTTGAACAATAGCTTGTCTGAAACATTTTTAAGTAGGCAGATAAGAAGGTATGTGGGAGAGTTTGGTCCACGAAACCTGGTTTTTGCCCTTCAATTACAGATGTTTGAGTACAGAAACTGAAGTCTTCATTAGCAGAAACAAATGTGAAAGTTCCTTCGCCCATTCATTAGTTTGCGAAGAGATGACACTTCAAGGGGCGTGTAATGCTTCCATGGCTAATTTAGCATGTTATCTGAAGAGCTTCCCAGTCTCCTTGATTCTGTCAGTGTTCTGATTGCTTTCAAATGGAAGTTATTTGATCCTGAATGACCAAGGTTGTTTTAGGATGAAGCCAGGAGTCCCATATGTGGTAACAGTTTCCAGGGTCGTGACTTGTTGTAATAATGTGTTATTTTCACCCACACATGATTAGGGAAGTTACCTTGGGGCCCTCAATTCCTATTTTTAACATTAACTTTGAAAATCACACCTTATTGTTTTGAAAGGACATGGCATGAACATATGCTCGATAAAAAATGTTATTCTTCAAGTTGCAAGGATTTTCTCTGAAGTACAATAGCTATTGCGCACAAACTTGCTGCAGCATTTTTGTGAACCTCTCCGCCAAATATTTAATGCCTCAAATACCAAGGTATTAGTACACTTTTTTAAGTGATTGGGTCTGGCTTTGTTGGCACATTTTTTAGTTTTCAAGTTAATTATTGCGAAGTTAATTAAAGCCATTGCAAAGACATAAAACATTTAAAACAACATGACGTAATATAGTGCAAAACACTGCTGTAGCACAAGTTACAGCGTAATTTAAAATGTCAGTGTATCATTGTTAAAAAGGTTCAATACACATGCAAAAAGATATTGTCCGTGTCTTCTTTAAAATGTAAGAGGGAGGAGCAGGAGGCTGGTTCCTGGCATACATTGTTTTGACTCTGTTGGAAATTGTCTTTTTCAGAAATGCGTTCTGCCAGTGTTTTAGTATTTAAAACTTAATGGTATATTTTCAATAAACCCTTCCCCTTATCGGCGGATTTGAGATAGGAGTTCCATGCGTCCATGACCCACACAGGGCGATGATTATGCCCTGGAGACGGTTCCTGTTGGAGAGCGAGGCTCAGTCGTTGGTATTAGGGGGCATGCAGGGTCAGTGCTGGTTGAGACACCAAAAAGTCCTATAAAGGCGCGTGGAGTGAGTACTGAGCCCAGTCTGCATACTGAGCCCGGCTTTTTTCACCGGGAGGGTTAAAAAGATGTGTAAAGAGTGTAGGGGAAGTTGGAAAGGGGATGTGCAATAGCCCAAAGAATGAGATCTGTCAGGGCTGTTAAGTTTGACAGTACATGATTTTCGCGTTTAAGTGCCAACAAAGTAAAACTCACTGTTTAAGGGTTGTTACATTTTACAGTCAACCCTCAACCCTCCCCCTTATTGACAAATCTAAGGTAGGAGTTCCATGCATGTGTGACCCTTACAAGGTGGTGATTATGCCCTGGGGTCGGTTCCAGATGGGGAGCGAGGCAAAACTAGAGATGTTGCGGCCATATGTTGAGAGTGTCATGTTATGTATTTGATAAGTGTTATTTCCGTTGGGTGTGAGGGTTAATGCCATTGGAGTACTTGTTTGTACTTATGTAGGACCGTTTGCTTAATTACCAGTGGGTCAGTTCCGGGAGATCGGTTAGGAGGGTGCTGCATGCGTTTGCTCATGGTCAGAGGTGCAGCAGAGGGGATGTTAATTTGCACACACTGATTCCTAAATCAGAGAAGTATGTAGCATCTTACAACCCAGGAGAAGTTACTGGTGAGATTGAGACTCTTAGCATTTTATCGGCTTTGGTCAAGAATTTGACCAGGCTAGGGATTGCTTGAGGATAGGAGTCATTCAGGAGAAAGTCAACGGCAGCCTGAATTGTGCGGGTCCCTTGTTTGATCAATGAGTGACAAAGGAATTTTCTGCGATCGTTGTTTAGTGCTGGGCAGATGCAGAGAAGGTGGGGTAAGCACTTGTGGAAATGACCACCGACACTCACTGGTTGTTAGGGCGTGTCGACCAGGGTGGTAAAAGGTCTAGTGATGTGAAGTTTCCCATCCTGATGAGGCAATACTTGATTTTACAGTGCACAGTGAAAGTGTCTGTGAGATATTTTTGGGCCTCTCTTTTATTGTAACTTCTCACTATGAGGTATGCATGCTTTCTGGCCATGAGGGCCTGGCGATCCTGTTCGAATGATTCTTTGTGAAGCGCTATGTTTAACGCTATTTTGAAGTTTTGATGTGGATAGTTTTGATTCTAGAGAGCTGTGGCAGTTTTAAGTTTCAGAGCTTCATGAAAGGCAAGATTCCAAGGATTTTGAGTGTCTGGATTGCTCGTTGAGGATACTTCCAGCCAAATTCGATTTTTCAGTGTGCCTGTTTTTGTATCACGCGTAGCATGTAGGTATTTAGGAATGTGGACCTTCTGTGCCAGAACTTGATTGCACAGCATAAATTCCACTTGGATCTGGGCTGCAGCAGAATGGTTTGGAAGTTTGAACAGTGATTTGAAAACACAGCTCTGGGATTTTTTCAGGAAAGTGCCCAATTTCCCAGGGAAAGCTTCCGAACCACATGCCAGCGTGGGGATGAGTTTGGTTTTTACTATCTTCAATAAAAGTTCTACAGTAGGCTGCATTATTTGTTTGAAGATGGTTTGGAAAGCAAATTCCAAACCACCTTCAAACAAATAAAGCAGCCTAGCTTTGTTAGCACGTTCCAGACTGTATTCTGAGTAATATCATTCTTTTTGCACACTTTGGTTTCCTGTGTATTTAGAGGCATACCGCTTGTGTTTTTCCTGGTCATTGTATTTTGGTCCCATTTTTGTTGCCCCGCAATGAATGTTCCACCTCGAGGTCAAATGGTGATGGACTTACCACATGTTCTGCTGTGTCATGAGCACATGATACGGCACTTTAGAGTGTCTTTACTTCAGGTATTAAACAGGAACTGGTCTTTGTCCTTTAAACCTGTGAGGTTACACTGCACGCAGCCTGTGTTCTACTGTCTGTGGTGTCCTTTTGAGTGTGCAATCTACCTGTGTCTTGTGATGAAATTGGTTCAATCTACAGATACAGATCTACAGGTGCGTCCATTGGGGGCTCATCTTTAGTGCTGTCCTATGAGACTACCATTGCCACAGGGTGCTTACTATGAGCCATCATCTCCAGTCGGCATGGATGCTTCGGCTTCTGGATTCCTGGGATCTGGCCCTCCTACTCTGGGGTGGTTGAGTGAGCTAAAGAATGATGATGGATTAAACCCAGATCAGTTGACTGGGGGTGAGTGTTTGATTTGCTCTAACACTCCGTCCATCATCCCCTTTGGTATCGCTTTGTTTGCCCTACGTTGGCAGGGTATGCCCAGACGTGGGTCCCTTGCTCACTTTGCCACTGGATTCAAGATAGCCTGGCTGATGAGGGTTTTGAACCCGAAACCGGTCCCAGGATGCTTGTTTCCGGTCCAGGGAAGACATGGCTTGGCAGTTCGGGCTGGACTGTTCCCATGAGGCACAGGGTCAGACTTATTTGCATATGGCCATGTCTGAACTGGGGTGGTGGAGTGAGCTAAAGAATGATGATGGATTAAACCCAGATCAGTTGACTGGGGGTGAGTGTTTGATTTGCTCTAACGCTCCGTCCATCATCCCCTTTGGTATCGCTTTGTTTGCCCTAAGTTGGCAGGGTATGCCCAGACGTGGGTCCCTTGCTCACTTTGCCACTGGATTCAAGATAGCCTGGCTGATGAGGGTTTTGAACCCGAAACCGGTCCCAGGATGCTTGTTTCCGGTCCAGGGAAGACATGGCTTGGCAGTTCGGGCTGGACTGTTCCCATGAGGCACATGGTCAGACTGATTTGCATATGGCCATGTCTGAACTGGGGTGGTGGAGTGAGCTAAAGAATGATGATGGATTAAACCCAGATCAGTTGACTGGGGGTGAGTGTTTGATTTGCTCTAACGCTCCGTCCATCATCCCCTTTGGTATCGCTTTGTTTGCCCTAAGTTGGCAGGGTGTGCCCAGACGTGGGTCCCTTGCTCACTTTGCCACTGGATTCAAGATAGCCTGGCTGATGAGGGTTTTGAACCCGAAACCAGTCCCAGGATGCTTGTTTCCGGTCCAGGGAAGACATGGCTTGGCAGTTCGGGCTGGACTGTTCCCATGAGACACAGGGTCAGACTGATTTGCATATGGCCATGTCTGAACTGGGGTGGTGGAGTGAGCTAAAGAATGATGATGCATTAAACCCAGATCAGTTGACTGGGGGTGAGTGTTTGATTTGCTCTAACGCTCCGTCCATCATCCCCTTTGGTATCGCTTTGTTTGCCCTAAGTTGCCAGGGTATGCCCAGAAGTGGGTCCCTTGCTCACTTTGCCACTGGATTCAAGATAGCCTGGCAGATGAGGGTTTTGAACCCGAAACCGGTCCCAGGATGCTTGTTTCCGGTCCAGGGAAGACATGGCTTGACAGTTCGGGCTGGACTGTTCCCATGAGGCACAGGGTCAGACTGATTTGCATATGGCCATGTCTGAACTGGGGTGGTGGAGTGAGCTAAAGAATGATGATGGATTAAACCCAGATCAGTTGACTGGGGGTGAGTGTTTGATTTGCTCTAACGCTCCGTCCATCATCCCCTTTGGTATAGCTTTGTTTGCCCTAAGTTGGCAGGGTATGCCCAGACGTGGGTCCCTTGCTCACTTTGCCACTGGATTCAAGATAGCCTGGCTGATGAGGGTTTTGAACCCGAAACCGGTCCCAGGATGCTTGTTTCCGGTCCAGGGAAGACATGGCTTGGCAGTTCGGGCTGAACTTTTCCCATGAGGCACAGGGTCAGACTGATTTGCATATGGCCATGTCTGAACTGGGGTGGTGGAGTGAGCTAAAGAATGATGATGGATTAAACCCAGATCAGTTGACTGGGGGTGAGTGTTTGATTTGCTCTAACGCTCCGCCCATCATCCCATTTGGTATCGCTTTGTTTGCCCTAAGTTGGCAGGGTATGCCCAGACGTGGGTCCCTTGCTCACTTTGCCACTGGATTCAAGATAGCCTGGCTGATGAGGGTTTTGAACCCGAAACCGGTCCCAGGATGCTTGTTTCCGGTCCAGGGAAGACATGGCTTGGCAGTTCGGGCTGGACTGTTCCCATGAGGCACATGGTCAGACTGATTTGCATATGGCCATGTCTGAACTGGGGTGGTGGAGTGAGCTAAAGAATGATGATGGATTAAACCCAGATCAGTTGACTGGGGGTGAGTGTTTGATTTGCTCTAACGCTCCGTCCATCATCCCCTTTGGTATCGCTTTGTTTGCCCTAAGTTGGCAGGGTATGCCCAGACGTGGGTCCCTTGCTCACTTTGCCACTGGATTCAAGATAGCCTGGCTAATGAGGGTTTTGAACCCGAAACCGGTCCCAGGATGCTTGTTTCCGGTCCAGGGAAGACATGGCTTGGCAGTTCGGGCTGGACTGTTCCCATGAGGCACAGGGTCAGACTGATTTGCATATGGCCATGTCTGAACTGGGGTGGTGGAGTGAGCTAAAGAATGATGATGGATTAAACCCAGATCAGTTGACTGGGGGTGAGTGTTTGATTTGCTCTAACGCTCCGTCCATCATCCCTTTGGTATCGCTTTGTTTGCCCTACGTTGGCAGGGTATGCCCAGACGTGGGTCCCTTGCTCACTTTGCCACTGGATTCAAGATAGCCTGGCTGATGAGGGTTTTGAACCCGAAACCGGTCCCAGGATGCTTGTTTCCGGTCCAGGGAAGACATGGCTTGGCAGTTCGGGCTGGACTGTTCCCATGAGGCACAGGGTCAGACTTATTTGCATATGGCCATGTCTGAACTGGGGTGGTGGAGTGAGCTAAAGAATGATGATGGATTAAACCCAGATCAGTTGACTGGGGGTGAGTGTTTGATTTGCTCTAACGCTCCGTCCATCATCCCCTTTGGTATCGCTTTGTTTGCCCTAAGTTGGCAGGGTATGCCCAGACGTGGGTCCCTTGCTCACTTTGCCACTGGATTCAAGATAGCCTGGCTGATGAGGGTTTTGAACCCGAAACCGGTCCCAGGATGCTTGTTTCCGGTCCAGGGAAGACATGGCTTGGCAGTTCGGGCTGGACTGTTCCCATGAGGCACATGGTCAGACTGATTTGCATATGGTCATGTCTGAACTGGGGTGGTGGAGTGAGCTAAAGAATGATGATGGATTAAACCCAGATCAGTTGACTGGGGGTGAGTGTTTGATTTGCTCTAACGCTCCGTCCATCATCCCCTTTGGTATCGCTTTGTTTGCCCTAAGTTGGCAGGGTGTGCCCAGACGTGGGTCCCTTGCTCACTTTGCCACTGGATTCAAGATAGCCTGGCTGATGAGGGTTTTGAACCCGAAACCAGTCCCAGGATGCTTGTTTCCGGTCCAGGGAAGACATGGCTTGGCAATTCGGGCTGGACTGTTCCCATGAGACACAGGGTCAGACTGATTTGCATATGGCCATGTCTGAACTGGGGTGGTGGAGTGAGCTAAAGAATGATGATGCATTAAACCCAGATCAGTTGACTGGGGGTGAGTGTTTGATTTGCTCTAACGCTCCGTCCATCATCCCCTTTGGTATCGCTTTGTTTGCCCTAAGTTGCCAGGGTATGCCCAGAAGTGGGTCCCTTGCTCACTTTGCCACTGGATTCAAGATAGCCTGGCAGATGAGGGTTTTGAACCCGAAACCGGTCCCAGGATGCTTGTTTCCGGTCCAGGGAAGACATGGCTTGACAGTTCGGGCTGGACTGTTCCCATGAGGCACAGGGTCAGACTGATTTGCATATGGCCATGTCTGAACTGGGGTGGTGGAGTGAGCTAAAGAATGATGATGGATTAAACCCAGATCAGTTGACTGGGGGTGAGTGTTTGATTTGCTCTAACGCTCCGTCCATCATCCCCTTTGGTATCGCTTTGTTTGCCCTAAGTTGGCAGGGTATGCCCAGACGTGGGTCCCTTGCTCACTTTGCCACTGGATTCAAGATAGCCTGGCTGATGAGGGTTTTGAACCCGAAACCGGTCCCAGGATGCTTGTTTCCGGTCCAGGGAAGACATGGCTTGGCAGTTCGGGCTGAACTTTTCCCATGAGGCACAGGGTCAGACTGATTTGCATATGGCCATGTCTGAACTGGGGTGGTGGAGTGAGCTAAAGAATGATGATGGATTAAACCCAGATCAGTTGACTGGGGGTGAGTGTTTGATTTGCTCTAACGCTCCGCCCATCATCCCATTTGGTATCGCTTTGTTTGCCCTAAGTTGGCAGGGTATGCCCAGACGTGGGTCCCTTGCTCACTTTGCCACTGGATTCAAGATAGCCTGGCTGATGAGGGTTTTGAACCCGAAACCGGTCCCAGGATGCTTGTTTCCGGTCCAGGGAAGACATGGCTTGGCAGTTCGGGCTGGACTGTTCCCATGAGGCACATGGTCAGACTGATTTGCATATGGCCATGTCTGAACTGGGGTGGTGGAGTGAGCTAAAGAATGATGATGGATTAAACCCAGATCAGTTGACTGGGGGTGAGTGTTTGATTTGCTTTAACGCTCCGTCCATCATCCCCTTTGGTATCGCTTTGTTTGCCCTAAGTTGGCAGGGTATGCCCAGACGTGGGTCCCTTGCTCACTTTGCCACTGGATTCAAGATAGCCTGGCTGATGAGGGTTTTGAACCCGAAACCGGTCCCAGGATGCTTGTTTCCGGTCCAGGGAAGACATGGCTTGGCAGTTCGGGCTGGACTGTTCCCATGAGGCACAGGGTCAGACTGATTTGCATATGGCCATGTCTGAACTGGGGTGGTGGAGTGAGCTAAAGAATGATGATGGATTAAACCCAGATCAGTTGACTGGGGGTGAGTGTTTGATTTGCTCTAACGCTCCGTCCATCATCCCCTTTGGTATCGCTTTGTTTGCCCTAAGTTGGCAGGGTATGCCCAGACGTGGGTCCCTTGCTCACTTTGCCACTGGATTCAAGATAGCCTGGCTGATGAGGGTTTTGAACCCGAAACCGGTCCCAGGATGCTTGTTTCCGGTCCAGGGAAGACATGGCTTGGCAGTTCGGGCTGAACTTTTCCCATGAGGCACAGGGTCAGACTGATTTGCATATGGCCATGTCTGAACTGGGGTGGTGGAGTGAGCTAAAGAATGATGATGGATTAAACCCAGATCAGTTGACTGGGGGTGAGTGTTTGATTTGCTCTAACGCTCCGTCCATCATCCCCTTTGGTATCGCTTTGTTTGCCCTAAGTTGGCAGGGTATGCCCAGACGTGGGTCCCTTGCTCACTTTGCCACTGGATTCAAGATAGCCTGGCTGATGAGGGTTTTGAACCCGAAACCGGTCCCAGGATGCTTGTTTCCGGTCCAGGGAAGACATGGCTTGGCAGTTCGGGCTGAACTTTTCCCATGAGGCACAGGGTCAGACTGATTTGCATATGGCCATGTCTGAACTGGGGTGGTGGAGTGAGCTAAAGAATGATGATGGATTAAACCCAGATCAGTTGACTGGGGGTGAGTGTTTGATTTGCTCTAACGCTCCGCCCATCATCCCATTTGGTATCGCTTTGTTTGCCCTAAGTTGGCAGGGTATGCCCAGACGTGGGTCCCTTGCTCACTTTGCCACTGGATTCAAGATAGCCTGGCTGATGAGGGTTTTGAACCCGAAACCGGTCCCAGGATGCTTGTTTCCGGTCCAGGGAAGACATGGCTTGGCAGTTCGGGCTGGACTGTTCCCATGAGGCACATGGTCAGACTGATTTGCATATGGCCATGTCTGAACTGGGGTGGTGGAGTGAGCTAAAGAATGATGATGGATTAAACCCAGATCAGTTGACTGGGGGTGAGTGTTTGATTTGCTCTAACGCTCCGTCCATCATCCCCTTTGGTATCGCTTTGTTTGCCCTAAGTTGGCAGGGTATGCCCAGACGTGGGTCCCTTGCTCACTTTGCCACTGGATTCAAGATAGCCTGGCTGATGAGGGTTTTGAACCCGAAACCGGTCCCAGGATGCTTGTTTCCGGTCCAGGGAAGACATGGCTTGGCAGTTCGGGCTGGACTGTTCCCATGAGGCACAGGGTCAGACTGATTTGCATATGGCCATGTCTGAACTGGGGTGGTGGAGTGAGCTAAAGAATGATGATGGATTAAACCCAGATCAGTTGACTGGGGGTGAGTGTTTGATTTGCTCTAACGCTCCGTCCATCATCCCCTTTGGTATCGCTTTGTTTGCCCTAAGTTGGCAGGGTATGCCCAGACGTGGGTCCCTTGCTCACTTTGCCACTGGATTCAAGATAGCCTGGCTGATGAGGGTTTTGAACCCGAAACCGGTCCCAGGATGCTTGTTTCCGGTCCAGGGAAGACATGGCTTGGCAGTTCGGGCTGAACTTTTCCCATGAGGCACAGGGTCAGACTGATTTGCATATGGCCATGTCTGAACTGGGGTGGTGGAGTGAGCTAAAGAATGATGATGGATTAAACCCAGATCAGTTGACTGGGGGTGAGTGTTTGATTTGCTCTAACGCTCCGCCCATCATCCCATTTGGTATCGCTTTGTTTGCCCTAAGTTGGCAGGGTATGCCCAGACGTGGGTCCCTTGCTCACTTTGCCACTGGATTCAAGATAGCCTGGCTGATGAGGGTTTTGAACCCGAAACCGGTCCCAGGATGCTTGTTTCCGGTCCAGGGAAGACATGGCTTGGCAGTTCGGGCTGGACTGTTCCCATGAGGCACATGGTCAGACTGATTTGCATATGGCCATGTCTGAACTGGGGTGGTGGAGTGAGCTAAAGAATGATGATGGATTAAACCCAGATCAGTTGACTGGGGGTGAGTGTTTGATTTGCTCTAACGCTACGTCCATCATCCCCTTTGGTATCGCTTTGTTTGCCCTAAGTTGGCAGGGTATGCCCAGACGTGGGTCCCTTGCTCACTTTGCCACTGGATTCAAGATAGCCTGGCTGATGAGGGTTTTGAACCCGAAACCGGTCCCAGGATGCTTGTTTCCGGTCCAGGGAAGACATGGCTTGGCAGTTCGGGCTGGACTGTTCCCATGAGGCACATGGTCAGACTGATTTGCATATGGCCATGTCTGAACTGGGGTGGTGGAGTGAGCTAAAGAATGATGATGGATTAAACCCAGATCAGTTGACTGGGGGTGAGTGTTTGATTTGCTCTAACGCTCCGTCCATCATCCCCTTTGGTATCGCTTTGTTTGCCCTAAGTTGGCAGGGTGTGCCCAGACGTGGGTCCCTTGCTCACTTTGCCACTGGATTCAAGATAGCCTGGCTGATGAGGGTTTTGAACCCGAAACCGGTCCCAGGATGCTTGTTTCCGGTCCAGGGAAGACATGGCTTGGCAGTTCGGGCTGGACTGTTCCCCTGAGGCACAGGGTCAGACTGATTTGCATATGGCCATGTCTGAACTGGGGTGGTGGAGTGAGCTAAAGAATGATGATGCATTAAACCCAGATCAGTTGACTGGGGGTGAGTGTTTGATTTGCTCTAACGCTCCATCCATCATCCCCTTTGGTATCGCTTTGTTTGCCCTAAGTTGCCAGGGTATGCCCAGAAGTGGGTCCCTTGCTCACTTTGCCACTGGATTCAAGATAGCCTGGCAGATGAGGGTTTTGAACCCGAAACCGGTCCCAGGATGCTTGTTTCCGGTCCAGGGAAGACATGGCTTGACAGTTCGGGCTGGACTGTTCCCATGAGGCACAGGGTCAGACTGATTTGCATATGGCCATGTCTGAACTGGGGTGGTGGAGTGAGCTAAAGAATGATGATGGATTAAACCCAGATCAGTTGACTGGGGGTGAGTGTTTGATTTGCTCTAACGCTCCGTCCATCATCCCCTTTGGTATCGCTTTGTTTGCCCTAAGTTGGCAGGGTAAGCCCAGACGTGGGTCCCTTGCTCACTTTGCCACTGGATTCAAGATAGCCTGGCTGATGAGGGTTTTGAACCCGAAACCGGTCCCAGGATGCTTGTTTCCGGTCCAGGGAAGACATGGCTTGGCAGTTCGGGCTGAACTTTTCCCATGAGGCACAGGGTCAGACTGATTTACATATGGCCATGTCTGAACTGGGGTGGTGGAGTGAGCTAAAGAATGATGATGGATTAAACCCAGATCAGTTGACTGGGGGTGAGTGTTTGATTTGCTCTAACGCTCCGCCCATCATCCCCTTTGGTATCGCTTTGTTTGCCCTAAGTTGGCAGGGTATGCCCAGACGTGGGTCCCTTGCTCACTTTGCCACTGGATTCAAGAAAGCCTGGCTGATGAGGGTTTTGAACCCGAAACCGGTCCCAGGATGCTTGTTTCCGGTCCAGGGAAGACATGGCTTGGCAGTTCGGGCTGGACTGTTCCCATGAGGCACAGGGTCAGACTGATTTGCATATGGCCATGTCTGAACTGGGGTGGTGGAGTGAGCTAAAGAATGATGATGGATTAAACCCAGATCAGTTGACTGGGGGTGAGTGTTTGATTTGCTCTAACGCTCCGTCCATCATCCCCTTTGGTATCGCTTTGTTTGCCCTAAGTTGGCAGGGTATGCCCAGACGTGGGTCCCTTGCTCACTTTGCCACTGGATTCAAGATAGCCTGGCTGATGAGGGTTTTGAACCCGAAACCGGTCCCAGGATGCTTGTTTCCGGTCCAGGGAAGACATGGCTTGGCAGTTCGGGCTGGACTGTTCCTATGAGGCACAGGGTCAGACTGATTTGCATATGGCCATGTCTGAACTGGGGTGGTGGAGTGAGCTAAAGAATGATGATGGATTAAACCCAGATCAGTTGACTGGGGTTGAGTGTTTGATTTGCTCTAACGCTCCGTCCATCATCCCCTTTGGTATCGCTTTGTTTGCCCTAAGTTGGCAGGGTATGCCCAGACGTGGGTCCCTTGCTCACTTTGCCACTGGATTCAAGATAGCCTGGCTGATGAGGGTTTTGAACACGAAACCGGTCCCAGGATGCTTGTTTCTGGTCCAGGGAAGACATGGCTTGGCAGTTCGGGCTGGACTGTTCCCATGAGGCACAGGGTCAGACTGATTTGCATATGGCCATGTCTGAACTGGGGTGGTGGAGTGAGCTAAAGAATGATGATGGATTAAACCCAGATCAGTTGACTGGGGGTGAGTGTTTGATTTGCTCTAACGCTCCGTCCATCATCCCCTTTGGTATCGCTTTGTTTGCCCTAAGTTGGCAGGGTATGCCCAGACGTGGGTCCCTTGCTCACTTTGCCATTGGATTCAAGATAGCCTGGCTGATGAGGGTTTTGAACCCGAAACCGGTCCCAGGATGCTTGTTTCCGGTCCAGGGAAGACATGGCTTGGCAGTTCGGGCTGGACTGTCCCCATGAGGCACAGGGTCAGACTGATTTGCATATGGCCATGTCTGAACTGGGGTGGTGGAGTGAGCTAAAGAATGATGATGGATTAAACCCAGATCAGTTGATTGGGGGTGAGTGTTTGATTTGCTCTAACGCTCCGTCCATCATCCCCTTTGGTATCGCTTTGTTTGCCCTAAGTTGGCAGGGTATGCCCAGACGTGGGTCCCTTGCTCACTTTGCCACTGGATTCAAGATAGCCTGGCTGATGAGGGTTTTGAACCCGAAACCGGTCCCAGGATGCTTGTTTCCGGTCCAGGGAAGACATGGCTTGGCAGTTCGGGCTGGACTGTTCCCATGAGGCACAGGGTCAGACTGATTTGCATATGGCCATGTCTGAACTGGGGTGGTGGAGTGAGCTAAAGAATGATGATGGATTAAACCCAGATCAGTTGACTGGGGGTGAGTGTTTGATTTGCTCTAACGCTCCGTCCATCATCCCCTTTGGTATCGCTTTGTTTGCCCTAAGTTGGCAGGGTATGCCCAGACGTGGGTCCCTTGCTCACTTTGCCACTGGATTCAAGATAGCCTGGCTGATGAGGGTTTTGAACCCGAAACCGGTCCCAGGATGCTTGTTTCCGGTCCAGGGAAGACATGGCTTGGCAGTTCGGGCTGGACTGTTCCCATGAGGCACCGGGTCAGACTGATTTGCATATGGCCATGTCTGAACTGGGGTGGTGGAGTGAGCTAAAGAATGATGATGGATTAAACCCAGATCAGTTGACTGGGGGTGAGTGTTTGATTTGCTCTAATGCTCCGTCCATCATCCCCTTTGGTATCGCTTTGTTTGCCCTAAATTGGCAGGGTATGCCCAGACGTGGGTCCCTTGCTCACTTTGCCACTGGATTCAAGATAGCCTGGCTGATGAGGGTTTTGAACCCGAAACCGGTCCCAGGATGCTTGTTTCCGGTCCAGGGAAGACATGGCTTGGCAGTTCAGGCTGGACTGTTCCCATGAGGTACAGGGTCAGACTGATTTGCATATGGCCATGTCTGAACTGGGGTGGTGGAGTGAGCTAAAGAATGATGATGGATTAAACCCAGATCAGTTGACTGGGGGTGAGTGTTTGATTTTCTCTAACGCTCCGTCCATCATCCCCTTTGGTATCGCCTGGTTACACTACCAGCTGCTACATCATCTGCATCTGCTGATTGAGCAGGATATGATCATGTTTGTTCTTTGAAATTTGCTGTTCATGCCACTGCGAATCTATCATCTGCAGATGCGGGTTCCTTCCTGGACCCCACTGATTCTCCAAACAAGGCAAACCTTTTGGGAACCTCCTAGATTGATAATTCAGCCCCTTGCTTTTAAAACAAATTGACTTTTTTATTAGTTTTTTTTTTATTAGTTGTGTGCTTTTAATTGCCATTTTAATGGGTTTCATCTGCTTCTGTTTTTAAAGTGAATTGCATTTTATAATCATTTCGCTTGACATTTTAGGCTGACTTTTATGCTATTCATTTTGAGCTGAGTCTCCTTCCAGCCCAGGGGGAGGGTGTTGTGAAGTATATTTAGGCCCGCGCTGCATCTCTATTTTAGATTACATGTTTTAGCTTGACATATTTTTCTAATGGTGACCTTTTACATGTTTTCACATTAATACAATAATGTACTGAGAAGCAAGTGTATTTGCAGCTTATTCCTAGTAGCTGTTGCTGCCTTGTTGTCTGTACACTCTCTCCAAGACTAGACACATAGAATTTACTTATGTTGTCTGTTGTGCTTATGTTGTCCATCGGAGAGAGCTCTGAGGCTCCAGACAAAAAACTGCATCAGCTCTGCACCTTTTAAATACTGAAAGATGAATGGTGTTTTTATTATATGAACAGTCTCTGTTACATTCAGCAGATGAGTACTTCTGCTGGGATTATCTGGGAACACGGTGCACTGTAACTGAGATACAGCCTGCTGACTCTGACCACTTTACTGCAAGGAACGTAGCCTGTTCTAAATGAGATGGGCCTCTTGGCACATCATACTCAGGTATGAGGGGTTAGGCTACCCCAATGGTTCTGGCAGAGGGTATTCCCACTATGCTCTCGTTAGTGTACATAGTAGTAGATAGGAGTGTAATGCAGTAGTAACTTTACCATAGTTGAATTGTTTATCTTTTTCACCATTCTCATAACGCTGGTTACAATGCTTTGTATACAAGTATTGATTGTTTCAATAAATGGTTGAAAATTTATTTTGTATATATTTCTTGTATTTACCTTGGGCATGAAGAGTAATGCAGTTCTACTTAATTCGTAGGAACCGTATAACAATATGGTAATGGTATTGGTGATTTGGGGAGCCTAAAAGGGCCTGGAACTTCCCCTACACTATTGCCATTTGTTAGCTGTTGGTGTATCCATCCCTGAGAAGGGTGCAACTGAAATTCATAGAAAATTCAAAGGGTTTCATGATTTCCAGATTTTGTATTACAGAAGGACAGTAAAGGGCAACATGGTGTCGTTATTTAAATTAAGAGACCTGCATTGTGCATCAGAGGTGCTCCCACAGATGTATCTGCAACTTTTTTAAATTGCTATGCGTCATGGCCCATGAGCCTAGCAAGGCTTTAATTGCTGGGGGCATTGTAGCATCTCTAAGAGGTTCTTGCCATATCATGCTGAAATCAGGAAAGTTCTATTTGTCTGACCATTTGATGATGACCCATACCAAGGGTGAGACTAATTCTGATAGGTTGCTGGGGTTTAAGAGGAAGAAACTTACGCTCATATTTGTAATGTTAAAAAATGATGTCGTCCAATATGCATCTTTTGGTTTGTAGTTCTTTTATTTAATGTAGATTAACAGGTGCGCAAACAAAGGAAGAGAAATCAGCCGACACTTGTTTCACCCTCAGGGCCTATATGGCCAAGGGCTTTCTCAAGGCTGTGCGTTACAAAAAACACCCACATTGGTAAACAATAGTGTTAAGTGCATGATTAAAACTATAACCATATATGCCATGGTTATGCATTCAGAGAGGCACATAGTATTAGGGGAGGATTAGCCACTGGGTCTAGTATCCCACTGGCCACTTGCACCCACACCCCTAATGCCCTAAAATCTAGGATTCAAGGGGCACCTCTGGCACCAGAACCTCAAATCTAATTTGACTAGCAGCAAATGACAAAGAAGAGACCCAAGTCTGTGACTTCAGGACCTACACATAGAAAGGGTACAAAACTATGAACCTGTGGAAACCACCGTGCAACTGCATGACGTCGACTTGTCTCAGATCAGATAAACTTCTTTCCCAGCATGAGGAACTTCTCTGAGAGTCAAAGGCAATTTCAGAACTCCCTTGGACTTGAGGCACTAGTCACCTGCAGCCCTCAGCTACCGAACGCTCCTGTGACAAAAGATTCACTGACGCTTGAACCTGCTGAGGGATTGCCCAAAAGTAAATGCCCTAGTGTATTGTGGGAAACTTAGTCCTGACCTCCAGCAAGTTTCAGGTGGCTACTGATTTACCCGGGACTGCAGGACATAGAAATAACGTCACATTAAGCTTGCCGCTGCCAAGGCTTTTTGGTAGCCAGCCCGGCTACCACTACCTTTGTTTGACGCTGCACCTCGAGGGAACTCCACAACACCTTCAACCAACCACTTAGTGGATCCGTTGTTGACTTTTTGCATCCGTTTCCTCACCAGCACCATCTGAGCGGTAAAACCAGCTCCATCGCGGATCCACTCTTTAGCACCAGGGACAGCCAGCACCACTCGGCACCCGGGCTCTACGAGCCAAGTAAAATTTGACTGACTGGAGTGGCCTGGTCCTGGGACCCTCATCAACTTACCCTCCCAGTTGGTTCCGCGCAACTCGACCCGCAAGTGACTTATTGTCACTAGTGCTTTTTCCCATTGACCGCAATGTTAAAGTCCTGCAGTATTGAATTGCACTGATTTATTGTTCATTCTAAAATCCATAATTCTGGTTATACTCATATGATTGTCTTTGTTTTGGTTTTTAAATCTATTTAAAAATCTGCTTTATTTTTCATAAATTGGAGTTGGATTTCTTTCGAGTTGTGTCAATTACTTATCGCCCATGTTGGTACTCTGAAATGCTTAACACATGTTCCTCTAGTAAAGCCTGACTGCTCTGTGCCACTCTATCAAGACTAAGCTAAGGATTTATTAGTGTGAATTCAAAAACCCTATTTTGGGGTATTGTGAGATTGTTACATAATGAAGCCCAATCAGTCTCACTGCATAATACTCCACTTTCCTACACTGCATAAATCTTTTGTAATTGTGATCAACTCCTCACGATCCCAATGATCCAATAAATATTTCCTGATATTCTGGTTCATGAAACTATTTCTTTCTCCTTTTATAGTAATAAGCATAGTTGCAGTCCTATCATAAATGTATCAATGTTTGACTGGATGCAAGAAACATTTTCCTTTTGGCATGGGCTCTAGGGAAAATTCAGCCGCAATATAGATTTGATTACTTTTGTATATAAATGGGCTACTTTGTTTACTGACTAAGGAGATAACCTGTCAGGGTGATTGTGACATAGGAAGCCAACTATGAGGGGACTCTGGACATCTACCTTCATAGATTTTCCAGGGTAAGCTGTCTAAGCATTTTGAAATTCTAAGGAAGGTTTGAAAGTGTGCATAGTGAGTCCCACTTGAAATGTCACCAGGAAAGCAAACTTATCATATGTTTCTAGATCTTATTGCTGTCCCAAAAATCTTAGATTGGCCTGATGATGCCTGTTTCCAAGTCAATTCTCTCTGTAAATCAAATCTACAATTTGTGTCCTAGGTCGGACTTTTGTTTATCCAGTCAGTGATACCCTCTGCTGCCCAGTCCAATCAGGCTAGAAAGGATGCCAAGTCCATCCTTAAAGATGTCAATTCAGTTACCAGCATTGAATTATCTTCTTGAACTGATCTCTTGGTTGCCTTCTTTGTTGTAACCCCCCTAAGCAGGGTCTTGGTGGTGATTTCCTGCACTCTAGCAGAGGAGACAATTGAGCAGCCATGGTTCATTTCCCTTAAACTTCCCCTTCAAAGAGTAGCTGACAGGATGGTTTGAGTGTCGGCATTTGGAAGTGAGATCCATGGGAGGTGCGGATGCAGCTGTTCAGATGTAGGGAACCTGTCATTTTTGGAAAGTAAGCAAGCTCTGCAGTAAGAATGTCCAGCCATTGAATACTTCCAAAAGAATTTGACCCTCCCCCATGGTCTAAACCACTAAGGACAGTGTTAGCCCTTGGCCAACTGCGTTACTAACAACCTTGCCTCAATAGTGCTTCTAGAGGTGTAATGTGTTCCAGGAGGCATCCGGCATCTGTCATATGATGTCATAGAATCACAGTACTTCTTTTCAGTGTGGCCTGGTGATAAAGAGACACAATGGGAGCAGCTAAGCTCTACCTTCTCTCTGTGGTTGTATGACAAAATGTAAAAAAAACACAATATTGTTTCAGAAAAGGTTCTCAGACTTGTTAATCTGTTTAACTTCCATCAACCAGTGCACCCAGGAACCAACGGGCAAGCTTTCTCATCCCTTACAGTCCATTAACTAGTGCAACTAGTAAACAGTAGTCACCCATCAAAGTTCCCCATTGGCACATTTCCAGCTTGACTGAATATCCTACTTCTGTTGACCACCAGAGGTAGCCCCCTCTACTTTTTTAACAGCTCACTAAATTAGTGGGTATTCTTAGATCTGTGGAAACTGGCAAGAATAAAACCATTGTTATAGAAACTGTCACTTAATTCACTGAGCCTAAATAATTTTCACCCTATCTTTCCACTATGTTACCTAAGTTTGTGTAAGTTGTTGTTTTTTATCATCTACAAATATTTGCAGTTGTAAATAGCCTTATTGTTGATTACCTATCATGCTTTTAGACTGGCCTTGTCACCAAACTGGTGGTATTATGTCCTTGGAAGACCTATGATAGCTGATTGAGAACACCATTAGAACTGTTGGACGTGTTCAACATCATCAATCACCTTAGCAGAGTCAGATTTGTCTTTGGTTCTTGATTGAGCAAATCCTTCCTAATAAAAGAACTAAAACTGTGGCCCTACTCCTTTTTTTTTAATCTAAAGGCAAGTCGTAATCTGTGGCTTTCTGCATGAATTCATTCTTTCCTAATTTCTTTTCAAGCTTTACATGCAGCACCTTAATATTCTACCATACAGGCATCCACTTGTATATGTACACTGGTATATTTTCATATTGTTACATCTGAAGACCCACAGATGACCCAACCAAGGTACTATCACCTTGTCGGAGGTTTTATCAATAATCTAGTAGTGGGTGACAATCAAGTTACTGTAGTTAAACTATCTAAAGTAGTGAGCAGTCTTTGTTTTCTGCTGTGGCCAAAAAGGTCACTAACCCCACATCTCTCAAATAAGCATCGGTAAGAAGAAGCAGGAATTCATGCCAACCTACTTATTATGCTGATCAACGCTCTAATTTATCAAGACTCTACTATTCTAATCCTGTCTATTAAGACTCTAAACTATTCCATTATCTTGTCTAACCCTAAATGTCCTTGCAGTGCATGGTGGTCCGAGGTAGGAAAATCAAACAAAGACCCCCAACATGAACCCAGACAATTCTACATGACTTTGCACATCCCTGATAGTGAATGATGTGGGCTGCAGCATGAGATCGTGGTCCACTAATTTGTTTTTTTATTTATCTGGTTGATTAAGCATCAAGTGACCAAGCTCTCACCTGGAAAGAAAACTCTCCATTGAGCTGCAAAGAGGCTGTGAAAACATAGCCATATATTTGTTATTGTTTTTATTGAAATACATACTTTCACAAATCAGTTTGTAGCAATATATTTTAAAATTAAGTATTGATGTTGTTTCTTGTTAATTTGAAGTATCCTTTATTCTCAAATATGCTTGGTAAGATTCATGGATCTAGTAGGCATAAAAACATTTATGTAGAGGAGAACGTTTGCACATTTTTGTAAAGCATAACATCATTTTCATTGCTGGCAACTAGAAGCGGGATTAGCGGAGACAACTGAACTTAATATTTATGGAAGATATCCTCTCCTTAATAATGTCTTGGGCTTTCTCTAGTAGAAGATTCTGCGACCTGCTCAATACACAGCTTTTTTCTGAAAGAAACACGTTTCTGACACGATTCAATTCCATTGGCTTGTATTGAATAGAGAGAAAACATATAGAAACTGTACTACATATCATGTGTTTTGCATTAGGTTCAAACAGGCCCTTTTCTGGCAAGAGCTCTAGTCAGTTAAAATGACAACTGTCTTTTAATTATTATCTTGCCACTTTGTATTAAACTTATATTAGATTGGAGAGCTTTCAGATGTGTTGTCTTTTACTTTTATGGCAAGAAAAACAAGGTGATGGATGGAATGCTTGAACTAATCTCAGACACTGGCAAACACTTGGGATGTATCCTAATCCAGCGTTTTTCTCCTGCCATGCCACCTACGTTTGGACCCAGCCAACCTCTCTCAGAGGATAACTTTGGGTTGCCTTGCTACATTTAATAAGTCCTAGGGTATTATTGGGAACAGGTAAGCATTTCATCTGTGGTTTCTATGAAATTGTAATTAAAAATCCTCTTTAATGGTAAAGTCGGATTTTGAATTACAATTTTGAAAATGCTACTTTTAAAAAGTTACAGTAACAACAATTTACCTGGACTGAAATTATTACACCAGCTGTATGTCTTATAGTGTCCCAACCTTGCTGATTTAATTGATCAAACCCCTTGGTTTATACTTTCAGAAAGTTGACATTTTCCTGCCCTTGCTATTTAATGCCTGCAGACTGTCCTAGGTCACATGTCTGGGTGTAGTTGGCAGTTGGACTTTCTTAATTCCTCCAACACAGTCACACAATAGAGGGATTAGGTGTGCCTGATTGGGTCATCAACTGACAGGATGGGGTGAAGGGTGGAACTGGGAACAGCCCCTCTTGCAACTGAAAAGGCTTTGGTCTGCCTTCACACAAAGGACTTGTCACCACTGCATTGTCCCTGTAGCCGGATTGGCTACAGGACAGGAGAGGCAGGGTACTTCAAGCACTTCAAAGCAACTTTTCTAGAAACTTCTCCTACTTCAAAGAAGGCAGCAGGTGTAAAAAAGAGACCCTCAGACACACTCACCAGTTCACTTTCTGGACCTGTGGATTGGCTCTCAGAGGACTGCCTGCTGCTGTGGCCTGCTGTGTACTCCACAAGACAGCTTTGCTGCACCTGGAAGACCTGCCCTGCTACTTGAGTCCTGCTTCATCACTTGAACCAGGACTACCAGAAGGACTCCAAGGGGCTGATTAGGGTCTTAGGGACTTAAAAAGGTGCAAACCATCTTGAACGTGCACCTGGATTCAGCCTGAGTGAGTCCTAACCCCTCCAGGGGTGCACTCCAGTCCTTGATCATTGGTGGTGGTGCTAAAGGTGGCCATATAGCCAAAAGCCATAATTTGGGATTTTTCTTGTGTTGTGTGTTCACTTTAATACTGTTTTTGTGCTGCATAAATACTTAACACCTTGCCTCTAAGTTAAACCTGGCTGTTTTTGATGCCAAGCTACCAAAGGTTAAGCACAGGTTAATTTAGTGACTTTTGTAGTTCATCCTGACAGAGATTGTGGCTGTTGCTTGTACACGGGTCACCCCCATTCTACTAACAACCCAATTTCTCACACGTACAGGCTGTCTTTTTTGGGATCAAGAGAAGGTTGATTTGCACATGGTCAGTCCCTGCCTGCAATGATTTAGAAGGAGTAAAAAATGATGGTCTAAAGGGGTCTGCTGGGGTTCACCATTCTCTAGGGTGGAAGTTTCTTTTCACTGTTAATATAAGCATTGAACGCAAAATACCATTGTTGGGCTAAGTGGACTAGAGGAATGGTGGTTGTAATACATATCTAGTTAATAATGTGAACACTACAGAATTGAGCACTTAGGGGGTCATTACGATACCCGGCGTAAAAAAATCCGCCAGGCATGAAAGCGGCAAAAATCTGCCCGCACACACCGTCTGAACACCGACCACGCCATTACGATGACACAAACTGAAAACCGCCATCGGCGGAAAAACCACACAAGATACCGCCCGCCATCGTCCGAGTCGGAGTCAAACCGCCCGCCACGGACGGAAACACGCACGACAACACAAAACCGCCCGCCCTCACGGCCGACACACCGCACGTGAAATTACGATCGCACTGCCATGAGCGCGGGAAAACTACAAATATACCGCCCGCCAGCGCAAACAACGCCGATGAGAATCGACACGGCAGAAGCCATGGCGCCCACGTCCCTGCACAGAAACCATCCGCTGACAAAAACAATCGCACACAACATGGCCAACAAGTCCACACAGCAAGGCACGCACAAATACACAAGCACAGTACACATCCCGAAAACACCCCCTGGACAAACAAAAACTACAAAGGCCAGAACACCAGACACAACACACCTGAAAACAACAGACCATGAGGACACACCCACTTAGGTAAGTACAAAAGCAGCACTCCCACAGACCACAACCCCTTGCAACATTGCAAACTAGAGAGGAGAGGAGAGGACACAGTGACACAGCAAGGACAGCAGCACACCACAGAAACGCACACATCACAACCACCACCACCACCACCACCAAACACCGGCACCACAAACCCCCTGCACATTATACAACACACACCGCACCAGCACCACAAACACCATGGCACCACAAAGAATGCCCAAGTTCACGCCCATTGAGCTGACGGTCATGGTCGACGAGATTATCAAGGTGCACCCACAAATCTATGGGAACCTGGTCCAGCACACACCACTAGCCACCAGAAACAGAATGTGGAACCGGATCGTAGACCAGGTCAATGCAGTCGGGACCCTGCCCAGGAACAGAGTTGAAATAAACAAACGGTGGAATGACGTCAAGAGCCTGGTCAAGAAGAAGGAGAGCAAGAACAGAGAGCTGGCTGCCGTCACTGGCGTAGGGAATCCCGCGCTCTTCAAGACCTTCAAAGCGTGGGAGGAGAAGGTGCGAGTCATTATACATCCGGAGATCCTCGCCGGATTAGCAGGGGGAGTGGAGGCTGGTAAGTACAAACTAATGTATACCAGCACACCGCTATGTACTCACATGCACTACCACCATGCCACAGCTCCCAGGGACAAACACCCCCATGTCCAGCACCCAATACACAACACATCACACACACATGCAACAGACACCACCACACACAGCCCAAACCGAACAACTGTAAGATACGTGGGGGCATGTGTACACTCAGCCAGCCACGTAACCACCAACAGGTCCCCAAGTATGCCAGAAGCGCCACAACGAGCACCCACCACACCCATGTGTCCGCCATGGCTGGACTAACCGACAAGTAACAGGTAAGTGGCAGGAACACAAAGTGCAGTGGGTGGGAGGGTGGACAGCCCAAGTACAACACACACCAGGCCCCTAGTCCCACAGCACAGCAAGGAGGAGCATCCCCCACACCCCACAGCCACGTGTCAGCCACCGCAGTGCACACCGACAGCCGAAAGGTAAACATCACGGTCCACAACAATCGGTGTCAGTGGGTGTCCAGCCATCACCACGACCCACAACACCGCCCCCACCCCCACAGACCTGCAACATGGAGCACCCCCCCGCTTAGAACCATGTGGCATCCAGTACAGTGCACGCACGAACAACCTGCAGGTGGGAAACTGGACAGGGCTGGATTACTGGAGGCATGAGGACCGTAACACGACCAACACATGGGACATGTCACGTAGCAGACGAACACGCAGCACCGCCCACCGTCACGAACAAGTGAACAATGTGCACACGGACATGAACCACAGACTCACACCCCACATGACCCATCACAGACACAGCAACACCCAAGGAGCCACGTCTGCATGCACAAGCCACACTGAACATAGTACCACACGGCAGCCACTGTGCAACCCATCACACACAACCAAAACACCATTGAAGTCCTGTACATGTAGCCCCTACTGCCTGTCAACCACACACCCCACAACTACGCCTATGTAAGACAAACAACACTAGACGCAACAGAGCGGAACAACATAAATGCACACGAACACCACTGTACCCATCAAACACACAGACACACCATGCACATACAACATACCATCCATCCCATCCGTCAGCCCCAGTCTCATGAAAGGCATGTCATCCGCACAGCTGCCACACATACAGCAGTCACGCTAAGAGACATGCCCATGACCAACCATGTGCCAGAAGTCAATGAAGCGCACGCCACACTGTGAGCAACAACACACAACATGGGCCACCCCCCGAGCACTGCAGTGATGCACATGGCACAGGGCAGCACGCACACCAAGGAGATGGGACAACTGCAATACGTTGGGTGGCACACAACCATCACTCACTCATAACGATGCGTCCAATGCCATGTCCAGTAATCACAACAGACAGCAAATATGCAGGCCATGTCAGGCATGCACACACCTCAGACCATGCACTGTCATGCTGCCACAACACATGTCATGTTCGGCACCCATGGCTCACAGCATGTACCCCAAAAGCATATTCCCTCCCAAATGCGAATCTGGGGCATGGCCCCCATGTTGCCATATGCGTTCCTAAGCGTTCCATTTGAACCCCAAAAGCATATTCCCTCCCAAATGCGAATCTGGGGCATGGCCCCCATGTTGCCATATGCGTTCCTAAGCGTTCCATTTGAACCCCAAAAGCATATTCCATCCCAAATGTGAATCTGGGGCATGACCCCCATGTTGCCATATGCGTTCCTAAGCGTCCCATTTGAACACCAAAAGCAAAGTACAAACCAGACCCAGGATGGGCCAGGAGCCCGCATACACCAGAGTCACAATAAGTAGGGGCACAGCAACACACCCATCGGCATGGCCAATCCGTCCCATGCCACATGTGCACAGCACACAGTCCCATTGCCAAGCACACACAACTACAAATGGTACAGCCACACACACGCCTCCGGGAAACCCATGTACGAGATTGCACGAACTGTGAATGTCAGACGACAAATACATACTTCGCCAGGTGCAACACAATAACAAATCTCATTCTCTCCACAGGTGACGAACTGCTGGATGCTGGGGATGGAGACAGCAGCCAGCACAGCCAGCCTACAAGCCCCCAACGAGGACACACGGATGTGGAGGATCTGTCCTCCTCTTCGGACACGGACCACCAAGCAGGCCCATCTGGTGTGGCAGGGCCCAGCCGCTCCCCAGGACCCCTCCTACCCACCAACCCATCATCCAGGGCTGCTGAACATTCCCAGCCCCCTGCTGCCACTGTCGTTGCGGCCACACCCACGGTCATTGCGGCCACACCCACGGGCATTGCGCCCACACCCACGGTCATTGCGGCCACTCCCAGTGCCGCAACCGCCACCATCGCCGCACCGACCACCACCGCCGCCACCACGTCTTCGCTGGCACCAGCCCCAGTGCAGGTGGTGGCCCGGCCGACTGGATCCACCCTGGGAGCCAGGGCGAGGACCGTGGTGGGCAATGTGGCTAGTGGGCAGGCCGGTGGCAGCAGTACTGGTAGGAGGAGCAGGGTCAGGGAAATGCCAGTCTCCCCTGGGAGCCATGCCCTGCCTCAAATGGCCAGAGTCCTTGGGGCCTATGAAGAGGCCCAAGGACAATGGGCCAGGTCTGCTTCAGACACGCGGGAGGTGCTGGGGGTGCTGAGGTCCATGGACGCCCGTATGGGCCAACTCGTGGACCTCATGGGCCAGCTGGTGGTGAGGTCACAGCCAGGGACAGCAGCTCCACCACCGCCACCACCTGCCGGGGCGCAGGGTCGAACAACAGTGTCCAGTTCCCCTGCGTCCACAGCCAGTGAGCACACCTCACCCCCCACCAGCAGGTCGCCACCACACACCCCCCCTCCCAAACGTGGAAGGGGCCGTCCGAAGTACAAACAGATCTCCCGGGAGGACTACGCACGCTCCAGACGCAAGTGAGGCAGCCAGCCAGCCTTCCTTGACCACCCACTGCATTGACTTGGACTACGATCCCACTCCACACAGCCATCTGGATGGCATGTGTCTGTTGGACCATGGACATGGAACAAGTGGGTACACCCTGAGCATCACGCAGCCATGACCGACAGCTCATTGTCACTGCACGCACCACTTTTGTCATCACCTCGCACACAATCACATGTCACAGTTTGAAATAAATGCACCTCTTACACAAACTGCTGTTTGTGCCCTGTGTTTTAATTGTACGGAATACAACGGCCACCTTGGGCGGAAAGGCACCTGATGCGTGGCATGGCAATGGAACCGGAGGGCCTGTAGGGACCTAGGGGTGGGAGACAGAACAGGAGCACATTCAATGAGTGTGTCACACACCCATCACACAGTACATGTCAACAACTACAAGCAATGTACACACATCGCACAGAGCAATAGGGCACAATGCCACAGCCACCAACAGTGGCATACTACCCTGGCCATGGAGCGTTGGCACACAGCACGCAGTGAACAAACGGCCACCCTGACACAGCACACACACACCTGCACAGATACAGCCACATCAGCCGTCGTACATGGACACTCACCGTCAAGTGAAGTAGCGGGCGATGAGCTGCTGCCGCACATTCCCAGCTTCCTCCTCTCCGCTGTCCTCCTCACTCGAGCTGTCCTGGTCTGCGGGCTGGGGCCCTGGTTGATCTCCGTCATCCACGATGAGGGGGATCTGCTTCCGAATGGCCAGATTGTGCAGCATGCAGCACGCCACCACTATCTGGCACACCTTCTGTGGGGAGTACGCCAGCGCACTCCTCGGTGCGGTCCAGGCACCTGAACCTGGACTTGAGGAGGCCAAAGGTACGCTCGACCACACGTCTGGTCCTCCCATGTGCCTCATTGTAGCGATCGTCTGCTGGGGTAAGAGGATTCCTCAATGGACTGAGCAGCCATGCCCCATTCGGGTACGCAGAGTCACCTGGGTGTGAGGGACACAGAGAACCGTTGCTAATCCAACTGGACAGGGGACAGCATCGCACAGCCAGCACGCTACACCACTCCACATACTCACCGACAATACAGCCACGATCCTGTTGCAGATTGGACATCAGTCGTGGCAAGATGCTGTTGCGCATGACGTGTGCGTCATGGGCCGAGCCTGGGAACTTTGCACACACGTGGGTTATCACCATGTCCGCAAGGCACACCACTTGCACATTCAGGGAGTGCGTGTGCTTCCTGTTGCGGTACAGGTGCTCAGTGGCCTGTGGTGGAACAAGGCCAACATGTGTGCAATCAATGGCACCAACGACGTGTGGGATCCTGCCAAGGGCATAGAATGCACCCTTCACTGCCGCCAATTCACGAGCCCTGGGGAATCTGATGTACCTGTTTCGGTACAGCATCATGGCTGCCAGTACATCCCTCAGCACCTTGCTGAGCATGGGCTGGGACATCCCTCCTCCACTGCCCACTGTGTGCTGGAATGACCCAGTGGCGAAGAAATGCATGGCGGCCATCACCTTAGCCGTGGGGGTGACTGCTGTCGGATACACCCTGCGGGGATGGAGATGGGGTTCCAACATGGCACACAGTCGATGCAGGGTTGGCCTGTCCAGCCGAAACTTCCTAATGACCTCAGTATCGTCCATGTCCGCCAGCAATTGGTATGGGCGGTCAATGTTCGGTCTCCGCCTAGGGAAAATGGCAGTGGACACATGTCAAAGCAACACAACACATAGCAATTCCGCATACACATCACTGACATGACTGAGCAAGCACATGAGTCACAGCCCAGCTGTCAAGCAGGGACGGCACGGCCACAATACACTTACACAGGTCTCCCACCAATGGCAATGGCTAGTGATACAAACCACTGCCATGTGCATGCACATGGGGATCTAGGCCCCAATGACTTGCGGGGCATGCTGATGGGGACTGACTGCATATTCGTCAAGCGGCAACGCCACGGCAACATGAATGTCTGCTGAGCATGGCACTGCTTCCGAGGCTGGATGAGTATGGCACACGACGACGATGATGTGGGCACAGGCTGAGCGGCCAAAACAAGTGGGACCTGTGGCACGAGGGGATATGAGACAGTAGTAGGTGTCAGCACTGCACCCTATGTACAGCACTGTACGGATCACACCTCCCGAAACATTGACAGGTGTCCACATTGACAGCCCCATGCCAAGACGGCTGTGTGCTTGCAGTCACACGTCACAGGTGAGAGGTTACATTGCACGTGCCAGGTGGCAGACATACATAGTGGGAGCTGGCATGTGTGTGCATGTGTCTCCTGTTCAGGATCCACCAGATGGGCGCTGACTCTGTACTGACCATTGGACACAGCATGTTCCGTGGAAGGCTTGTGTGTGTGGGATGGTGGCACTGGATGTGCCTCCGTTGGTTGGGGGCCATGCACAGGGCGGGTACGTCGATGATTGCGCATTGTTGGTCACGGTGGGTGCACCAACTAAGATGTGTTGCCCTGTGTTCAATTCCTATGTCCGCATGATGATGGACTGTAGATGTGGGCAGACTACACATTGGTCGATGTGCTGTCTATATGCATTTGCCTTCACACCAGGCACAGCTGCCCCTGCACATGTGACCCCTGCTGGACTCGCTGCTGGGTCTGTGGAGCTGATGCACCTTCTGTGCGTGGGGCGGACAGCTCTCCTCACTTCCCTCATTGCGCATGTCATGACTTTGCCGCAGGTGACATTGATCATGGAGGGCCCACATGTACGCGTGGGTAGGCCACACATGATTGTTCACTGGTCGCCACCCCCAGTCAGTGTTTCGAATGGGAAGGTTGTCGTGCTGGTGGTATATTCGATGTGGCGGATGGGCGGGCCTAGGTGCGGGCTTACATTCCGGACATGGGGGTAGTTGGATTGGTGACTAGTTGCAGTACACACGGGACACGTCTCTTCCTTTCCACATCTGGGTCATCCCTTGTACTCACTGACAGTGATACAGTCATCTTCGCCCCATCCCTCATGTCCTCCCCTCGCTCCCCCAATATGCATGTGCACCTGCGAGGCTAGCGCTTGCACAGGCAGCCCCAAGCTCGCACCAGAGAGGGCAAGGAGTGTATGTGTGGGTCCAGTTGCACGAGTGGGCTGTCTCAGGGTATGATGTGTGGCGGGACGCCGTCCACCTGCGTGGTGCCCCAAATGGAGACCCGGCCTGCATGGACTATGCATCACAGTCTTTGCTCTTCCGGATCCGCCACCTGCGACACCCAGTGGCTGTGGCTGCCCTTGCGGCCAGGCCGCGTCCGTCTGTAGCTGATGGCCCACACATTCACTCTTTGGCCTCTCTGGGGAGGGCTCGGGGGTGGTGGCGCACGCGCTTGCACTTAGTCGCAATGGCATGTGGCGTGGTTGGTATAATGGGCAATGGATGGGATGGTGCGAGCCACCTCCCGTGACGTCAGTGCTGCTCGTGCTGTGGTGCGTCCCCCCTACACTTCCATTTGACTTGTGCCATGCTACACGTTGAGGTTCTATTGCCTGCGTGATATGACCAGGAGGAGCGCGAGGAGACCTCTCACACACCATGCTCCACTGCCATCCCGTGCCCTGTATCGCCTGTGCGGATTGACTATGTTGGGGTTACACCTGGTCGACTGGGGCTGTGTGTGCCTTGTCAAGGGGCATGGCGGGCGCACAACAGGATCCAGCTTGTCCACAGAGGGTGGGCTGACGTGTGCGCCTGGTACCGCATTGTACGTGTGCCCGGCTGCTGTGCACACACGTGTTCACTCCCCCGACAGGTGTCCTCTCACAATGCCCAGGGAAGCGGTGGTGTACTGTTCATGACCCCTCCCAACACGGCGTGCTCCAACTTGGCATGTGCGCATCTACCCGTCACACCCACCCACCTGAGCACTGCGTCCATACGACTTCACACGACACATGTGTGTCTTCCACAGTTGTGCTACTCATTTGCGTTGACATCCAATACCAGTGGACTACATGGTCATGTCACGACTGCCGTGTACTTCACATACTCTCATCCTCTCTCATTCGTACTTGTGAAATGAGTCAGCGGAGACAGTTTTGGTTTCAAACATTATATTGAGTCTTCTGTCCTCTGTGATGCAGTATAGTGGACACTACTGGCAGCGGAATACATGTTGAGGATATACTGAGCATGATTACAAATGGGATAGGGTGTGGGGTTACATGTGATTGGCTGTTGCATGTGGGATGTGGGCTTCAGAGTTACATCTGCTTGGCCAAGGCTGTGCTAATGTACATTTACGTATAGCTGCGGAGCTGCGAACTTTGACACAGACGGTATACATGTAGCCTACCAGACCGCTTGGCATCATGGGCACAGTCCATCTCAGTTCCATGTGACAGGTTTGCTGCGGTTGTTCCTCATGCACGCGTGCATGTGAGATGACATCATGGCATGTGCTTGCGTGCATGCAGCGGCGTGCCACTTGTTGTTGCAATGTGGTGGTTACTGGACATGTCACAGTCACTGGGGTCGTGTTGTTGTTGTATGCACTTGTCGTCCATGCAAAGGTCCTGGTATGGGATTCCCGGGCGGGGGTGGGAGGGGTGCAGCACCCACAGACTCCAGGCGACCTATTCATGTCCACTGAGCGGTGTGTGTGTCCATGGGCGCTGGATCCATGTCGTGTCCTGGTTGTTCGTGCAGTTCCGTCCATGTGGGTGCGATACACAGACCCCATGCCACTGCCTCCCACGATGCATGCGGTGTTCCTGGATGTGATGGGGAACAGTGTGCATGTCCCGGTCATATCCGATGTCATGGCGATGTCGTTGATGGTGTGGTAACAGTTGCCGGTCGTTTGGTATGGCTGTTGTGGTGGTGACTGGCCAGTCCGTGCGGAAGCTAAGCATGGGTGCGGGGTTGGACATCATAGGTCAATCGGGGAACCTGCGTTGTGGTCCGACAAATTTACAGGTTGTCAGGTATGCGATGCCGTCCAGCAGGGCTTCCATGTCATTGGTGGTGTACATGTTTGCCAGCCAATGTAGCGGATGGTGGCTGTCAAGGTGTTGTTCGTAAGTTGTCCCTTGGAGGACCATGATGGGGCATGCTGGGTGACATTCGATGTAGCTGTTCTCGATGATCCGTCGTTTGGAGGCACAGTGGTCCCATTTCAGTGCGGGTGCGATGTTGGCCACATACGCCATGCCCCCATAGGCTGAGCAGGCCCTGTCGTGTGCGTCCAGAGGGAGGAGTAGTGGTAGCAGGTCCGCCTTAGACATGCCGGGTTGGAGAGACACATCTCCACAGGATGCTGGTAGGGACACCTCCGACAGTAGAAGACGGGCATGACGCAGCTGAACAATGTGATGCGGTAAGTCAGTCGGTAACTTACGTTCAGCAGGGACAGGAGATCGCATCCCAATATATGTATCAGGTTGGTTTTGTACAGCTTGACCTGTCCGGCGTAGTTGGGTAGGTGTGTTGCGGTTGCCATTTTGCAGCGGTGCGTTGTGGTGGCGTGCTCCGGCTGTGTGTGCAGTCTGCAATGTGCACGCTCCGAGGTTGCTGTGAGCTCTGTGTAGTCGTAGGGAGACAGGACTTGTGTTCTGTTGGCTTGTGCGGGGGACACGGGCCCTCATCCCACATGCTTCTCAGACAGTTCAAGGTCAGTGATGTGTGACTCCTTCCAATTAACTTGCATGTGGCCGACATGGGGGAGTGTTTTCTTTTTACTTTCCCGTCCGTTGTGTTCTTCTGTGATATGCGCTATCTGCCCTGTGGTCGGTCTCCTCGGCATGCCTGTGTTGGTCTTTTCTTGGACAATGGCTGTATTCACCGGCTTCTTTGGTAGGGCTGTGGTTTCGGAGTTGGAATGGAAGGTCATTCAGTGCTGTCTGCTCTCCCTTGTGTGGGCGGCAGGCTGCCTTTCCGCTCTGCGTTGGGCTTTGTGTGTGAATGTTATTCTTGGGCCACCTGTTGTCGGTCCCCGGGCTCTTTGGTGTTCCGTTTTGTATGTCTTGTTCATATGTGCAGGGTGGTATGGGTGTTTCAGTGTGGTACTGGCGTTCCTCTTCCCGAAGGGGCCCTGCTTCTCCTAGTTGGTGTTGCCGCCGCTGTGTGCTACGCCATGTTTGTTACACTGGGGTGTGTCCTGCTGTTGCGTGACTTCACTGACATGTGTGCGTCGGTTGTGTGGCGTTGGGTGTTGTCCGTGAATTGGGCGTTGGGGACATGTCTGTGGCAGGCCTGTCACGTGTCATGTGCGTTCGGGGTGGGGCTGATGTGTGTGCTGCTTGGTTGTGTCCCTGTGTCTGTGTGCGACGCATGCATGGCGCTGCGGTTGGCCTCTGCGTTGTGCGCATGTGTGGCGGCGTCATCGCCGCTTTGGGGCCGTGACGGGGTCGTTGGTTCCTAGTCCCAGGTGGTGTGTACACATGTGTTACGAGATGTTACGATTTGGCCTGTGTGTCATATGTGGATGCAATGGTGGATGTGTAGTGTACACGCGGGGTGGGGGGTTGTCCGCTTTTTCCGCCCTTGCACTGTGTGCGCTGTTTGCGTGCACTTGTTGTGTGTGTGCCTACCTGCGTCTCCCGCGGTACGTTGCGTCCTTGGTGGTGCATCAGCAAGAGCATAGGGAGGGCCTGCAGTGCTGGATTCATGCTCGGGGAGCCGCTTCTTCGGTGTCCGTGCTCGGCGTTCGTATTACCGCTTCGGTTTGTCGTACGGTGTCTCTTAGCCGTGGGAGCCGTTTGTTTGCGGCATCGTAATTTATACGCCGGGCGGGACGTGATTTCGTCGGACGGTGTGTGTCAATTGTGCTGCGCCGCTACGTGTACGGGCGCACTTTGATGGCGGACGGTGTCGCTGGCTTGCCGGCGGTGTTTGGCCGACTTTTCGCATCGTAATAGGGCGGGCGTGTGGACTGCTGCGTGCCGGCGGTAACTGGTGGTTTTTGCATCCGCCAGCACGGCGGTAGTGCTTCCGCCCGACATCGTAATGGGCCCCTTAGTAAGGGCTTTTGGGCTAATCACTGATAGTCCATTCTTGTCAAAGTGCTGTGAATTCATTAATTTCCAGCATGTTATAAATTGAGAAGCAGCAATTTCAAGTTCTGCAGAGTGGGTCGTCTTTTGATTTTGTGGCTGACTTTACAAAAGACATCAAGTCCCGCAGCTTGGACAAATCACAAAATGTAAAAAAGTACTTGGACCCTAATTAACTTTAAGTGAACTGACCTTTGCAGAAAGCGTTTACCTTCCATTCAATGTAATTGTTTGTTAATGCTGGTGAAACCTCATGCATATCACAATGTTACAAAAAGTATAAAATACTGAAAATAACTTAAAAGGTGTAAGGATAGGTGAGGGTGTGTAAGATTGCCCCTTTCGGAAAAGTAATATAGAGTGCTTGCAAACAGGTGGCTGCTAGAGATATTCTTGGCATGATAAAACCTATCCATCTTTGGACTCATATAATAAATTTAAAAATCCATAAATTGTAAGTGAATAACTATAGTGTAGGTCCCCTGATACAAAACAAAACGGGAAAATATATAAATGTTTCCATGACTAGGCAGAAATTCGGTAATTTCCCCAATGAATTATTCGTAACTCAATATCCTCTTTACTGACGCCCATGTGTGGGATTTGGCAAGGTGGACTGAGTTCGTCTTGGAGGAAATATTAGGAGTCCAACAAGCTGAGAATTACTGCAATAATCAGCCATTGTATATGTGCCAAAATTTAAACGTGTTGTGTAAGACATTCATATTATTATAATATTAGCTGTTAAAAAATAATTCACATCAGAGCCAGGAAGTACCTATATTAAGGAAAGCGTTCAGGTAAATGGAAAAAAACATTAAGAAGGAAGCATAGTTAAAGTAAAGATCAGTTACGTGCAAATGAAACTAGTTGCATGGAAATTGAGCGAAGAAAGAAGGCAGCAAAACTAAAGAGGCCAATATCATGATTGATTTAACAGGTGAAATACTGTTTTCTCAACAAGGGTCTTTACACAAATCACTTCAGGAGTGTGCTAGGGTTTACTGCAGGGAGGTAGTGGTCAACTTCATCTTCTCCAGGGCCTCAGGTATCTACCATGAATATGTCTAGCGGCTCTTGGGTGGTTTCCTGCTCACTATATTCCACCCGGGCTGTATTACTAATAGAGCAATACTACTGGTGCCATTAAGTCAGCAAGGTGGAAATTCTTCTGATTACGGAATTTGGGGGAAATCAGACAGGAATCAGTGTTTCCACTCCAATTCCTCCATATTCTTTCTGGTGTATCACCCGAAGATTAGGAATGTTTGAACAGGCAATGTTTCCAGTGTGATATATTCCTGAACCATGGAGTTACTGCAGATCTTGTCATACTGTTGCTACTCGTATCTCCTGTTACGGCCCAGCAGTATTATTGCGCAACTGCAATGGGCCCCATAGTGAGAAGTATGCTCTGCTAAGTTGTCTGCTTATCCAAAGAGTTCATAGATTTCCATTTACACACATTGCAAGCATGCTGCGGTCCCTAAACTCTGTCGATTGACCTTCGCATTTTCAATCCTGTGCGGGTATTTTTCAGGAAAGGAGACTGTTCTAAGTCTCTCCTCTGGCACCCTTCTTTCAGACTGCTGAGTGTGAGTGATCACAAATATTTTATTGTCCTTAATGAGCTCTTAAACGTGTGAGGCCAACTCTGCAGGGACTCCGTTGCCCAATGCTTTTGTCTTGTGTATTGTTTCAAAGCGCGTCTTACACGTTTCTGAGTTAGTGGGAGTTTGCCAATTGCTTTACTCACCATAAGTTACATTTTCCGGTCTTGATACAGAAACCTTAGCTATTGGGCAGGACCTGTTCTCAACACACAACATAGACTTGTACATAGACAGACAACATAGACATGCACATAACAGACTTTGGACAGTCCTCTTCAACGATTGACCTATTTGGGCTATCCGCTGTTGTGTTTTGGCTCAATAGGATGTCCTTACATTTTAGAGTAGCCCTGCATTTTGCAGAAGTTTGCATGTTTAACTCACTATTACACGCCTTACCTTGTGGGTGATGATTAAATAAATTAGTTCAACACAGATTTCAGCTTTTCTCCTTCCTTTCCTTGGAACTCACATACATCAAATGTTTATTGTCCTGCAGGAGACCACACACAGACACAGTTAGTATTAGCCATTTTTTGTTGTTGCATATTTATATAGCGCGAACTCGACCCGAAGGTATTGGAGCGCTTTACATGAGCACCGTATTTACATAACACATTCAGGCACGGGGAGATTTAAGTGATTTGCCCAGAATCACAGGATGTGGACGCGACCCCGAGGCTCGAACCCTGGTTTCCAGCACCAAAGTCGGCAGTCTAGCCGACGGACTGTTGCCTCTCCCTGTTGCGCGCTGTTACTTTTGTTTGAAGCCTGGCAGGAAAAGCAATGCCGCCCCGCATTCATAATGTTAAAATATGCAGCCTAGCGTCCTCTGCCTGGTGCATCAGGCACAAAGGCACACTTACTCTGGCACTGCCATATTCTAGAGAGATATTGGGACCCGAAAATACACAGGCTGGAGGGAGCATTCGAAAGATCCACAGAAAGAGAACTGGACACAGTACTACTGGGTACACCACACCCAGGAAGGCGGTCATATAGATCACTGCAAGGTAAACAACTAACCGTGGCGCTAACAGTTGCCACCCAGGTTTTACTGGCAAAATGGAACACAAAAAATCGGCCCTCGAATGACGACTGTCTCAATAAACTGTGGCACACCTTAGCCAGGGAAAATATTACTTAACACCTGAACTAGAGGCATAAGACATTTGATAATGACTGGGCACTAACTATCACTCCACTCTCTAAAGAATACAGAGAGCTGCAAACGTCATGTTATATCCGTGTTCATCATTATATTCCAGATTGGGTTCATCCCTACCAACACAATTAAACAAATGATTCCCAGATAACTAAAAGAACACGATGTTGGCTCCATAAATGTATGCTAAATCACCCCATCACTCATAAGGCCCTCTAGACAAGAATATACATCATGTAACATATGAATTCTTACATTGCTTTTCCATCACGTACGCTGGCAATTGAGAAAGGGAGAAGGGCTTGGGCAGTTGGAGGTGGAGAAGTAAAAAATCTGTAAATAAAGCCACTTATAGTTCCTCACCAGCGTTTGGTTGTAATTGATGCTATAGTTAAAACATCTCATAAACAGATTTGATACTAAAACTTTTTTCCAAACTTCCAGCCTTTTCACAGGGGCCAATCTACTTGTATCTGAAAAGGGCTCCATCGCAATCAGCCTCAAATCCTGTCTAGGACTCACTTTAAAACGTCCTTAGACTATCATAGGTGCTTTGTGCTTTTTGGCATTATTTCTCTTTAAATCCTTACAAATTCCAATCTCTGGTTCCCATTATTGGATTTTTGTTGGTTTGGTGACATTCTGCTTATTACATTTTCTACATTGTTTTCATAAATTGAAGTGAGACTTTTATTGTCTTTGATGTTTTAACAGTTTTGTTTTTTCTAAATGCTTTAAAAACTTTCTCTAAGTTCAACCTTTCTGCTCTGTGCCTTAGCTACTGGGGGTTGAGCTCAGGTTTATAAATGTTTTAAACTTTGACTGGACCTAGCTGGTTAGTGTCTTCATTGCTTATGGTGGACTACTATCCAACTAACTTTAAAATGAATGTGCATTCAGTCATGACATCACTTCCTCCTCTGGGTTAATCTAACCTGAGACACTACAGAAGGCAGCAATATGCAAATACACATTGCCTGATGTTAGACCTGGCCCTTTTTGCAGGTTTATCCCCAAACCTTTTGCCTTTTGCCTCCTATTTTTCTGACCCTGTTTATGTTGGCTATAGGATTCTGGGCACGTTCTCACTGCTGATCAGTGCACTAAAGTGCATATGCTCTCTGTGTAAATTGTGATTCTGATTAGTTATTTATGATTGCCATATTTGCTTTCCTGGTAAGTTCCTGGTAAAGTGCACTGACTGTGCCAGGGCCTGTAAATCAAATGATACTAGTGGGATTGCAGTACTGGTTGTGCCACCCACATGAGAAGCCCTGTAAATGTGTCTCAGACCTACCACTGTAGTGTCTACGTGCACAGTTTTTAACTGCCATGTCAACCTGGCAAGTGCACCCGCTTGCCAGTGCCTAACCTTCCCTTTTCTTACATGAATGTCACCCCTCGGGTAGGCCCAAGGTAGACCTGTGGGCAGGGTGCAGTGTATGTGAAAGGTAGGACATGTACTGGTGTGTTTTGCATGTCCTGATAGTGAATTACTGTGTATTTCATTTTTCACTATTGAAAGGCTGTCTGTCCCATAGGTTAACATGGGAGCTGCCTTGTAACATTTTGCAAGTGTAACTTTCCATTGGGACAAGATGGAGAAATGGAGTTTAGGCTCTCTGAACTCAGAATTTAATTACATACCTTTTAGTGAAGGTAGTTTTTAAATTGTGTGTTTGAAAATGCCACTTTTAAAAAGTGGGCATTTTCTTGCTTTACCATTCTGTGAGCCGCTGCCTGTTTGTGTATTCACCATCTGAATTTGGAATGGCAGGAGCTGGGGATGTGCATTCACTCTAGACAGTCACAAAGGGGGTTGAGGTGTGTCCTGCCTTGCCTGGGTGACTCATAGGTAGGCTGAATAGACTTGGTCTGCATTTAGAGTGGTGAGAAGAGTTTTCACTAACACTTGAATAAGCTGTGTCTCCTTTACACAATGCTGTCTCCACATCCTGTAGTAAAGCTGGAGCAGGGAGGCCGGACCTGTTTTTTACTGAGCTCAGAGACTCTTGCAACAAAGACTACAAAGAGAAAATGGGGTATAAGTATTGGACCTTAAACCCCAAGAATATAGATCACTTCTGGAAACAAGAGGAACCTCTGCCACGGAAAAGAGCGGAAGAGCTGTAAGGAGGAGTACTGCCCCTTTGCTGTGTGTTGCTTTGTTGGGTTGGCCTGCAGTTGCTGCTTCTGCCAAGGAGAGAACAAAGACGGAACTTTGCTGTGAACCTGCTTGTGTGTGCTTGCCTCCTGTTCTGAAGTCTTAGGGATACGAAGACTTAACCACCAGCTTTCTTGAACTCCACTGCAGTGAGTTCTGACCTGCTAGAAGGTGCCTGTTCCAGTTCTGGACCTCTGGAGGTTGTTCCTGTTGCTCAAAGGTGGAAGAGCTTGAAGAAACCAAGAAAATAATGTATCACCCTTCCAGCACCTGTTTTTCTGACACAGCACCGCCGAGCGGGAAAAAGTTACACACTCTGCCGCCATGCGGCTGATGAATCGCTGCAGTGCCTGTCAGTGGCTGGGAATCCGCTGCACGACGAGTCCCGTGCACCGATCTTAGAAGTCCGAGAACACCGCCCCTACTCCAACTCAGGCCCTGCTGAGCGGCTTAAAGGAATAACGCTTCATGGGACTGCGGCTGAATAAATGGATGCAGCATGTGTTTTGCCACCCCTGCATCAACCACCAGCGCATCCCGGATCTCCACACATCGCACCTGTGTGGCAAGTTTTCCGATGCATCACCCGCAGACCAGAACCATCTTGGAATCGACGCATCACTTCCTCCTACAATCCGGATTCGATGCATCACTTCTCATTCGTGCAGTAGAACTGTCGCATTGCCTCCCCAAGGAAGCAGGAACTGACACATTGCTATGTTTTCCGACATTTCCCTCTCTGCAGCTGGTTTGCCTTGTGGATTTTGACACATTTGAGGTACTTTGTGTAAAAGTCATGCATCCATAGTTTTCTTTTTTTTTAAATATTTTTTATTCGAGAGAGAGACAATAAAAACAATTATTTCTCATCCCCCCCTCTTTTTATCACTTGCTCCCACCACCCTCCCACGGCCCACTTTTCATCCATATCTTATTCCAATCTTATAGTGCTACAGTAGTTTCCAACAATCTTCCATTGTGCTATTAACAGGTTTAAAGTGCCAAGTGCCGAAATGCATTAAACAGTTCATTAATTCATTAAAATTTCCAACTTCTAATGAATGGCAGCATAATTGATTAACGTAACAACTTGGGCAGGTCGACAGAAAAAAGTGCTAAGTGCAAGAAGTAAAATGATTGTAAAACGACAGTTCAGTTTAAAATGCCAGGTGTCTAACTATTAACAGAAGTCACTCCTCACATTACAATACAGTTTGAATACATAGTTGCTTAATAATTAATGAATTCGGGGGTTTTAAATATATAACATGCTTTGTTCAGAAGGTGCTTAATGCAGGTATAGAAGAGCTATTCCACCCAGTCTGCTACGGGCTTCCATATCTCAAATCCCTTTCTTTTTGCCTTGTGGCCCCTGCGCCTGTAGATAGCTTTTTCTAGATTAAGTATAGCCAACAGCCGCGCCACCCATTGCTGCAATGACGGAGGAATCGTATCTAACCAGGCCAAGGCAATGCACAGCCTGTACACCGCCATTGCTATAATTAACATCGCCCCTCCTTTTTTTTTCTGTTAAGGTCGATATTCCAAGCAAGATTGCCGGCGCATCCAACTCAACCTGCAAGTGTAGTTTCTCCTTTAAAAACCCCTTTATATCCCTGATCAGGGGTTCCAGTTTATTGCATGTTGCAAACATATGAATTATGTCCGCCTTGTGTAAGCAGCAGCGCGGGCAAAGGCTCCCTTTCCATCGCTCCATTTCGCTATTCTGTTTGGAGTATAGTACAGCCCAAAACAGGTCTTGTAAAATTGGACTTTCAGATTGGCCGGTATTAAGATTGCCTGGGTTCTTAGAAATATCTTTTGGAAGGTGATCCCCAAGATCTCCAATCTTTCTTGCCATTTATTGGAACATAGTTCTATGTCATCTTTGGATCCCTCATTCAGTATCTTATAAATGGTCCCTATTCTAGGGGGTGGGCAGGGTGATTCTATCCACTAGTTCCCTTCTCCCTGACTGGTCCATCTTTTCCCCGTTTTTTTGTAGAAAGTCCCTAATCTGCAGGTATGTGTAACGCCATATTTAGATGTCAATTCCATATATGATCTGATTCCCTCGTGGGAATAAAAACAACTGATTTGTTTGATCCCGGCCTCAAACCAGGATTTAAAGGGTATGTCGTTAAAAATGTCTGGTAGATTCCTATTCTGCCATAGTGGGGTGTGGTAATTTAATTTCCCTAATCCATTTAGGTGCCGTATTGCACCCCAAATTTTTAAATCCATTAGTAAAGTCTTGAACTGGACTCTTTTGTAGTATCCATAGCTTAATTGATGCCAAAGGCATCCCCAGGCGTTGTGGCCAATCACAAGTTCCCAAGTGGTGGGGAATTTAGCTTGCATTGTACTGCAGTCGATGCTCAAGAGTGTGGTAAGGTGTGTGAGTGAGGTTGCCCACCAGTACAGCTTTAAATTAGGTAGGGCTAAGCCTCCCCGCTCCCTGGATAGTGATAACAGTTTGAAAGCTCTTCTTGGCCGTGAGTAAGACCAAATAAATTGTGCAAAAATATTTTCTAATTTTTTAAACCAAAAATTTGTGAAAGCCAATGGTATTGCTCTAAAATAATATAACAATTTAGGGAAATAAATCATTTTAATTATATTGGTTCTGCCGATGAGAGTCAAGTGTAAGTGGTCTAGTTTTTTAAGCACTTTCCTAGTTACCACCGCGCAGCTCTCCAAATTTTCCTTAACCACCTGGTCCAGATCCGAATTGATCTTAACTCCCAGATAGTTTGCCTTCTTTAGTACCCGGCTATCGTTAAAATTAATGAATTCATTGACAACTATTTGGGTTTTCTCCCAATTTAGGGCGTACCCTGAAAGTAAGCCAAATGTTCTTGCCTCCTCTTCTATTGCCCTCATAGCTTGTTCAGGTTGAGCTGTTACTATGGCTACGTCATCCGCACAGGCCAGAACTTTACTCTTGTGGTTGTAGCTCACTATCGGGGGGATGTTCTGTGCAATTGCGAGATGTTTAAGAAAGGGATCTATGTACAAGGCAAATAAGAGGGGTGAGCAAGGGCACCCCTGCTGCGTCCCCCTTGTAATTTTCAGAGGTTGGGCCATTTAGCTGTTTATAAGTACACTTGCTTCTGGGTCAGAATACAGGGCTTGTATTGCTCTTAAAAACTTATTCCCAATCACTTTCTTTTGCATTGTTGCCCATAAAAAAGGCCAAGAAACCCGATCGAAGGCCTTTTCGGCATTTAAACAAATGGCTGCGATCGGGTCCCCTGACACTTGCTTTACGTCGAAAAGGGTAATAACCCTTCGAATATGCTCAATAGTTCCCTTACCGGGTATAAAACCATGTTGTCCCTCGTATACCATCTTGCTGATGACATGCGAGAGTCGCATAGCTAGTACTTTAGAGTAAATTTTAACGTCTCCATTGATCAATGTTATAGGTCGATAGGAGCCCAGCTCCTGAACAGGTTTGTCTTTCTTAGGGAAGATTATCATTTTTGCCCGCGCCCAAGTTCTTGGTGGTGCCACCCATTCTGCAGTCTGTAAGAACACGGATATCAGAATTTCTTTAAGTTGTTCTATAAAAATTCTTTAAAATTCCGTGGGGATTAAGTTGGGCCCTGCTGCTTTCCCCCTAGGAAGGTTTGACATTGCCTCTTCTATTTCGTCCCATACTATAGGGGATTTCAGTACCTCCCTCTCCTCTTGTGTCAAAACCTCCATCTCACAGGCATCTAGGTATTGGCTTATTTGGCTTACACCTTCCCCTCTCCCTCTCTCCACCTCCTCCATATATAATGGCTGATAAAACCTAAAAAAGGCTGCTCGAATGTCACTAGACACCATTACTAGTCCCACCGCAGGATCATTTATAGACAGAATTTCACTGCATGTCACTGCTAACCTTGTTCTTACAGCTAATACGTGACCCACCTTCTCCCCCCATTCATACACCTCCTCCCGGTGAGCTACTGCTTTGTCTATAGCTTTTCTTGATAGTTCCCCTTGGATTTCCACCTTTGCTAGGGCCACATCTTCCTGTGCTTTTTCATCCCCTGATTTAGTCTTAGGGCATCAACTAGCTTTTCCTCAGCCTGGGCTAGTTTCAGAAGTCTACTATTCCACAAATTCTTTTCCTTTTTTCTTTTCATGCTTGAGTATAGTATTGTCTCCCCCCTCACTCCAGCTTTTAAGGTGTCCCAGACTACTCCCAGCGGTGCCGTCTCCATATTTCTTTGCAAGAAGTCGGGTATCCATTCCTTTAAGTGGCCAATGTATTCTTCATCAAGTAAGAGGGCCCTCTCAAAGGTCCATGCTGACGTTTTCTTAGTGGATCCTCCCTGCTCTAACTGTAATACAAGAGGGCTATGATCAGATATCACTCTGGGGTGTCGACAAATTTTACTTCTACCCAGCAGTGAAGAGGAAACAAAGAAGTAGTCCAGCCTAACGTGCTTCTGGTGAGGGGCTGAGTAAAAAGTAAACCGGTGCTCGTCAGGTCTTTTGACCGACCATACATCCACCAAACCATGTATCTGACATACATTGCATAGTGCTTAAAAGACCCTTGGTTTTCGCCCTTTATATCTTTGATCCTGTCCCGATTTGGCATCAAGGTTTATATTAAAGTTTCCACACACAATAATTGGAAGGGGTCAATGTGCCAATTCATTGGTTAACCATTCGGGTAGTGTCGGATCGTCCACGTTGCTGCCATAAATTGAGCATAGAGTGAAATTCGGAAGGTCTGGAGTTTTCCCATTTGCAATGACCCAACAGCCTAACCCATCCGAACGTACTTTGACAAAGTGGATTGATTTCTTCCTAGATAGTATTGCAACCCCCCTTGTGTGAGTTCCCTGTGTTGTGGCCCCTATCACTGTGTACCCAAGATATTTCAGTACATCCTTCTGTGTCCCATCAAGGTGTGACTCTTGTAAGCAGACAATGTCAGCCTGCAGAAATTGCAACCCTTGCGCCACTACTTGCCTCTTTTTAACATCGTTTAGCCCGCAGATGTTCAGTGTAGCTATACCTAGCCCCCCATTCTCTACATTTCATTTGTTTTGCCCTGATGTTTAATGCTTTTTTTTCTTTTCCCCCCCCCCCCTTAATTATAGAGGTAAAGATCCTAGCTGCTACCCATTTCAGTGCCTTTACCCACCCCGCCACCTTCCTTGATCTGACTGTTCCACCCTTTGTGCGAGACACCCCCCCTTTCTCTCTGCCCTACCCTCCCCCCACCCTCCCCTAGCAAAATGGCAATCAGGCAAAGCCTGAGCGATGTACAGCAGACCCACTGCCCCCCACCTCCCTCCCTCCATACGTTTTTTATTTTTTTTCCCGGCTGCACAGTTTTGGAATGTCCCCAGTCTTTTACTCATATCCTTTATACCATATCAGGTTTCCCTCTTCTTTTCCTTTCCCTTCCTTGATTGCTTGTGGTGTCTTTTCCCTTTATTTTTTTCCCCTCCTTAATTCTTCTAGGTATTCCTGCGCTTGTACTTCCGAGGTGAAGCTGCGAGTCGTGCCCCCCAGATTTATCTTAATTCTGGCCGGTTTTTGCAGGAAGACTTCAGCTCCAAGTTTTTGAAAAGGAGAAAAGAGCTGCCGTAAGCGCCACCGTCTTTCAACTGTTGCGTGTGCGAAGTCTGGGCGCACAAAAAATGAGACCCCGTTGCAGACCTACGGAGCATTAGGACGGGCCTTGTCGAATATCATTTGTCGCAGCAGAAAGTTACCAATGAAGACCAACATTGCTCTCGGTTTCTCTCCCGCTTCCTGTGTTTGTTTTCTCCTGAATAGGGGAAAGCGATGAGCCCGCTGTATTTCCATGTCCCAATCCCAATTTGTTTGGTCAGGAAATGAGTCTTTTAGGAATTAACCATATAGTTTCTGGGATCGGTTCCTTCCAGTCCTTCCGGTATTCCTAAGAAGCGCAGGCTGTTTCTCCTCTGGCGGTTTTCGTAGTCTTCCAGTTTGGTCATGGCATCCATCAGAGCCACGCCCTGCTCCGTGCCTTGCGTCTTTATTGTCTCTACATCTGCTTCCAGGGCCTCTGTCCGCATCTCGACCGAGGTCAGGAGATCCGCAATTTCCCCACAGGTTTTAGTTTGCGAATTCCTGTTTGGACCTTTTTGAGGCAACCCTAGCTCTGCGCCCTTCGTTTCTGTTCTCTTCCTGCATTTGTTTGATTGATGGTAGGATGGCTCTGCAGAGTAGGTTCTTCGGTTCCCGTTGACTCGTCCCCTTTCTCGCCTTGGATCCATATCTGTGTATCGGAGTAATCCCACTTAAGTTGCGTCCGTGTGCTTTTTTAAGGCTTCCTTTCCTGGTTTTCTTTTTATTCCTTCAGGTTTTTTTCCTTTGTGTTGATTTGGTTGAGGAGCTAGAGCGGTCTTCTGTGAGGGATTCCCCGCTTAGGGACTCGTCCTCATGTTCTGATGCCTCGGACTCTTCGGTCAGTGAATAGAATTTTCCCCCACCGTGACCTTCTGGAGAGCAGGGGCCGACTTGCGCAAGTAGGTTTCTTGAGGTTCCTGCAGCAAGGGGTGTTGCCCGTGTTTTCTCCCTCACGGACTCCTTTCTGTGGGCAGCCTCCTTAGTGTCTTTTGGTGTTGGCTGTGTTATTTCATTTTCAACCGGTTCAAAGTTTTTGTTGCTGGGGGGAGGGAGTTCCTTGCTTGATTCCCAGCGGAGCCTATCAAAGAGGTCCTGGTCTCAGTTTCCCCCCTTAAATCCTCCTCCTCCTGCTGGGTTTTCTCTGTTAATGTCTTATCCCCCCCTTCATCTAAGGATTCATCCTTCTCCAGGGTGGTCCCAGTCGCTGACAGGCTGGCAAACATTGAGGCAACAGTTGGCTGGGCAGGCCCCCCTCTGTATACCTTCCTGGTCAGGTCACAGTTTGTTTTTTACACAGAGGTCACGCTTTGCCTTACCGGTTCCTCCGTGCTGTTTTGCCTCCTCCGATGCCTGAATAGCCCCATTGATGTCCTGAGGCTGGCTGCCTCCAGCGTACGCTCCGCTGTTACCAGGGGCAGCCGATCCTCGCCCCCTCGTTGTTCTGCCGCCCCGCATCGCCATCCAGCGGATCACAGTGTTCCTAGTCTGCTGTCTGGAGTTACGATTGTGCCGGTAAATAAATACCGCGAGCATGGCTGCAGTCAGCCGAACCGCGATCTCCAGCGTCTCCTGCCAGCAGCTACGTGCTGCGATGCTCGCCGGTTCTCCCACGTTATGCAGTTGCTCCCTGAAACATCGATCCATCGAGGGAGATGGAGGCGTGACGCTGCAGCTAGTCTCCCGTCATCGAGATTGCATCCATAGTTTTCTATGGACAGAATTGCTTGAAACATTTTAGAAGTCATATTTTAAATTGTGTATGTTGGATTTTTGTTGTTTTGGTTTGATTTACATAAAGATACTTTATTTTTATAAACTGATTTGGTGTCCATTTGTAGTGTTTTCACTGTGTTACTGTGTGTCTGGGTGCAAATAATTTACACATTGCCTTTGGGATAAGCCTGTCTACTCGTGCCAGGCTACCAAGGAGGATGAGCAGGGGTTATCTAAAGTGTGTAACTCCCTTATCCTGAATAGAAGCAAGAGTCCCTACTTGGACAAAGTGCATACCTCTGCCAACTAGAGACCCCCATTTCTAACACCTGAGAAAATTGTATATTAGTTAGCAACCAACCTTTTCCCTTGATGCATCTTTGTTGTTTTCTCTGGTCACCTTTCGGCTTCCCTACATTGTATATGTGCTGTGCTGGATCTCTTGACTTTAGTCCCTCTAGTCCTTTTTGGACATTTTCACCAAACCAGCCTAAATGCCTTTTCTAGGAACAGCAATAGCCCTGTTATGGAGTTAAGTGTGTTATCAATTTTTTTTAATGTTATGTTTAAACTATTGTTTATACATTGTTTACAACCAATTCACATTTTTACAGAACTTGTGTAGATAACTATGGATAGATTTCCATTATTTGCCCTTGTTTTGTTCTTCAGTGTCCCTCAGACAGTTCCGCTAGAGTATTGCATTTTCACTAGTGCTTCTGAGGAAGCTGGTGGTTTGAAACTGGAAGCCCTTATTAATGCCATTGCTGTGACACTGAATACCGGGTAGGAGGATATATATGTGGACAAAATGGGTGTCTGGAATAAAAAATAAAAAATTACGTCCAGTGTCTCTGCTCATATATTCACCTATTTAGAGCTAAACCCAATGTAATGGGGCATAACTGTGCAGAGCTGTTGTTTTTTTATACTGGAATTACACATAGAACCTAAAAATATGAAACAATTAACCCACAACCCAGCTATTTAACGGCTTTAACTCGACACTTAGAAGCCAGTTAACCAACTACAAATCAATTGAAAGATGTGTGCGATATAAAAAATAGTACCTAGTGAAGTGATGAACTTCTTTTCCTGCATATATACTTTGTGACAGGAAAACAATTAAAGAATTTGATGCATTCGCAAACCAAAATGGTGAAACCCTGTACGGACCTTTTTCCTCTTTCCTAGCTCCACCACTGATCCCCAAAACCAGCCCACTGGAATTCAAGGACCTATTCTCCTTTGTTCCACTACTTGGTTCAGGGATCCTGTACTATCTGGTAGCAACTGATTCTTGATGGCTGCCTGCAATGACATTGGAGCTTAGACTGTGGTAGCTTTGGTACAGTTTGTCAGATAAATCTAACACCCCAGGAGATGAAAGATTCACAAAAAACTCACAGTAATCAACAAGTGGTTCCTTTACAGTAGTCTCTTTCTTTGGTCTATTGGCATTGTGACTAACAGAGGCAAATCAATGTTTTTTAATTTATATCATGTAGCATTATTGCACTTAAACCCTATTTCCCAGCTCTATATACGTACTTTGTAGATCATGGGAAATTTGCAGAAACAACCATAATAGTAATTCCACTTTGTATTATTACACTCTTGTGAATTTGAAGCATATAGTTGATCTCTATTAATAGCGTTGGTGTGAGAACACAAGAAGTGATTTTATGATGACATTCTAGCGTAAATCTACAGATTAACATGCTACTAAAAATATTGTGTGGCATAAATGGAATTACTTTCAATCTATTTTACTAGGGCTGGGTAAAATCTATGATGCAGATCTCTTTTTAATGCACCTGAGGCCCTCATTACAGGCTTCATTGTTTTTCTGATGGAGGTGCAACAAGGATGTCTGCTGCATAGGAATTACACACATTTTGGCAGGTAAAAAACAATCCTGCTGTTTTTTCACTCTTTGATTGTCTGAGCATGTAATCCCACTAACTTAGACCCACACTATCACTCACGGCCTGAGAAGAAACTCCAAGCCTGCTTTTACTGCTGAGTGATAATGAGAGTCTATACATTAGATTTCCTGGGTGATACAACTCGGTGGCCCGCCTGTTCCTCCTTCTCCTTTTCCTCTTCATCGTTCAATCAGAACAAGGGCTTCATGGACATATTCTCATGCCTACTCTCTACCTCATCTAACCCATACATCCACAGTACTTTCCTCAGCAAATTCTACCTCTGAGACAAGTCAAGTAATAAGAAAGTCACTTTCTACTCAAAACTCAACTTGGTACAGCATGCCATGCAACCAAAACACTCCAAAGGTCAGATACTCAACCTTGCTTTCTCAACTTCACCCACCATCTAATACAAATCGTTGATACATTTACAGTATACCAAACATTTTTGCATTCACTTCATTCACCTGGTGGTCAAAACAACCGAAAAGAGAGCTACAAACTTTTATGATTCACAATCTTCTGAACTGACAACCTAAATCAGGAGCTCTTCTTTCGTCCACCCCGAAATCAAACATCAACTCCCTTCTAAACATTTTCAACATATTTCTGTTATTCACTTGAACACTCACACTCCAACAGAAACACACAAGTGCAAGGCAAACACTTCAGCACCTTGGTACTCCAAATGCCTCCCAGCCAACAAATGTTTCAGTTGCAGACATGAGAGAAAATATAAAAAAAGTCAAAGATGAACCTATGCACATAAAGCTCATGCTCTTAATCACAGACAACTTTCCACATCAGCTAAGGCCAAGTACTGTACAAACTCTATCAATAAAAGATCAACACAACACTTTGAAAGGGTATCAAGCACTGTGATGGAGCAAGGTTTCAAAATTGAAACTTGCTTGTATGCAATCTTCCTCATAGTATTAATTTATTAAACTTGTACTGTCAATGCTAACATTCGCATTCACAAACACAAAAGGGATAGACGCTTGCCTATGTGTTTTACTAATGAATAACGCTTGTCCATAACTCAAGATGGCCGCTAAAGCGCGGGAAACTCAATGCGCATTAACCTGATCACATGGTGTGACGTCTTTCTTTTCTTGGTGGGAAACTTCTGCTTCTGCGCAGTGTGCATTAAAATGGCCGCTAAATGTTTTCACATGCTTAAGCTTGCTCTCCTGTCATTATTAAATTGTCGTTTTCTTAACGCTACTAATGCAGGGTAGTATTATGATTAAATGGGAATAGAGTTAGGGAAAGTGGGTATACAGTGAAACATTTTATTTGTGATTTTAATATTTTCTTCTTGCACTTTTAGTAATTCGTAAACTTGGGCCTGGGTTGGTGTCTTGAAACTCGAGAGACAGAGGGTTCTGCGCATGTGTCCTGTCTGCCTGCCAAGTGAAGTCAACTTGGACGTCTCCCAAGTTCACGACCTATTGGCCGAAGATGATGTACCCAAAGTTTCCGGCGGACAGAAATTGTTACTTTTCTCCTGTAAAATGTATAACATTTGTCGTGAGACAGGTGGGAAATAAAGCGAATGTATTAATTTGAAGGGGCGGGAACGTAAAGACAATAGGCTTCACAATGTAGGCCAAAATTGACATGGTGCGAGAATCAACCCCCTGTGCAATCAGAAGTAGTGGTCCCATATTTTAGCAACATTAAGGGGAGGTACATGGGCGTAGAAGGGTATAATAGAATATAGTATTAGTAAATTAGTCAGAGCAGGTTTTTTCCAGAAGAGCATGCGTTCACGAAGAACAGGCGTCCATACTGCCAGAGCGCTCTCAACTCCAGACTGCCCAGCTGATCGGTTGCTGACTGAATTCCTGTCCGGAAGAGGTCCTGAGGAAGGGGCGGCGGAGTCCATTAGACGGGAGAATCGAGAGAAGTCGAGTATCAGAGAGGGGAACGGCGCAGGCGTCGTTGTAGAGAGGTCACCGGTCCTGTCCTGATCCTGGAAGAAGTCTTTGCTCTTCATCCTTCCTGGGTCCTATCTTTTCCAACTCCTTGGCTAAGGGGCTTAGTTCTCGCATTTTAGGTAACTATACTGCAACCTTTAGTTGCGCTGCTGTCTCTATCTTCTCCTCTTCCTTAAACACCATCATTTATTGGCAAAATCATTTCTATGCTTTTTCTTGGGTATTTCAATCAAGTACCGTGTTTTTCTGTATTTTACTCTGCTAAAACTTTAGATAAACATTTTAAAACTTCCTGACTCAGTGGTTATTTCAGGATTATGTACTATAATGAATGTCACTCATTTTAAACTTCCCAATTAGCAAAGGATCCATTGGTAAGTTATTACTCTTCAATCAGAAGGTAATTGGTAGCAGGGACTTTGATAAAAGAGTACATCTGACACCCAGCGTAAGTATTAGTGTAGTGTGAATGTATGGGCCCAAGTGAGTATATGGTGTATGAATGTTGTTGGCTAATATTGTGCTGGATCAGTTTTCTGGTAGCAGAGGATGGTTGTTGTTACTCTTTGTTAATTGGGTAAAGAGAATTTTATTTGTATTTTTTTTTATGAACTAACATCCGCTTATTTTTGAGTTTTGTTATATGTTGTCCAGAATACCCCGGGGTAGGTAAAAAGAATAGTGGGTGGCAAGTGGAAGCCATACTGCAGTGAGGTTATCTGTCAGGCAGAAATAGTACTGAGAAGTTAAGCAGGACTTCAAGTACTCGTTAGGGACTCTATGCGTGTGAGTAATAGCAAAAAGGGTACACTGATAAAAATTTGATATTATATCACCTAGTAAGGGTAACATTAGAGAAGTAACAGGTACTTCTGGAGCTTGTGTGAAGAGTAGACGGAAGTGTTTTACTCGTAGTATATGTTTAGTAAACGGAAAGGTTTTACTAAAGTGTGGAAGAAACTATCCTTTTCAAAATAAGTGGAAACTGGCACGATAGCGAATGTCAGTTGCCGGAGAGGGAGCTGACGTCACAAAACGCCGCGCTGTGGTAGGTTGAAACAGCGGGTGTGGGAAAACCCTTGTAAAGGAGGGGTCAGTAGTCAGGAGTAGTATTGACGTCACAGGTGCCGCGCTGGGATTGGTTAAACCAGCGAGAACAGAAAAAAGCAGATTGTAAAGGAGGGGTTGACAGAGAAACGTCACCAAAAGGCCGCGCAAGGATTGGCTCGGAAATAAAAGATAGCAGACATTTGATTGGTCAAAAATATAGAAGCAAAATTCTTAGTGGATAAGGATTGCATGTTAAAACGTGATCCGACTTTAATAGGAACTCGTCCGGATAGGAGATTCCTAGGTTTTGCAGAATATAATTTTGTACACAGAAGATTAGATAGAATGTACGGAGAAAGGAGAAAAATGTCATTCTTACAAAAGATTAAGAATTATTTTAAAAAGGACAAACCAATCAAAACGAGAGAAGGAATTATTATTCCACCAGCTAAAACGCCAGCATCTTTTATGATGATGGAGAGAGGTTATCATACCTGTGTATGGATGGAGAATTGGATAGAATACACCAAAAATGATGGAGTATTAGCATTTCCCCAGAATGGCACGTTCAATGGGCGAAATCTTCAAAATTTAAGATTGAGGATGAATGACTTAGAACCCAGACCTAGATTAACTCAGTATGAAGCTCTAGAAGAATGGGAAACAGAGGCATTTGAGCGGGATAGATCTAGAAGTAATAGGAGTTACCCAGGATTTTACCCCAGATATTTACGTGAGTCAAGAGAGGGTCAGATGAAACAATGGAGAAGGGCAATGATTACAGAGGGACTGTATCCATTATTCACATAAGGAGAGAAATCAGGAGGCAAATGTACAGAAAAGACAAAACATTTAATGAGAAATGAGGAATCTGAAGACGAATTTATGGAGGAAATGTTAAGAAATCCCCCACCATATCAGGAAGGGACAAGTGGATGCACCCCAAGTGCACCACCGAAAACTCCAATGGTACCACAAGTAATGCATGAATTTACCCCAACTAGAATACTTCATGACAAAGAAAAAGAAGCCCTAGAAAAGACCAGAGCAGAATTAATACAGAAAATAACCCAGATAAAAGTACATCCTGATTCGTTGACTATTCCGGTAACAATTGGTCCAGTAGTTCCATTATATGGTACTCAAGGAAATTGTCCTCAACCCATACTTGCACCTACTCCTGTGAATAACCCCAAACCTGAAGCTCCAGTTATAATTGAGGATCAATTTAGTGACTGTGAATCCACAATATCACTCATGGATTTACCTATTCGAGGTTCTGTGAATAGTACTCCCAGAAAAGATGTACCTGGAGGTTCAAAAGATGTAAGTTTAGTAACTTCATCGGGAGCAAAAAGTGCTACCATAGTAACACCTGAAGATCTAGAAAGATGGGTACAAGGGTCAGTCAAACAGTGCACACCTCCAAAAGTATTGGATATTCATAAATTAAAAGTTGAATTAGAAGAAATAATAGCAGGAAATGTAGGAGTAGAACGCTTGAATACCTATGATGATGAAGAATTATTATTCTTGTGTAGGAGTATCACTAGAAATGTAAAGATATTCCATGAAAAATTGTCCAATTTAGCACTACAGATGGGAATCGAAATAGGGAGATCAAAAGTATTACAGAAACCATATAGAGCAGAATTTGCGGACAAAGTTTAGAAAATATGAATGCATCTGGAAGAAGACTGCAAATAAGAGAATTAATGTTAGTTTTACAAAAATGGGGAGATCTAGATAAATGGAGATCTAGGTGGGCCAAGAAAAAGGAAGAAGCACGAACAAGTAGAACAGCATCAGAATATGTGATGAAGGAAGCAGGAAAAGCAGACCAGATGTATCCAATGCGAGAAGTTGCAGGAGGAGGATATGTACATGTCCCATGGAGCAGACAGGATATTTTATCATTTACGAATGATTTTCCAAAATTGAGGAAAAACCAATTGAATGGTACAAGCAGGTTGAAAGGTTTGTGAAGGTGTCAAAGGTATTGTTGAAAGATTTAGATGGGTTGTTTGACATAGTGGTACCTGCCGATTTATGGACAGATTGTAAAATCACAGTCGATTGGCCTAGTGATGAATATCCCAGAGATCCGAAAACAGGTGCCCCGTCAAATGACGTAATGAAAAAGTATCAGCAGGTGATAACATACCTGAAAGGGAAAATACCCCCGAAAGAAACAGATTGGGTGAAAATAGATCGAACAACCCAAGAAGCCAGTGAAACAGTACATTCTTACTATGAGCGCCTATTGCAGGTGTTTAAACAGTATAGTGGATTCGAGGACATTGGAGACAAAAACATGAGTCAGTTTGTGTATCGATTTGTTTACGGTCTGAAGCCAGAGATTTGCCAGATGATTAAACAGCATATGCTGTGTTGGCAGGGAAAGCCCATAGATGAGATTCTGAAGTATGCAAAATATTGTGGAGACGATATTGAGGATAGACACAAGAAATTACAAGAAAAGGTGATGTGGGCACAGGTGAAAATTTGGAAAATCCGAGTGAAAATCAAGGAAAAGATTCTGGAACGAGTGGTGATACTGGAAATGGTGGAAAATTTAGAGGACGAATGAGTAGAGAAGAAGCTAAAAAGAAATTTCCTTGTCATGGATGCGGAAAATTGGGGCATTGGAAGGATGAATGTAAAAAGATTCGGAATAATAATGGCCCAAATCAAAACTTAAATCAACAGACGCAGAATGACTCACAGCAGGGTGTAAATCCCCAGAGTCAATTACCACCTCCACCTGTTCAGGGTAATGTAAGCAGAGCAAAACATGGTACAGACATTGGATACCCAGGAGGGAGTGGTAAGAATGATTATATGACATCACAATTTCTTTTGCAGGACAATTATTGTAAATTCGACTTATGACGGTGCCTAGGAGAGGGGAAGAAGGAGTGCATACTTGGCGCATCCTTACAGGTAGATCAGTCTGGTCCATATGTTGAAGGAAATGTGAAAGGTAATGATATTACTTTCCTTTTGGACACTGGTGCTACCAGGTCTACTGTGAGATCAGCAGACATCCCAGACCTTCCTCTCTCTGGTGAAGATATCCAAGTAGTGGGGGTAGCTAATCAAAGAATTAGAACACCTCTTACCGAACCAATGGAAGTTAAAATTGGAAACTTCAGAGAAATGCACCAATTTGTAGTGTGCGATTCTAGCCCAGTGAATTTATTAGGTAGAGATTTATTGTGCAAAATGAACTGTACAATTTTCTGCACGCCGGATGGTGTGGCAGTTCAGACACCAGATGAGGACCATGTATATAAAATTATGGTTGCAAAACAAGGTACAGAAATAGATGAAATGTTCTCGCTGATAACAAAAGATGAGTTGCCAGAAGAATTAAAAGGTACAGTAAACCCAATAGTATGGGATTTCACTGGGAAAGAAGTAGGACTTATGGCAAAAATAGATCCAGTTCAAATTACGGTAAAAGAAGGTGCGATTTTCCCAAATACTAAACAATACAAAATGAGTGCAGAAGTAAAAGCAGGAGTCATTGAAGAAATCAATCGAATGGTAAAACAAAACATTCTAAAAGAAGTAATGAGTAGCCCATGTAATTCACCAATCATGGGACTAAAGAAACCTAGTGGAAAATATAGGATTGTTCAGGACCTGCGTAAAATAAACAAGATTGTGGAACCATGTTGTCCCATAGTACCAAATCCTGCAGTAATCCTGTATCAGATTCCTTGGAATGCAGGATGGTTCACCGTAATTGATTTATGTCAAGCATTCTTTTCAATACCATTGCATCCAGACAGCCAATATCTTTTCTCATTTAAATTTGAGAACAAAGTCTATGTATGGAACCGTGTTCCTCAGGGGTACACAGAAAGTCCTTCCATTTTCAATCAGATACTGAAAAAGTGCCTTGAAAAACTAGTGATGCCAGGAAGCTCAGTTTTAGTTCAATATATCGACGACTTATTAGTAGCGTCGACCACCAGAGAAGACTGTGTTGTCGATTCCATAGCCTTATTAAATCTTTTGGCTGAGGAAGGGCATAAAGTCTCACCTGAAAAGTTACAGTTTTGCAGGACAGCTGTTAAATATCTGGGACACCAAATTGAGAGGGGAAAAAGAAGAGTAACCTCTGAAAGAGTAGAATTAATAAAGAGAATGCAAATGCCTGTAACCCAAAGACAAGTGAGAATGTTCCTAGGAATAGTAGGATACTGTTGACAATGGATACCAAATTTTTCCATGTTGGCTAAACCCTTAATTAACATGACAGAAAAGAAAGCAAAGGACCTGTTGAATGGGAGGATGAAAGTGTAGAAGCTTTTGTAAAATTGAGAAACGCACTTTGTTCAGCACCTGCCTTAGGCATGCCTGATTATAAAAGAGAATTCGCATTATTCTGTCAAGAGAGAGAAAATTGTGCACTTTCTGTCTTAACTCAGAGACATGGACTAGACAGACGTCCTATAGCATATTTTTCTGCTACATTGGACCCAGTAGCAGCCGCGTTGCCAGGATGCGTAAAAGCAGTGGCAGCAACTTGTTTGAGCATTGAACAAAGCGAGTCAATAGTGATGGGACATCCTGTAAAAGTGTATGTTCCACATGCAGTTGTCATTCTGTTGACAAGAACCCGAACTCAGCATCTTACTCCTAGTCGGCTGACTAAATATGAGAGGATAATAATGGGTGCTGAAAATGTGACCATGGTAAGGTGTACAATAATAAATCCAGCAACTTTATTGCCAGACCCATATCATGAAACAAATAAAGATGACGAAGAAGATGAACATGATTGTGTACAAATTACAGAATTATGTACAAAACCACGCCCAGACATAGAGGAACAGCCTCTTAAAAAGCCAGACAGGGAGCTATTTGTCGATGGTTCATGTCAAAGACATGAAGATGGTAAACTAACTGCTGCCTATGCGGTATGTGAATTAACTGGAATAGTCGAAGCATCCTATTTGCCAGGAGTCAAATCTGCACAAGTAGCTGAATTGATAGCTTTGATAAAAGCTTGCAAAATTGGGAGGAATCAGAGAGTGACCATATTTACTGATAGTCAATATGGTTACGGGGTGTTAACCTTCACTCACCTGAAATCCAGGTCGTTCCAGTTGAGAGATGAGATGACTATTTTCCCAATGCCCCCTAGCACCTAGTTCCTCCTAAACCGTTTGTATAATACAGCTTGGATTCGTAGGTTCCTGGGGGAAGGGGAAAAAGGGACAAAATAACCAAAAGACAAAATAAACGGACACACACGCCACTCTCTTCACTTCTGTCAAAGAGCTTCTGTTGCAAATCCTTTAGTGGATCTTTCCCTACAAAAAACAAACAATAATGAGTGCAGTACTGCTTACTTCCTTAAACATGACTTCTAATATGTTGCATTACATTAATACTGTTCCTTGCACTCTAGTACCTTTGCTTTTACTGTATGACTCCCATACGATGTAAAAGATGACTTAAGGTGCCACTGTCTTTTTACTGTAAAACAAGAACACATTAGCCCAGAAAGATTCGTAATGTACATAAACAAATGAGCCTTTTAGTTTTGGCTACGTACTTAACATCAGGTCCTTGTGACACTTTAACAATAATGTCCCACACTAATTAAATGAGCAAAATAAGTTCTTTGCAATGATCGCAATGATTGAAAGCACAGAGTCTCTTTTCACCAAACCTGTTGTAATCTTTGCGTTCTTTCTCTTCGGTAATTATTTAGCTCTGGACAGAAGATTATGGCAGGAAGAAGTATTCAGCCAGAGAGTTCAAAGATACGTTTTTTCTTTACCTTAATTGTTCTGCATGCATGCGTGCGCGCACGGTCCGCAAGCGGAACGTTCTTACTTGTTTAACGATTCTTTTCTTCTTGTTTCTTGTTGCAGGATGAAGGAAGAAAAAACTGGACCAGGAAGTACACGCCGGACGGTTAATGGGGACGGAAGAGGATCCGAGTCTTTGATGCAGTGAAGAGCAGCGGAAGCAGGAAGAAAACCGGAAGTCCAAAGACGGAACCAGAGAGCTGCTGCTTCGTCGGAAGATTTCAGGTAAGTGGAGTTGCTGGATAGCGGTAACGAACACAAGCGCGAGTAAGTGGGAGCGGCAGTCTTTTATAGCCGAGGAAGGGTGGGGTTGCTTTTCACGTTGCTGAGACACGTTTAGTCAGTTACAGAAAGCAACGTGCGCACAAGGTCTTGCGCCTGTTCTTGTTGCTCGAGTCTGGTGAACCCTCTACCGATGTGAAATGTAAAACAGGCAAACATAATCAATATAACAATCCAAAGCCTGTGAACACTAGGAAGAGTCTCTAAAGGCAAACTGAATTACCATGATGTATTGCACAAACAAATAGGGTTGGTAGTACCTCAGAATAAACCTGACCTGTTAATCACAGTTTGGTCAAGATTATCTTACTGTGTTTTAACACCTGGTCAAACATTACCTTACTGATCACGGAGGGCTATTATGTTCACGGAGGGCTATTATGATGGCTGTGCCCTACAAACCCCAACAGTCGCTCCCCTCAAAGGCCTCCCTACTGGACGTGGTTTGTGTGGATTTCTGAGGTAAAAGGCTCTAATTAACCGAGGGCGTGCACCACCGAAGCAGGTTCTCAAGAGTTTTCTTCTGCCGGGTAACCTCTCCAGGAAATCAAATAGTGTAATTTTCCTTGTAGTCGTTTTGCATCTAAAATCTTTTGAACCTCATACTCTAAGTGGCCATCAATAACCATAGGAGGAGGAGGGGGTTCTTGTCTAGTAAGTGGATTGTAGGCTTTTAATAATGATACATGAAAGGTAGGATGCACAGAGTATTCTGGGGGTAAATGTAGCTTCACTGATACTGGGGTCAATATTTGAATGATGTCAAAGGGTCCAATATATTTAGGCTGCAACTTTCTGGGGCCTACTAATTGCAAATTCTTTGTGGAAAGCCATACCTTGTCTCCTACCTTAAAATTAGGGGCTGGTAGTCTATGTTTATCAGCTTGAGTTTTCATTTGCTCCTTGTACTTAGTTAAGTGTCTTACTGCTCTTGCCTGTATGTCTAATATATTGTGCAATTGATCCGTTACTGCTGGTAAACAAGACTGTTCAACAGACAGAGGTAAGGACTTGGGATGGAAACCTTGTAAAAAGTAAAACGGAGAACATTGTGTGGCCACATGAATGCTATTGTTATAACAGAATTCAGCTAGAGCTAAAGCTTTATCCCAGTGACTGGTGAATTCCGCCATTAAACATCTTAAGGTTTGTAATAAAGTCTGGTTAGCTCGTTCCGTCTGGCCATCGGTTTCTGGGTGGGAAGCCGTGGACAGAGCTACCTTTACCTTTAATAATCCACAAAAAAATTTCCAGAACTTTGACACAAATTGACTCCCTCTGTCCGAAACGATCTTATTCGGCAAGCCATGCAACCTCACAATGTGTGATAGAAAAATATGACTAAACTCTATTGCAGAGGGGAGTTTTGATAAGGGAACAAAATGGGCCATTTTGGACAGATAATCCACCACTACCAAAATTGCGGTGTGACCATTTGACACCGGAAGTCCAGTAATGAAGTCCACACTTATAGTGTGCCAAGGTTGAGGGGGCACAGGTAAGGGTTGAAGCAAACCAGTAGGAGCGCTGTGAGAAGATTTATTAGTGGCACAAACAGGACAGGTAGCTACAAATTCTTTAACGTCCTTCACCAAGGTAGGCCACCAAAAGTGTTTCCGGCAATTGTCTAAAGTCTTCTGAGCTCCTGGATGCCCAGCTAGAGGTGACTCATGATTCCACTGCATAACCTTTTGTTGTAAATCTGCGCTGGGTACATATAACAAATTATCATGATAGAACAGACCTTCTTGAAGGGAATTTTTGAGTCCTTTAACCAATCTTTCACATGTTCTTTTAAATGTATTTGTCTAATCTGGGTCATCAAATCAGGGGAACTCAAAGGCGCTACTATTTTCTCTGGTGGAATGATAGAGGGATTTTCTGTCTCTTTCTTAGACTTATTAGTATGCCCGTACCGAGACAACAGATCCGATAATACCTGTCTGGTACCTGGTCTGAATGTGATTACAAAATCAAAGGAACTAAAAAAATTCAACAAGTGCATCTGTCGAGGAGTGAGAGCTTTCACTGAACTAAAAAATTGCAAATTTTTATGATCACTAAAAATCGTAACTGGAAATTTGGCTCCCATCAAATGATGACGCCATTCAGTAAATACCAGTTTGATTGCCAATAATTCTCTTTCCATAACTGTGTAATTCTGTTCGGCTGGAAGCAGCTTTTTGGAATAGAAGGCCACTGGGTGCAACTGACCATCCTGTTCATCCCGTTGTGAGAGAACGCCCCCCACAGCTACCTGTGAAGCATCAGCTTCCACAAAAAAGGGCACATCTGGATTAGGATGTCGGAGGACAGGTGCTGAAGTAAACTTTTCTTTTAAGATTTGAAAAGCCTGCGAGGCCTCTTTGGACCAGTCAAATGGGTGTCCTTTCTTTAACAGCTTTGTAATGGGGACCATTGTTTCTGCAAATTGAGGAATGAAGCGTCTATAAAAATTAGCAAAGCCCAACACTCGTTGAAACTCTTTAACCGAAGTGGGCTCTGGCCAATCTAAAATAGCACTAACTTTTTTCTTGTCCATCATGATACCATTTGGTGAGAGACAATAACCAAGAAATTCCACCTGTCTCGTGTTAAACACGCATTTTTCAAGTTTTACAAAAAGGTGGTTGTCCAGTAATTTTGCTAACACGGCCTTAACCTGTTGAGTATGTTCTGTTTCATTCTTGGAATAAATCAAAATATCGTCAATATACACGATAACACTTATGTCCAAAAACTCGTTTAAAACTTCATTAATAAAAAACTGAAAAGCAGCGGGGGCGTTGCACAGGCCAAAGGGCATGACAGTGTACTCGAACAACCCAAATTTGGTTCTGAATGCCGTCTTCCACTCATCATGCTCCTTGACTCGTACAAGATGGTATGCCCCTCGCAAGTCTAATTTGGTGTAGATTGTTGAATCTCTCAACTGGTCTAATAATACTGGTATTAGTGGTAAAGGATACTTATTTTTTATAGTGATCTTATTCAATCCTCGATAATCAAGGCAGGCTCTCAAGCCGCCATCCCGTTTCGGGATACAAAATAAAGGCGAGGAGACAGGGGATGTGGAATGTCAGATAAAACCCAATTCCAGAAGTTCATCCAAATAAGATCTTAGATATTTTGTTTCTTCCTCTGATAGCGCATACACCCTACTGTTTGGAAGAGGAGCTCCTGGTAGCAAGTCTATGCGACAATCATACGGTCTGTGAGGTGGTAGGACAGTGGCTTTGATAGGGTCAAATACATCTGTAAACTCCTGATACTCAGGTGGAATGAGACTAGAAGTGACTAACGAGTTTGCACAATGAACGATGGTTTCAAACTCTTGATGGGCCACTTGATAACTTTGGGCCTTGCAAAATACCGAGTTCAGGGTTACTGTTCTAGACTCCCAATTTATTATCGGATTATGTGTTATAAGCCAAGGAACTCCCAAAATTACACCAAAAGCAGGAGTATCAATAAGATCAAAACTAATGGACTCTGTATGCCCATTTTGACAGACCATAGGCTCTGTTTGATGGGTTATGTTTCCTGAAGACAGAGCAGTGCCATCTACAGCACATACCGGTTCTGGTTGTTCCTTAAGTGTAGTGGGTATCTGAAGTTTCTGGGCTAGTTGATTATCTACAAAATTTCCTGTTGCTCCGGAATCCAATAGTACAGACACAGTGTGCCTCACTTGAGCATTCAAAATTAAGATAACCTGAATTATGAAATGTTTTGGTATTCTGGGTACAAACTTAAGTCGGGATTGGGAGATCTTGTTCAGATGCTGCCTCGTGCAAATGATCTCCTTCCTTGACGAGTTACCTAGTTTTCCTGATCTGAAGGGATCTTTACTGCTGCAACGCTAACCTTTTTAGGGGTTTTTGGTTTGGTGGGGCAGTCTCTAGCAAAATGCCCTGACCGACCACAATAAAGACACAGGTTTAGTTTTCTACGTCGTTCTTTTTCTTCAGGGGTGAGTGGGCCCTTAATAGTGCCTATCTGCATGGGCTCTGAATCTGTTTGTTTAACTTCTGTTTCCTTCTTTTCTGACTTCGTCCATGTCCACCTACTTTCTACTCTGGTTTTGTCGCCCTTTCTTTCTCCTAACCTATGGTCTAGTTTAACCACCAGGTCTACAAAGTCGGCATAATCGTCTGGGAGGTCCACTATATGGGCTAGGGCATCTTTCAACTCGTCACGTAATCCACGATAAAATAGAGATATACGTTTTTCTTCCGGCCATTGAGTTTCTGTTAGCAGTCGATTGAAATGTGTTAAATATGTCAAAAGATCTTTACCAGATTGTTTTAAATTAAGCAGCTCATTATCGCTAGCTTGTACATAAGTATGTTTAGCAAACAATTTGGTCATAGTCTGTTTAAATAATGGCCAATTATACAGTACTGGGTCGTTCCTATCTATATAAGGTATTGACCAATTAGCAGCAGTGCCTCCTAGGTATGAAAGCACAAATGCCACCTTAGCCGCGTCAGATGTGAAAGCCTGAGGTTTACACATAAAATGTAATTGACATTGACTAATGAAGATGTTAAACTTTGCACTATCGCCCAAAAACCTTTCAGGGGCCGACAATGGCACAGCAGGCGGAACTGCGACTGTGACCTGTATTGGCGTTGTGCTATCGTCAGTAGTTCTAAAAATATTTGCGGTTTTTGACTTGGTTCCTGTCTCAAAAGATGTGGTAAAGGGCGGAAAAGCTGTACTTGGCCAAGCTGAGTCCCTCGGTTTATATCGTATGACCTCTTGTCGCAATTCTAAGTTTTCTTGTTTTAACTTCTCCATTTCCAATTGCATCTTCTGTACTAATCCGGTAATCGTTCTATCAGTTTCAGTATTTTCAAATAGAGCTTGCGCCATGTCACGGGTATTAATATGATCACTGTTGGGGTCCATCTCTCAAATAGAACTTAATGTTGTGAAGGCTTGTGTTTCTGTTAACCTTCACTCACCTGAAATCCAGGTCGTTCCAGTTGAGAGATGAGATGACTATTTTCCCAATGCCCCCTAGCACCTAATTCCTCCTAAACCGTTTGTATAATACAGCTTGGATTCGTAGGTTCCTGGGGAAAGGGGAAAAAGGGACAAAATAACCAAAAGACAAAATAAACGGACACACACGCCACTCTCTTCACTTCTGTCAAAGAGCTTCTGTTGCAAATCCTTTAGTGGATCTTTCCCTACAAAAAACAAACAATAATGAGTGCAGTACTGCTTACTTCCTTAAACAAGACTTCTAATATGTTGTATTACATTAATACTGTTCCTTGCACTCTAGTTCCTTTGCTTTTACTGTATGACTCCCATACGATGTAAAAGATGACTTAAGGTGCCACTGTCTTTTTACTGTAAAACAAGAACACATTAGCCCAGAAAGATTCGTAATGTACATAAACAAATGAGTCTCTTAGTTTTGGCTACTTACTTAACATCAGGTCCTTGTGACACTTTAACAATAATGTCCCACACTAATTAAATGAGCAAAATAAGTTCTTTGCAATGATCGCAATGATTGAAAGCACAGAGTCTCTTTTCACCAACCCTGTTGTAATCTTTGCGTTCTTTCTCTTCGGTAATTATTTAGCTCTGGACAGAAGATTATGGCAGGAAGAAGTATTCAGCCAGAGAGTTCAAAGATAAGTTTTTTCTTTACCTTAATTGTTCTGCATGCATGCGCGCGCTCCGCAAGCGGAACGTTCTTACTTGTTTAACGATTCTTTTCTTCTTGTTTCTTGTTGCAGGATGAAGGAAGAAAAAACTGGACCAGGAAGTACACGCCGGACGGTTAATGGGGACGGAAGAGGATCCGAGTCTTTGATGCAGTGAAGAGCAGCGGAAGCAGGAAGAAAACCGGAAGTCCAAAGACGGAACCAGAGAGCTGCTGCTTCGTCTGAAGATTTCAGGTAAGTGGAGTTGCTGGATAGCGGTAACGAACACAAGCGCGAGTAAGTGGGAGCGGCAGTCTTTTATAGCCGAGGAAGGGTGGGGTTGCTTTTCACGTTGCTGAGACACGTTTAGTCAGTTACAGAAAGCAACGTGCACACAAGGTCTTGCGCCTGTTCTTGTTGTTCGAGTCTGGTGAACCCTCTACCGATGTGAAATGTAAAACAGGCAAACATAATCAATATAACAATCCAAAGCCTGTGAACACTAGGAAGAGTCTCTAAAGGCAAACTGAATTACCATGATGTATTGCACAAACAAATAGGGTTAGTAGTACCTCAGAATAAACCTGACCTGTTAATCACAGATTGGTCAAGATTATCTTACTGTGTTTTAACACCTGGTCAAACATTACCTTACTGATCACGGAGGGCTATTATGTTCACGGAGGGCTATTATGATGGCTGTGCCCTACAAACCCCAACACGGGGTTGTGCATGATTTTGGCCAACTGTGGATGCAGAGGGATTTCATGACTTCTTCAGGATCCCCCATTAAAAATGGACAATTTGTAAGGGAATTGCTAGAAGCAATACAATCACCAAAAGAATTGGCTGTGGTGAAATGTGCCGCACACCAGTCAGGAGATGACTGGGTGGTAGTCTGCAACAGATATGCAGACTTGGTGGCTCAACATTGTGCCAAAACCAGAACGTCAGTCAATAAGAGGGTGGAAAGAATGGGAATCAGCTGCCAACTTATGCTGTATATGCCACCTGAAACTTGGAATGAGGTGAAGAAATTGCAAGATGAGGTTGATGAAAGTGAGAAAAATTTGTGGATCAAAGTGGGTTGTTCCCAAAGAGGAGAAGGTGAAGTATGGATCAGTGCAGATGGCAGACCAGTCATGCCAGACTGTTTACTCTCACAAATGGCTAGAATGCATCATGGAGACACACACATAGGGAGAGATGCAATGATTAGGCTGTTCAGACAAAATTGGTACAATCCCAAATTCAGGGCTGTTGCAGAGAGTCTTTGCCAGAGATGTCTAACTTGCCAAATGCATAATCCAGGCAGGAAAACGATAATTGGGTTTGGAAAAATTGGAAAGGCAGATGGCCCATTTATAAGACTCCAGTTCGACTTCATACAGTTACCACCATGTAGAGGGCTGAAATACGTACTAGTCATAGTGTGTCTGTTTTCAAAGTGGGTGGAGGCTTACCCTACTAGGAGAAATGACAGTATTACAGTTGCAAAACTGTTGTTACGTGAACTCATACCTAGGTTTGGTTTCCCAGTATCTTTGGAATCAGATAGAGGAAAACACTTTAATAGCGAAGTGATCCAGATAATATGTGAAGCATTTCAAATCAAACAGAAATTGCACTGTGCATATCGCCCAGAGGCTTCTGGAGTGGTTGAACAATTGAATGGCACTATAAAGTCAAGATTGGGAAAAATGTGTGCATCAACATCATTAGAGTGGCCAGATGCATTGCCACTTGTCCTGATGGGACTCAAGCATACCTGACAGAACAACAGGATTGAGCCCCCATGAAATAATGATGGGAAGAGCAATGAGACAAACACATGTTCCCACAAACAAACTGGTGAATATATCTGATGATATGGTTTTGGATTATTGCAAAGGATTGGCTGACCTAGTGCGTTCTGTCTCTCATCAGGTTGGAGAAGACGCAGTTTCCAGGCAGCCTGAACTAGAACATGATCTGAATCCTGGTGATTGGGTGGTAGTGAAGAATCACACCAGAGAAACGTGTCTATCACCCAGGTGGAGCAGACCTTGTCAAGTCATATTGACCACCAATACAGCAGTGAAGTGTGCAAGATTTCCTAATTGGATTCACGTAAGCCACACAAAGAGAGTACCAGAACCTGAAGAAGAGAATTCACAGACAACGCCAATCACTGAAGAAGCTGAAGGTTGCCCAGCTGAGGAATCTCAGGCTAGAGGTTCGAGAGAGAAGCTGACGGAGAACAACCGAGCACAAGTCAGGATTGGATACCAGTGGTAGAAGTTCCTGAAGTATATTACAGAACGAGAAATCAAACAAAATTGGAAGAAATTGAAGAAGATCAGAAAGGTGAAGAAGAAGAAGTTCAGGATCAAGAAGAAAAGATAGTAAAGGATCCTGAACTAAATCAGATAGGGAAAGAAAATTGGGCTAAAAACAGTGAAGATCTAATAAACTTTGAAGAGGGACAGACAGGTTTAGAAGAATCAGGTCAGGCTGCAGAAGTTCACAGTGCAATAAGCCCTGATCAGAAGAAGTTAGATCAAGAAGAATTCACTAAAGAAAAAGGGGTTAATACAAATGAATATAAAGAAATAAAAAAGGATCAAAGCCAACATCTTGAAAGTCATTGTGGAGCTACTGAAAAGAAACCAATCAGACCTGAAAAAGAACAAACAAAAGAAGCAGTAATAAAAGAAAACAAAACAGTATTGATCAGTAAAAATAACGAGATCCCTGAAGACGATAACAAAGAAACAGTGCCAACCAAGAAGACAAGAAAAGGAGATCATTGGCCAAGTGTCATTAAAAGAGTAAAATACCACATAACAACCAGAAGTGAAGATCCAGAACAAGTACCTGAAGTGACAAGTCAAACTGAACAAGAGAAAAAGTCAGGAAAAAGAAAAAGTAAAAGACTGAGACTTGTGAATAACAAATTCAAGGGTCCTGACTGGACTTATATCATTCTTGAAGATTTTGAAAGCTCAGAGTCAAGTGACAGTGGTGGCGAAGGAACAAGTGCAGAACTAACATACAAAGAAGAAACAAGACCACCCTGACTAAACAAAAGAATCATCTAAAGAAAAGAAGAAGAGATAAGAAGAGAAATCTTCCTTGTCGAAAAATGCCTGATGATAGAGTTACTGGGAGACCAAAACGAAACTGTTGTAGGAGATGCTGTGCAATCTGCATATGTAGTCTAGTATTGGTGCTTATAGTATGGTTAGTCCTGAGTGTAGCAATTCCTTACCTTATGATAATAGATAAGAAGATTAATAATGAAACTAAAGGGAGGACAGCAAACAGGAAGGGCAATAGAGTAGAATTAATGGCAGAAGATGAGGCAGAAATTCATCATGAAATAGCTGATAACGACACTAGTTTAAATGTTTTCACAAAGTTATTGTTTCAGTATGTAGAGACAATGGAAGTTAGTAATTGTTATGTCTGTATGAAGTTACCTGAATCAGTAGCGGAAGGACTAACATATCATCATTTACCACTGACATATGGCATCTCATGTAGTGTATTAACAAGTTTATTTTATAGAACAGGTAGGCTACAGTATTATTATTCAAACTTAGATGTGATATTTTCTGAGGTTCCGATTCGCAAGAGTATGAACCCAGTGCTTAGTAGTCAAGACGCACAGTTTATGGGAGAGTTTTACTTAACTATGAAATCAATAGACATAACACATGCACATAGACACAATCTAACATGTTCTTTACTAGAAGAAGAAAAGATATTTTTGAATTTAGTAGAAGATAGAAGACATGATTTTCAAAAGAAAGCTTCAGAGCATAAGGCTCAGTTGCCACCTTGGGCGGAGAAGGAAGGGAGTTATACACCTAGGAGCCAATTCCGATCTCGGCCGGTAGGGCTCCGAATCGGATTCGGCTTAACCGGATCCGATTCGGAGCCCTATTTCCCGACCGATTCGTACGCGCGTCCGGACGAGCGAGTACGATGTGAAATCGCCGACCGACTCGTCCGGGCGTCCCGACCGCTCCGACCGACTGCGTACCCGGGTCTAACCGCACCGACCGACTCGCTCGGACTCCGACTCGCACCGCGCAATGGAGACGTTCCCCGGCCGGGTAAGTACGATGCGCGCCGCGAGCAGTCCGACCGAGCCGCGCACTCCGGCTCGAAAGAGCAGTCGGAGCCGTACTTTGGGGGTCCGTGTCGGACCCGCCTGTACGCGTAGCCGCGCGAGTCGCACACAGGGGGGACCCATGGGTCCCCCCTACCTGTGCGTGTACGGCGCGAGTCACTTCGCTGCGTACACGCTGTAGGGGGCGCCCTTGTCCGCCTCGCACCCATTGAGTCAATGGGAGCCCGCGTACGCGTTGTACGACAGGCTCCCATTGACTTCAATGGGAGTCCGACCGACTCGAGTCCGATGGCATGCGTGCGCATCGTACTCGTTCGGTCGGGCTGCACGGATCCAATTCGGTCGGAAATCTCTCCGGGTCCGGCTCGGTCGGAGAGATTTCCGGCCCGAATCGGAATCGCCCCCCTAGTAGAGCTCAAGCTGCAATGGCTCTGGATTTCGTAAAGAAAGGGAAAATTTGTCTTCATAGGTTAAAGACTGATTATAACAATGTTTTCATCGGTACCAGTGAATGTGAACACCATTTTTAATTCTGGGAGGTTGGGGACTCAAAGGAGGAACAGATTCAGTTTTTCCTGGAATCTATTATGTATGTGGGAATAAGGCTTACTTTAGGCTTCCTGCAAGGTGGTATGGAAGTTGTTATTTTGGAATAGTTTTTCCAAAGATATACCACGTAAAAAGAAACACTGGAAGCAATGAAAACAATAATGAGTTAATACGTAGAAAAAGAGCTAGTTTTCAGAAATTGTAGGTGATATATTTGGTGCATTGATACCTTCAGTGGGAATAATTCTGAACTCAAGGAAAATATGTAAATTGTCTACAGTGGTTGATCGTTTATCAACGGATACTGCTGGAGGTTTTCTAATGATTAATACGGAGATGGTTGCGATTAGATCTATGGTGATCCAAAATCGACTTGCTCTTGACATTCTATTGGCGAAAGAGGGAGGAGTCTGTAAATTATTGAAGACGGAACATTGTTGCACTTATATTCCTGATAAGAGTGCAGAAATTGGAACGTACATTCAGAACATAACTAAACTTGAGAAAGAACTTAAACCACTGGAAGTTGATAGGGTATGGGAAAGATTGACAAATAGTATATCGTCAATTGGAACCTGGTTTGCTAATATAGGGAAAGGACTTATAGGTCAAATATTAGTACCCTTAGCAGGGTTAGCAATAATAATTTTAGCAATAACAATATGGTGCAAATGCTGTAGAAAGAATGGAACATATAAGATGACAGGAAAAGGAAAGAAGAGAAAACTAGATGAAATCGAACTAGAAGAATGGAGAAGTGATGTATACAAGAAATTAAAAGGAGAATGTAAGAATAGAAAAAGTAAAAATGAGAATGAAACGAATTGCTAGAAGTTGGCATCTGATTGAGGGTAGTATTTTGATGGCTCAGAAACGCCATCAGAGAGGGAATTGATGGAGCAAGGTTTCAAAATTGAAACTTGCTTGTATGCAATCTTCCTCATAGTATTAATTTATTAAACTTGTACTGTCAATGCTAACATTCGCATTCACGAACACAAAAGGGATAGACGCTTGCCTATGTGTTTTACTAATGAATAACGCTTGTCCATAACTCAAGATGGCCGCTAAAGCGCGGGAAACTCAATGCGCATTAACCTGATCACATGGTGTGACGTCTTTCTTTGCTTGGTGGGAAACTTCTGCTTCTGCGCAGTGTGCATTAAAATGGCCGCTAAATGTTTTCACATGCTTAAGCTTGCTCTCATGTCATTATTAAATTGTCGTTTTCTTAACGCTACTAATGCAGGGTAGTATTATGATTAAATGGGAATAGAGTTAGGGAAAGTGGGTATACAGTGACACATTTTATTTGTGATTTTAATATTTTCTTCTTGCACTTTTAGTAATTCGTAAACTTGTGCCTGGGTTGGTGTCTTGAAACTCGAGAGACAGAGGGTTCTGCGCATGTGTCCTGTCTGCCTGCCAAGTGAAGTCAACTTGGACGTCTCCCAAGGACACGACCTATTGGCCGAAGATGATGTACCCAAAGTTTCCGGCGGACAGAAATTGTTACTTTTCTCCTGTAAAATGTATAACATTTGTCGTGAGACGGGTGGGAAATAAAGCGAATGTATTAATTTGAAGGGGCGGGAACGTAAAGACAATAGGCTTCACAATGTAGGCCAAAATTGACATGGTGCGAAAATCAAACCCCTGTCCCTGTCCAATCAGAAGTAGTGGTCCCATATTTTAGCAACATTAAGGGGAGGTACATGGGCGTAGAAGGGTATAATAGAATATAGTATTAGTAAATTAGTCAGAGCAGGTTTTTTCCAGAAGAGCATGCGTTCACGAAGAACAGGCGTCCATACTGCCAGAGCGCTCTCAACTCCAGACTGCCCAGCTGATCGGTTGCTGACTGAATTCCTGTCCGGAAGAGGTCCTGAGGAAGGGGCGGCGGAGTCCATTAGACGGGAGAATCGAGAGAAGTCGAGTATCAGAGAGGGGAACGGCGCAGGCGTCGTTGTAGAGAGGTCACCGGTCCTGTCCTGATCCTGGAAGAAGTCTTTGCTCTTCATCCTTCCTGGGTCATATCTTTTCCAACTCCTTGGCTAAGGGGCTTAGTTCTCGCATTTTAGGTAACTATACTGCAAGCTTTAGTTGCGCTGCTGTCTCTATCTTCTCCTCTTCCTTAAACACCATCATTTATTAGCAAAATCATTTCTATGCTTTTTCTTGGGTATTTCAATCAAGTACCGTGTTTTTCTGTATTTTACTCTGCTAAAACTTTAGATAAACATTTTAAAACTTCCTGACTCAGTGGTTATTTCAGGATTATGTACTATAATGAATGTCACTCATTTTAAACTTCCCAATTAGCAAAGGATCCATTGGTAAGTTATTACTCTTCAATCAGAAGGTAATTGGTAGCAGGGACTTTGATAAAAGAGTACATCTGACACCCAGCGTAAGTATTAGTGTAGTGTGAATGTATGGGCCCAAGTGAGTATATGGTGTATGAATGTTGTTGGCTAATATTGCGCTGGATCAGTTTTCTGGTAGCAGAGGATGGTTGTTGTTACTCTTTGTTAATTGGGTAATGAGAATTTTATTTGTATTTTTTTATGAACTAACATCCGCTTATTTTTGAGTTTTGTTATATGTTGTCCAGAATACCCCGGGGTAGGTAGAAAAATATACTCCAATCCCACAATCCACAGACAAATGTCATTTCTTCAAACACTTCTTAAGTGAAAGACACAGAAGTCCACATCAATACCATCATGCTTCCTTTTCCCCTTACACCCACAACTGTGTGCTGCATCCCAAAATGGTCATGCTGTCTTGTCAACATCACAAACTCTCAGAAAGTCACCTTCTATGATGATGATTTCTTACCTTCATCCATCATCAAAGCACTCTCTGGAAAAGTCTTCTTAACTCCAAAATCATACCAATACTGATCATCTCCTGCGGAACTTTGCAGCTCTTAACCAACTACCATACAAGTCATGACATCCTCCTGACCACAGATAAGGATGACAGCTGCTTGCTGATGCTGAACATATTGAGCGCATTTGACAACGTCAACCATACTATCCTCATCCCCACCCTGAAATCCCAAATGAGATTTATTGGCATATTCCTCTACTAGTTCTCCTTCCAAATCTGCAACTAACACCAATTCATTCAAATGGGTTCCACCAGATCCCAGAAGTTCTTCATTGTCTGTATAGAGCCCAAACATTGATCTTGTCCCTGTCATCATCAACCTCTAATTCTAACCCCTTGACACTCCATTCACCAGTAACAATATCAAAATGATTAGCATGCAAATGATTTCCATTGTAAATATCGCATGCCTTAACTTAAGCACTACCTACACCTCATTCCGACCTGGATGTCCAACACCTTTACAACTCAAAAATGAAATCTCTCTATTTGCTGACAACAACAAACAACATCTTGTCCAAAACTGCTTGATGGCAAGAATCCTAAAGGGGGGGGCGTGGCCAGCCAAGGCAAGATGGTGGATGTGGTTTAGAGCTGCTTCGCTCTACCGACCAATGATCCTGAGCCATCTATCTGCCACCCAGAGACACCGTACCCCGCTATAGGTGGTGGAATTTGCAGAGGAACCCGCCACACCCTGGGCACAATGGTGTTGACCTGAGCTGCAGCACAGCACCTGGGCGAGCTTGAACTGAGGGGCTGGAGCGACGGCCATGCCGCATGAGAGATGCTGTGCCTGCCATTTGTAGGAGAAGATTCCTGCCTCATCCTCCCTCCCCGCCACTGGCTGGGAGCAGTGACCAGTGGAGAGCAGTGGATTAAGCCCCTCCTTCTCCCTCCTTGTGACGATTGCATAGGGCACGTAGCACTGAGGTGCTTGAGGCCTGAAGCAGAGGAGGCACCTGTGGATGGGCCGCGCTCAACCAGCGGACTGGCGGTGCCTAATGGGGAAGATGCTCTGCGGGCCAGATGCACAGATAGTAGCCCACACCATGCATGAGCTGCTGTGCTTGCCTGCCACAGGCAAAGATTATTGCCTCCTCCAACCATCCGGCCGATGACCAGAGGAGGCAACCAGCAGGGGCAGATGATTGGCCCCCCTTCACTCCTCCTTGTGCTGATTGCTTCAGACCCGCTGTCCTCAAGCGAGTGAGGTCTGTGACAGTGGCTGTGCCAGGAGACAGGCCGCGTTCCAGCCAGTGGACAGGTAGGGCCCCCTGTGGATGCCGCTCTCCAAGCCCAGACCTACCGCTGATTGCCTTCACTGTTTTCACATCAGAGAAACACTTAATGATGCTGTAGATAGTCTCCACCCCTATGGAACCCCCTCCCGGCACTTATCACCCTGAGCGTGTCCTGTACCAGACCCCGGAAATACTGGTGGCTGGGAAGGCCGGGCCCAGGTCAGCTCGAGCGTGCAAGGGGGGAGTGCCCTGACCAGTGTGACGCCATAAGATTCTCTGCTCCAGAAATTCAATGGGAGGACTACCACCATATGGGAAGCCTGCTCCAAGGCCTTAGACTTACTGGCAGAGAACTCAGAGCAAGAACATAAGAAGCTGCTGCACAGGGGTGGTGTCCCCATCCCTGACGTAACACCTTGGACTGCTCGTGCCCCCCCATGCTGTTAATGATAGACTCACCGACAGGAGGGCGAGGCAGGTCTGCATCAACACTGTGGGGCCAAGTAATGACTGTTGTCCTTGTCCAGCCTTGAGGACTCAAAACAGTGTCATGCCCACCCCGGGGGGATACCATTTGATTGCACAGAGTTTGGATTCCTGCTTCGTGCACATAGGGGACTGGGCGCATTAGGACATTGCTTGCCTGAAAATACAGTCCACCTCCACACCCCCAGACACAAGTATGAGTATCCTGACTCCATGAACCAACCTACTGCCTGCACTGAGATATGAAGATCCGCAAGAAACACGCCACCTCCTCCAAATTGGCTACCACAGTGCTCCCCAGCAGCCAGGACTGCTCTAGCCACCCTGGTGAATCACAGGGTTCACTGACAGAATATCGACCTCAAAAATATAGATGAAAAAAACATTGAGGTAAAAATATAGAATGCAAAAAAATCGACTCACTTTACTTAAACAAGTAAGTACAAAAATATTGGAAAACAATATCAATGTCAAAAATATAGTTGTACAAAATATCGATTTTTATATATATATAAAATACAATTATAAATATTAAATAGATATAAAAATAAAATTAATTTAAAAAAAATTAGATTGAATATACATTTTTACAACAATAACAAATACACGTAATTATAAAACGTTAAACACATACATTATAATTAATATATATATGTACTTTAAAACAATTAATAAACTATTGATTTTAATTTATTTTATCATTTTAAAATTATATAAAAATTTACAAATATATATATATATATATGTATATATATATATATATATAAACATTCTATTATAAATTAAAACATTAAACTATTTAAAAATCTTTAAACTTAAATTTCCCACTCCAGTCAGTGCAACAGTAGGGAAAGTGTTGGATAGCGGAGGGGTAAAAATTACTATTCCCACTCCAGTTAGTGCAACAGTAGGGAAAGTGTTAGATAGAGGAGGGTTAAAATGTACTATTCCCACTCCAGTCAGTGCAACAGTAGGGAAAGTGTTGTATAGCGCAAGGGTACAAATTACTATTCCCACTCCAATGAGTGCAACAGTAGGGAAAGTGTTGGATAGCGGAGGGGTAAAAAATTACTATTCCCACTCCAATAAGTGCAACAGTAGGGAAAGTGTTGGATAATGAAGGGGTAAAAACTACTATTCCCACTCCAGTGAGTGCAACAGTAGGGACAGTGTTGGATAGCGGAGGAATAAAATGTGCTATTACCACTCCAATGAGTGCAACAGTAGGGAAAGTGTTGGGTAGAGGAGGGGTAAAAATTACTATTCCAACTCCAATAAGTGCAACAGTAGGGAAAGTGTTGGATATCGAAGGGGTAAAAATTACTATCCCCACTCCAGTGAGTGCAACAGTAGGGAAAGTGTTGGATAGCGGAGGTGTAAAAATTACTGTTACCACTCCAGTGAGTGCAACAGTAGGTAAAGTGTTGGATAGCTGAAGAATAAAATGTACTATTCCCACTACAGTCAGTGCAACAGTAGGGAAAGTGTTGGATAGCGGTGGGGTAAAAATTACTATTCCAACTACAATAAGTGCAACAGTAGGGAAAGTGTTGGATAACGAAGGGGTAAAAATTACTATTTCCACTCCAGTGAGTGCAACAGTAGGGAAAGTGTTGGATAGCAGAGGGGTAAAATGTACTATTCCCACTCCAGTGAGTGCAACAGTGGGTAAAGTGTTGGATAGCAGAGGAATAAAATTTACTATTCCCATACAGTGAGTACAACAGTAGGGAAAGTGTTGGATAGCGGAGGGGTAAAAATTACTATTCCCACTCCAATGAGTGCAACAGTAGGGAAAGTGATGGATAGCGGAAGGGTAAAAATTACTATTCCGACTCCAATAAGTGTAACAGTAGGGAAAGTGTTGGATAGCGGAGGGGTAAAATTACTATTCCCACTCCAATCAGTGCAACAGTAGGGAAAGTGTTGGATTGCAGGGGGGTAACAATTAATATTCCTACTCCAGTCAGTTCAAAATTTAAAACAAACAAAATATTAACAATAACAAAAAAGATTTAAAAAACAGAATAAATAAAAAAATATATAAATATGTTAAAAATTAAAATACAAATATATTTAATTTAAAAAAAATAATAATAATAACATAATATAATGTTAGATACATATGACAAAAACCTGCAAATATTATATTAAATAAAATAAAAAATAATTTTTAAACAATTAGAAAATAATTAGAAACAAAAACATTATTACATAAATTTTGTTTTTTTATTTCCTACCCTATAACACCAAACAATTCATAACCCACATCTAAATTTAAAAACAAATGTACTTCCATAATTAACATAATAACTACCAATTAAAGAAATATTATTAATTAAAAAACAAATTAAAACTCATAAAAATGAATTAACGTCCCACACTTTACCCCTATAATCCCCACAACCCACACCTAAAAGCCAACTGTAAAAAAATGAATTACACAATTAAAACTTATTTTCAATTAAAAAACTAATAGTATTTAACAACTAATTATGAAGTAAGTAATATTAATGTACTCCCCATCCTTTACCCTTATAAAAGTAAAACCCACACACAAAAAAATAAACAATTACCCTAATTAAATATCAACTAATTAATTAATATTAATGATCAACTAATTAGTAATTAATTAAACATAAATTACTTCCCACCCTCTACCCCTATAAGCCCTACAACCCGCACCTAAAATTAATGACACAATTTCCATAATAAATTTTCAATCAATTAATTCATATCAATTAACAACTAATTATTAATTAATTTAAAATGAATTACTTCCTACCCTTTAACCCTATAAAGCCCACAACCCGCACCTAAAAATATTACACAATTATCATAATTAATTATCAATTAATTAATTAATATTAACTAAAAACCAATTACTAATTACTTAATAATAAATTACTTCCCACAATTAACACTATAAAGTCTCAATTAAATAAATATTAATAAATACAAAGTAATCATTAATTTATTATAATTAAATTACTTCCCACCCTATTCCCCTACAAACCCACAACCAGCTACAGAACTAAAAAATGCAAAGTTTAATTAAAATAAAATTGATAACTACATAAACATTTAACACATATATTAAAAAACATAAACAATTCTTATACAAAAAATACATCACATACATTTAAAATATATACTAAAATACATAACACTAATTACAAAATCGATATTTTAAACAACTATATTTTTGCAAACGATATTAATGACTTCTATATTTTTAAAAACGATATATTTCTTACCTTAAAATCGATATTCTTGACCACGATATTCTTGCTGTCGATATTTCTGACTCACGATATTTAGAACTCGATATTTCTGTAGTTCAACATTTCCAACTCAATATTTTGTCTGCATACCGAATCACAGAATGTGTGAACCACAAAATAAACCCTTCTATGGAAACTGCTATCATAGCCGGAGACCTAGCCATGGTGGAATATCCATTTTGCTTCTTTCAAAAAGGAAGTGAAAAAAATCCTAATGAACAAGTTGCTGCCCTAAAAGGCCTAGGTTCTACTGCTTACTCACCTACCCTCTATTCTGATGCCCTGATTGATTACTACATTGTTGTACATCTGGGAATCCCAGCATTATCATGCTATGCACATATATGTAACGAATGTTCTTTTCCCACTATTGTATCCTACCTACCCTAAATGTGAAGCGCTCTGATACCAGCTAGGGTCATGTTCGTGCTATATAAAACGTTTTAAATAAATTAAAAAAATTAAAAGGGAGGTTTCCCTCAACCCATTGTAGGTGGTATGCTTCATCATTGGGAACCTCCTCGTACTGTAATGCCTAGTCATGGTATGGGCTACAACCCCCTCTCTGAGATGGAGGAGCTCAGGGTTGTTTATCGAGAGTGAGGTATAGTAAATACCCAAGTGATGAGCTCAAGGGCAGCAGAGCAAAAATGAAAGTGAGGCTTAAAACTAGTGACAGGGTCCGCAAATTGCTTTATTGCTGTATCCCTAGGCCAGGATTAAAATCAGAGCACTGCAGAGAAAGATTAAACCTGCTTGAGTTGTCAAAGGAACGTCAACATGTTTCAGCCAATAACCCTCAACAGAGGTGTTGCAGCTTTCTTCAGGACCTAGACTCAGTGCTGCTGCTCAATGTGTTCTAATCAAACAACACATTGAATATATAGAACATAAATATATACAAAACCTTCCAGTGATCCTGTGAGATGTCAAGAAGTGAAGGATTCACTGGCGGTACCTGCAAGAAAACATGTGCTGATGGTTTTCATATGAGCTTTTTAGAGGACAATATTAAACCAAAAGTTAGGAAAAAGCTAGCTTAACATTTATACTCAGGTTAGCATTCAAGGGCGTAACACAGGATGGCAAATCCCCGCCATACACCCCGAATCCATTATAGTCATAGGATTTTATTAAGTGCACATATCACCAGTGGGTCTCAGAGCGCTGGCCAAAACCCTAAAGCCGGGAGGAGAGATGACACCGGCCTGAAGGAGAGAGATCAGAACAGCCAGGTTTTTAGATTTCTCCGAAACTGTCTGTGGTCGGTTTCCATAGGTAGCTGCAGAGGAAGCGAATTCCACAGAGTGGGGGCGAGGTAAGAGAAAGATCTTCCGCCATTCCTGGCGGTGCGGATCTTGAAGGGGGTAAGGAGGTGTTAGGTTGAGGCCCTAAGGATTCTGGTGGGTTGGTACCAGATAAGTTTTTTGGCAAGATAGCGTGGCCTGTTCCCATGAATGGTTTTGTGGACAAGACAGTTGATCTTAAAATGGATAAGTTTCCTGATGGAAAGCCAGTGGAGAGTTCTCAGACTTGGTACTGATGGAGACCATGACGATAGATTTAATACAAGTCTGGCGGCAGTGTTCTGTAGCACTTGCAGTTTGGTAAGAAGCTCTTCATTAATGGAAGCCATCAGGGCGTTTCCGTAGTCGAGCCGACTGATAATTAGGCCTTGGACCAGTGGCATCCTAGATGCAACTGGGATCCATTGGAAGATCTTCCGAAGACTTTGCATTAGACCATAGCAAATGCCCGTCACATGATTAACATGGTCTTTCATGAACACTTTGTTGTCGATCTTCACTCCAAGGTTACGGACCACCGGTTTGGGAGAAGGACAGGGGCCGAAGTTGGAAGGCCACCAGTCACTGGACCATAGAGCTTGGGTTTTCACAAAGAGGAAGATCTCCGTCTTGATGGCATTGAGCTGCAGATGATTGGTTAGTATCCAGACATTAATGTTGGTCATGCAATTTATGAATCGAAGTTTGGTGTCAGTTAGATCTGGGCTGAGAGTGATCAGTAGTTGTGTGTCGTCAGCGTACGACACAGTATCGAACCCATGAGATCTGATCACTTTTGCTAGGGGTGCCACGTATAAATTGAAGAGTGTAGGACTTAGGATGGAACCCTGAGGGATGCCCTTATCTATCGCTTGGCTACGAGAGACAAGGGTGCCAATGTGAACCGTCGATGAACGGTCAGTTAAGTAACTCCTGAGCCAGTTTAAGGCAGTTCCCCTGACTCCCAACTCCCACAGACGATTCACCAGAGTCCTGTGGGAGATGGTGTCAAAAGCAGCTGATAGATCGAGTAGGACCAGCATGGCTGACTGTCCGGTGTCCAGGGTGAGTCTAATGTTATCAACAACCTCTATCAGCGAAGTTTCCGTGCTGTCAGCCGCCCAGAACCCCAATTGGGAGGAGTCCAATAATTTGTTACTCTCTAGAAAGGTTTAGAGTTGCTTATTGATTAGGGACTCGAGGACCTTCCCAAAAAAAGGGAGAAGAGAGATGGGCCGATAGTTGTTGGGTTCCTTATGGTCTGAGGTAGATTTTTTTTAAATAGGATTGACCATAGCTGCTTTCCATTTTGTGGGAACCGTTGCGTGACTTAAGGATAAATTGAAAAGGTCAGTGAGGCTTTTCAGAAGAGCTGGTCTGATAATGGACAGAATGTAAGGTGAGACTGGGTCGGTTGGTGAGCCTGATTTGACCTTAGAGAGGGCCGTGCTAACCTCCTCTTGTGTGAATATGGTAAATTCATTTAGAGAAATTAAAGTGGGTATGTGATCGCAATCGGACAGGTGGTAATGGTGTTCACATATCTGTTTAGGAAAGAGGCTGTGTATAGTGTTAATCTTCTCCTCGAAGAAGGTGGACAGTGTGTCCACCCAATCCTGTTAAGCAGGGTATTCAGACTGGCAAGAGGCGGGACTGGTAAATTCCTTTAATATTTTATGGAGTTCTTTGTGTGAGTTGGCGGCCTTATTTATTCTGTCACTAATGTGTTTTTTTTGGCTGCTTTAATATTGTCATGGTAGTGTCTATGTACAGATTTATATGCCAGCTTGTCCTCAGAGCTTTTTGGATTCCTCCATTTTCGTTCGGCTTTTCTACTGCCCGTTTGTCAGATTTTAAGGCTTCAGTGAACCAAGGTGACATTTTGTGCTTGTGTTTGACTTTGGTCAGGGGAGCGATAATGTCGAGGGCCTGGGTGATTGCCTTCTCAAAGGTTTCAACTGCATGATTTATGTTGTCGATGTTGATAGAGGGCGGGGGGCTGAAGTGGGAAGAAAAGGTAGCTAGGCTAACTTTCTTCCAGGGTCTGCTCCATTTCTGTTCTCCGCAGGTATTACTGAGTGGAGACATACTGTAATGAGAATTTTAATAAGTGATGGTCTGACCAAAGGACTGGGATAGGGGGCTCCACTTTGATATGAGAGGTGTTGGTAAACAGGAGGTCAAGGGTATGACCTGCTGAATGGGTGTGCCCGGTTACCAGTTGACAAAGACCCAGAGTATTGAGACTGGAAATCAGTAGACAGGTATTTGTGTCAGTTAGAAGTTCAGCATGAAAATTGAAATCACCGATTAAAAGAAAGTTGTCGGCCTCTAATACATGAGGTGCAATAGTCTCCATCAAGTGGTTGGTGAAGTTGGTTTTAGTGCCGGGAGGTCGGTAGACTAAGGCGCCTCTCCAGGTTCCCTTGGTAGAGTTCTCTATTCTGAAAATGCAGAGTTCACCCCATTCCAAGAGAAAGGTTTCCAGTATGCTAATCTTAGAGTGGGCCCTGAAAGCAATTGCTAGGCCGCCTCCTCTCTTGTTGTTCCTGTCAAGTCTGATCAGTTGATAGTCAGGGGGGAATGCGATAGCAATATCGGGAAGGGCGGCCTCATGGAGCCAGGTTTCGGTAACAAAGAATAAGTCAGGCTTTTCAGAGTCTAACAGGCTCCATATTTACAGAGCATGTTTTGGAATTGAACAGGCGTTTCAATATAACCCCGCTAATTGTTTAGATTGGTCAGTCAGGTTACAGCCTGCGGGCATGGTTGGACATGGTTTGGGATGAGGGGCCTCTTCTTTGGAAGGACATACTGGCGGGGAGGTTATCGTGGACCTCTGAGGAGGACTTACCATGTTTAGTGCCCTGAGTTCTTCATTTGTGAAGCGTTGGGTTGCCATTGGTATGGGCCATAATGAGGGTAAACAGGTAAGGAGGGGAGGGTGCGAGTAGAGATGGAGGCAAGGGAAAAATTAACAGGGGGTCCGGTTGCCAGGCGCGGACGGGCGCAGACGGGCTTGCCTTTGGCGCGCCGGCAGCGCGCCGCTGTGCGTGTCCGCGCTGTTTCCTGGTTCATAAAGAGAGGGAGGGCGGGAAAAAGGGGCAGCAGTGTCTGGAACGCTGACCTACTAAACACTCACTTCCGGTGGAAGTAGGATAGTTATGCAAAGCAGGTCCCTCCGCTCATGCGGCCCAAGCCGTGGCGGAACGGGGACAGCTTGGTAGAAGCTAGGAGGTAAGAAATATAGGAAAAAGAGACAGCGCAAGTTAAAAGTTTAAAAAGAGTGACACAGGCAAATTAGACACTTGTTAAGTAAATAGGTGCGCTGAGCGCCTTACCACGAAGTGTCTAACCTTCGGCGGCAGGGTTCGGCTCAGGGCCCCATAATCTGGCTGCAGTGGCGGAGCAGGTCATTGAAAATGACAATCGTAACTCAGAGTGAGGTTTGCCTACTAGTGTTGGGAGTCGTGTCTCGACTTACCCTGGCATGGGGCTCAGGGTGCCCTCTGTCGTGGATGACAATGATAGAGAGGACAACAAAAAGAAAAATGGAAAAGATTCCTTAAAAAATGGGAACGTGGGGGGGGGAGACTTAAGGAGTTTCAAAGGGACAGTATAAAGGCATATTGAAACATTTTTATCAATGTACACATCTGCTGTGTGGGTGTTTAGTGGAAATAGGTGTTGGAAAAAGGGGTGTAGCCTCAACTAGGCAGCGTCATAGCACCCACCTTCTAAAACATGTGAGAGAGGATGTGCCCACCGTGGGAACAGTCAGTAGCGATCCCACAAGTCCAGTGCAATCATAAGTCATCTTGGCAAGTTTGCAGAATTACGGGACAGAACAGTGCATATTTCTGTTAGATGTTCCCCGTACGAGTGGTGCTATTCAGATTGACAAGAGTTAGGGTTTGAAATCTGATTCAAGTTATACTGAAAGTAATATGGTCAGATAAACACAGACCACTCTACTAAGCAAATTGAAATTGTGTATTCTATTGTTATGGGATGGAACAGTGCATATTGCCGAGTGGTGCTAACTCCTTAGAAGTATCTCATACAAATGTGCTCTAAGTTTGGGCGCGATTGCGCTAATACTTGTTCAGCAGAGATCCGGCCACCGCTTCGACACGCAGGGAAGAGGACATTAACCAAGACAATGGCTGGTGGCTATATACAGGCATCAATTGGCCTGAACAGAGATCGGCTGTGTCTGGAGTTACACACACATGATCCGCGCACTTTCTGGTCACGTGAGGTGAGGCTGGTGGGAAGCGTAGTTGTAGCTCTGTAAGGCAGCGGTTATCGTGACGTGGTATCAGGTGCTTGGGAGATGTCCCAGTTGTGGTGACTTTTCACAGGCGTGCAACACGTTCCATGTGGGCTCGTAAGGTAGCATGTGTGAAAAACAAAGTAAACTCAATAAAATACATTTAAAAAACCCGGTGGAGATGTATTTCAACAGCTTTTCCCACCATCCCTTTGAAAGTGAGGCTCCCCGCGGCTCACGCAGTGGGCCACCTCAAAAGGGCAGCCACCTTAGTGCCACATTAGGCACACCACCACCCCTCTAGTTGAGGGGACCCCGGGGAGGAGTCCCCCAGCCCGGTTCACTGGCCGCGTCACTTCTGGTGCGCAGAGGGTAGGGGCAAGGTATTTATACCTGCCCCCGCCCATCTGGCGCCCTCTTTGGCTCAGACACACCGTCTCCTGCCCTACCACATACCCGGCGTGTTGGTTGGTGAGCACGGCTAGGTAGGACTTTTTAATGTTTTCATTTGTGTTGCAGGCGGAGTTACAGGGCGATCCGAAGGTGGAAGGGTACCTCTTCAGAAGCACAAGAGGGCTGCTGTGCCAAACCCCAGGAGTCTTTACGGCAGGACCCTGGAGAGAAATCATCGGCGCCCCGCTAGTCCTTCGGGCGGTTGTAAGCCTGAGCAACTGGGGGCTTGCCTTGCAAGGCTCTGCACTTAAAAGGACGTGAGTAAAGTGGTGGACCGGTGGTTCACGGTATTCAAGGAGGGAATCCCCGCATAACTGGTAGCACTGATTGAGTTGGCCATGGTGCAATTTGGCTCTTCAGGCGGGCAGGGCAGCGTAGGTCAGTCATCGCTGCCTGCCCCTTGGATCGCCCGTAAGTTAACCCACCACGTTGGCATACTTTTGTATGGAATAAACCTGCAGCAAACTTTTCCCAACAAAATTGTGTTTTGTGATTATTTATTCCAAGTGCATGTTATGTTCTGCAAAGGTGGGGAGGGTTTCCTATATAGGCACTATGCATACTGCGATTGGTAGTCTCAGTCATGCTCGAACAGAATGCTCGAATACCGGACAACAAGATCCTATGCACACTGGGGAGATTGCGGCGAAACAACATCCGCTTCCTGTAGGGTACAGATCCCATGGCATTTTTTGAAACATGGTTGGTAAGTAAGGTAGCGCCCACTGGACTGTCTCCCACTATTTTATTGAAAGGGTGCATCTAGTACCGGTGAGGCGACCGCCGCCGGGAGCGCCGCCTCGCCTGGTTGTGGCCAGTTTACTAAATTACAGAGACAAGGAAACCATACTACAAGCTGTGAGAACCAGGAGTCCCATTACAAACAAAAACGCCGAGATATTTATTTTACCGGATTTCACGCTTGCGTTTTAAAGGCGTAGGGCCTCCTTACTAGGCATAATGAAATGGCTACAAACTCTGGCCCTCACACACTCTCTGCTATTCCAAGCCAAACTCAAGGTTATAGCCAGGGCCGCTGGAATTATGCGATTGTGCTGTGGCTGTGATTTTTTATAATTGTAGATTTGCCACATTTGCCACATAATCAATGATCCTGCCGCCTAATCTCCAAATTTTAACCAAAAAAAATTGTGTTTCTAGCTCAAACGGTTCAAAAGTTAGTGAAAACGCAGCAATACGTTTCTGCACAGTGAAAGCCCCTTTGCAAAGGTTGACTGGTCACCTTTCTGTAGTTTATTGCTATAGTTAAACTGGTACTAATGAGGTACAACTAATGCCCAGACAGTGTTAACCAGCTTAAACATGACAAAATAGTAAAGAAATACTATCACAAAATGTGCCACGCAATGCTGCATAATTTGCCTTTTCTTGCTGCATAATGTACTCAACCCTGCCACATAATTTTGCCCTCTCCTGCAGCATAATTCCAGCAGCCCTAGTTATAGCAAATCACACCACTCGTTTCTTCACAGAACCTGTGGATGCCTGGGACTGGGGGGAACAGCGCCGATAGGAGAACTCGGCACCTCCCTCACCATGAGAGCTGACACAAATTGCAGAAAGCACAATGGGTCTGGTGCTGACAGGGACGAAGGACTAAAAATACAGTCCTGACGGAAGCCCCTACCCCAGCCCAGGTTCAAGAAGAACAATTATAGGCACTGTCCACTGCCAATAATATTTAGCTGGAGCGTAGATCCTCCCCAGTGGGAACCCGAGACGATACAACATCCGAGACAGGCTTCAACATGTCATATTGCAGTCAAACCCTAGGGGACATAGCATAATATGAACCACTCCTTGAAACTATACCAATACAGGATGGCATAATATGCCTGAGATCCAAAGATGGGAGTCTGAGTGAACTGAGATTTCGTTCCACTTGGCCCCCCTATGAGTTCAATGATAATATGTTGTAGTGATGGGAGGCGGGGGCACGGGCAGAATTGGATGGCCTCCATATTAATTTTGTACACGTTATGAAAGGAGATCGGTTACTGAGTACCTACTTGACTTTCCATTCCTCTTTCTATTGTGTTCTTTGTTTACGAGGTGGGACGTAATGCCAGCTCGCCTGGAATGAATCCGCTTTAGAGGATTCCCTGTTTCGAGATTTGGCACACTCACATCACTTCACAGAAACCTGGGGAATGCCCTATTCTACATTGGTGGTCATGCATGCGTGTAGTCATGCATGGACAATGCATCCACACGGGGAGCCTCATTGCACCAAGACCTACTTCAGCTAGAGGGCTCACTTAGTGCCATTGAGACAGCTGCAAAGGATCATCCTACTCAGAAACTGGCCCTCGGTGCGGGAGCGGCATGCCATCCTCATAGAATCGCTGTGGTGTCTGGACTATATGGCATTCCAAGCCAGAATACATGAAGAGGGAAACTAGCCAGGACATCTACTAGCATGGCTGTTGAGGAGCGCTGTAGGGACTGTCCCCTTTACGGCAATAAGAATCTCCCCGACGCAAGTAGTTGTTAATCAAGTAAACATTCACGAGGCATTCACCGCCATCTATCGATCACTCTAAGACCGCTGCAGGACTGGCAAACATCGATCCTTCGCTTCCTCAGTGCGGCCAGGCTGCCTACTCTAGCATTGCAGGCACGAAAAACTCAACACGGCCGTCACAGAGCCAGAGGTCAGGGAAGCCGTTAGAGGAGCTGCAACAAGCAAGTCTTTGGTGCTTGATGGCCTACCAATAGAACTTCACAAAGCATATGAGGCCCTGCTAAAACCTCCAATTGATGGAGGTGTAAAATGCAGCCCTTGTGGCTGGTCTACTGCATCCATTACTTAGAGAGGCACTGCTGATCTCCCTCCCAAAACCAGCAAGAGATCCTCTAGAGCTGATATCTTACCACCCCTATCCATGTTAGGAACAGATTATAAGATATTAAGCAAGGTTATTGCAGTATGACTACTGGAACATCCCCCACATCTGGTTCCTCTGGCCGAAAATTGGTTCATTCTGGGTCGTTCCACAACCCTCAATTTCCGGAGACTTTGAAGAGTATTAGAACATGCGCCTGCTAGCTGGCCTTTTGCAGCTTGCGTGGCCATAGACCTAGAGAAGACGTTCAACACTATTGACTGGGATTACATGTTTGTGACCCTGACAGCCATGGGCATAGATGGGAGACTCCAGAGAGTAACAGGGCTCCTCTATACGGAGCCCACGGCGAGGGTGTAATTGGTGGCTGTATATCAGCCCCCTTTTGTGTCCATAGAGGTGCACGTCGAGCTGCCCCCTAACACCAATTCTGTTTGCCTTCTTCTGGCCTGCAGATTGAAAGCTGTGCAATGGAAGGCAAAGGCGCTACCAGGTATACAGCTTTGGAGTGCAGATATGCTTAAATGGGGTACAGCGTAAGTGATAGCACTGAAACGAGAAGAGGCGCGAGGCCTGACTAAGAAACCTATAGCAGCAAACTGGGGAGAATTGCTGGATGGCCTGCAACCACCTACAGACGATTAAGGAGCTTAACATTATACTACACTATCCACAGGGCAGGGTACAAGCTATTTGTTGGGATAAGAAACTAGTGCAGGGAGGTTTAGGGAACAAGCCGATACACTGAGCAGTGAATACTGTAGCGTTAAAGTAATACATGTCAACAATCCAGGGGAATGTGGGGCAGGGGACTCTAATACTTCTAGACAGGTGGAAGGCTCCCTTCATCAAGGGACAACCTAAATATGATGACTGTGGGTTTGGCCTGTTGTTTCATTTCTATGGTTTATTTTTCTGTATTATTCATCACCTTTAAGAGCGCATAATGCCTGTAAGCGCAGACATGGCGCAATATGATAGCAGTATATGACTAGACATATTGTACCTATATTGTGTCACATATACGGCTAGCAAGTGCTGGCAAACTGCTGTAACTTCACTGTGAAAAAGCTAATAAAGATGATAAAAAAGACCAGAACCTGAAGGTTTCAAAAACTGACATCCGACCCTTACTATATCTCTGAGTTTCAACTTTGACACTACTCTCACCCTTATGCAACACAAGTCCTCAACAAAACCAAGATGTCTTGGTACTAGCTCTCAATGTGATACAATCAAACTGCTGTTTGAGCCCTCGTATTTTCACTTCTAGACAGTGGCAATGCACTGTTACATGGTCTCCTAGCCTAGGTTCAGCATGTCTCATTAAGGGCCTAAAAAAATATGACCACTTCCTCACCACCTTAATGAAACGACACTAGCTTGCTTGACGAGCCAGATCCATCTTCAAGGCCAGTTTCATCATCTATAAAGTCATCATGACCAGCAGCCCCGCCCATCTGGCTGCCTGCAGTGTCACGTGGCACCTAAAGCCAGAAAGCCATCATACTAGAGGTGAGGATGTGCGAAAAAGAGATAACTAGGCAGCAAGTCTATTTCATAAATACCTCTATATCTATTAGGCCCACCCATTATATTCTTCAATTTACGAAAGAGTTGAAGAAACAGCAATGTAAAGAACGCTGAATCATAACAGATTATGCAGTCTACCTCTCCTTTCAGGATCCAGCAACCCCAACCCTAGATGCACTGCCTTCAACTCTGTGCAGTGCTCCACCGTCTTTTGGTAGGAATGTGCTATACAAATATCACACACACACACACTCACTCACTCACTCCCTCATTCACTCACTCATTCACTCACTACTCTTATTCGTTGCAATATCAATGTAAAAATATCAAAGACTGCATTTATCTGTCTGTCATTCCCTTAACTATAGTCACCCTGTCCTCTCAGTTTAGTGGGTGCAGCCATCCTTCTCGGTAGTCTGTGGACACCAATCAATTGTTCATGCAGTAGTTCTCCTATTTCATTTCAGTAATGTTTTATTTTTAGTGACTCTGAAAACTGGGTTCTTTTCGAGCATATCATTTTTCTCAGAGCCATAATCACCTCTTTGTTTCTGAGGGTGTAAATCAGAGGATTTAAGAATGGCACCAGCATAGAATATATGAGACAGACTACCTTATCAAAAACAAATGTGTCCTGTGTGGTAGGTCTTAAGTACATAAAGGAAAGAGAGGAAAAAAATAATATCACAACAGTGAGGTGAGAGGTGCAAGTGGAGAACGCTTTCTTTCGTCCGGTAGCTGATGGCATCCTGATGATAGTTAATAAAATACAACTATAGGAAACAACGATCGTCAAAAAGGTTGACATAAGGATTACAGATGCAAAGACGTAACCTACGACCTTTGTGATGTAGTCCAGGTTGCAGGCCATCTTAATGATAGACTGATCACAAAACAGGTGGTCAAGTTGGTTGGGCCCACAGAAGGATAACTTGGATATGAGAATGATGGGCACAGCGTAGCACACGAAACCCAAGATCCAGCAATTCATGGCCAGAACAAGGCATCTGGAACTGTGCATTTGCCTGGAATAATATAGCGGGTTGCAGATGGCCAAATATCGGTCATAACTCATCACTGTCAATAAAAAGGTCTCGGCAGCTCCCAGAGAGGTGAAAAAATAAAACTGCAGAAAGCACCCCGTAATACTAATGCTCGTGTCTTTTAGAATGGCTGCCAAGATGTTGGGTACCGTTGCTGCAGTATAGCAAATTTCAGTGAAGGAAAAGTGGATCAAGAAAAGGTACATTGGCTTGTGGAGGCCAGGATCGGAGATCACAAGTAATATTATCAAAATATTGCCTGAAATTGTCATAAGGTAGATCACGAAAAGGAAAACGAAGATACTTCGATTCAGTAGTGGAAGTGCTTTAAAGCCAGTGATCACAAACTGCGTTATTATTGTGCTGTTGTCTGAGATCTCGCAAGCCATGCTTTATCTGAAAAAAGAGGATGAATGAGAGTTACTCGGCATAGCCACCAAACATCAGGAAAGATCGTCTTTCTTAGACAGGAATCCCTCTAACATTCAGTGATAAACTCACTGAGGCATGTCCTATTCCCTGACTCACCCAAATAAGCGACATTGGATGTAAGGGTGACACAAAATTCGTGTTGGTGTTATTGGTGCTTAATACTATTCAAAGGGTTAATTAGACGGATCTGGGCCATGTGAGTCCCAAAGGACAAGTGCCCTAGGCATTAAACATTTTTTTAATAAAAACTCACACAGGAAACCCACACAAGAAAATCCATGAATGGCAAGATTCAAAGTTCAAACCATGAGGGTTTATTTAACATTAAAAATTATACAGAACGCAAAAGGCAAAATGGTTCATCAAGTCAGATCAGCATTAATATCACAAATCAAAGTAGAAATTTAAAAATAGAATCAAAAGGAACATTGACATGGAGCACTTTTTTTTTTACAGTTTCACATATAAATATATGTGCTTTGTATGGTGTGAAGTGACACCACGGTCCATACTAGTAAAGATACATTGACAATAATCAATCAACATTGCAGGCTTACCTTAAATCACTCCAAGACTTGGGGGCAAATTACGATGTCGGTGGGTCCGACATCTGCCCCTGTGGTCCGCCCGCCGTATCAGAAGGCATTGGGTGGAGGGACCCTCCGCTGGGCTTCCAACGGGCTCAAAGAGCCTGACGGTGCGTCAGAGGGTCAGTAATCCCTACAATAAGGCGCTGCCTGCTCAGGCATCGCCGTTGGGATTACAATGTCCCTTTCCGCCTTCCCTTTCATGGCGGTTCACCCGCCATGAAAAGGCATGTGGAAAGTGACTTTGAGCCCCACTAGCAGGGCCCCCTTCTCCCCTGGCCCTCCGCTATGGGGCCTGGGGGGCCATCCCTGCACCATGTTTCAGGTACCGCATGGTGCCTGCCACACGGTGCAGGGATGTTTTAAAAGTGTTTATTTTCTTTTAGGGCGTGTGCTTGCAATAGGGAATACAAATATTGCTACCACCGTGAAGGTGGTCACATTGTAATCAGGGCAGCGGGACCGCCGACTTCTAGTCGGGCGGTCCTGCTTCCGCTACGGTCAGACCGGCATCGTAATCAGGCCCTTAATAGGCCTTGAGAACCTGTAGCCTACACACAAGGGGAAATGACATGGCACTACTGAACAATAACTGTTTGATCAAATAAGTGAAGCACACTTCAGCTACATTATGTGTCAACCTTCAGTATTGAAACATTACAATATGTTTCTCTGGCAGGCAGGTTTCCTCCAAAGCACATTATTTGTTACCCTACGAATAAAAACACCTTAGAATTGTACACCATTTCCTCTTAGGAGAACGGAAACACACAGAATAAGAGAAACCACGCAGCAGTACAAAATGTATATGGCACATTTCTACAGCTCTCAGTGAGGCCTGGTAAATTATTTTTGTAGCCTACTCATGTTAACTTAAACACACGAAAATGAACATTAACCTTTATCAATAAATCTGCTCTCACAGTGTATATAGAAGTATCTAAAATACTTCCAGACCCACAGTTATGGTAATTAAGAGAACATGGAAATTAAGAGAACATGGTCCACATTTTGTTTTCTAGACGCCCTAAAATGCTGAAATAATAAAGAGTGGTGAGTGGTGAGTAAGTGCCCCAGGGTAGCTGACATATTTCTATTCAATTATAATCAAGACTTGCACCGAAATGGCCTCATGGCGCTAGGGCATCAGATATAAACAGCAAGACACCTAGAGCCACAGACTTAAAGATGATCTATGCAACATAGCGTATATGTTTTTGAACTCTATTCAGAAGCCGGGACAGTCATAAATGTGCCGCAGTTGCATTATGACTAGGCCTGGGCGGTAAAGTCCGTCCCGCTCGCGGAATTTGAGTAATTTCGCGTTCCGCGGAGAACGCGGAATTGCCAAAAATTCCGCAATCCGCGGCTTCGCAGAATTTTTTGCTTGTTCGCGCTTTCAAAATGCGTGTTCGCGAGATATTTCTTCCCGAGCACCCACACAGCGTTCGCGAACAGGAAAAAAGCATTGCGAACGGGCGGAACAAGCAATTCCGCGTGTTCGCTGAACTTTTGCATGCTTGCGGAGATTTTTTACCATTTCGCGGAGCTTTGCGTAGCGCGACTACGCAAATTCCGCCCACCCCTAATTATGACAGCATTCAATACGCCAGGGCCGAGAACCTTGAAGACTTTTTTACTTCAACAGAAGGCTTTTTTGAAACAGAGCAGCAGATCGAAAACCGGGGCTCCTTCAGGGACATATGAGTTAAGCAGGATTTGAAAGAAAGGCCTAGACATTCCTATGGTATTGAGACTGAACAAAATAGAACAAATTACATTGGATGTGCTACTTAACTGGCAACCAATGCAGAGGAGGGCATGGATCAGACATATGTTCCTATGTGCTAAGATCACATGCACGGCGAAGCACCAATAATTCTGATCAGATTGAATTGGAGGACAGACATGAGGGGAAGACACTAATAACCCTCACCTAATCGCCAGTTGTATCAATATTTCACTGAGGTATACTACACATTGTGTTCTCTAGTATTTCAGTGGTGAACTATTGTCCTCAGCTCTGTGTTTTTCATGATGTGGAGCAAATCTTATTAGAGAACCTACATGGCAGGGGCACACAGAAGCGGATGCAACATATGACAGTCTACATCAGAGTAGCAAGATGTTCTAGTCTAGCATGTTGGGAACACTATTTCTCTGTACTGAAAAAGAAAAATATCAAATTATAGTGCTAATTAAAATCAAACACCACATAAGTGCCAAAAATCCCGCGCCCTACAACAAAGCAGCAACATAACTGCAATGACCAACTCCTTTAAAAGTTGTTTACACTTTGAAAGTAAATTTGGTCAATGGCCCTTTCCATCTTGTAGTCGTAGCCACGAAGTGTATGATCACACAATCCATCTGTGCAGTGGATTTGTACAGAGCAGCTTCCTACCTTCTGAACAGGTCCAGGGAGTAGTCATTTAGAAAATAGGTAGTTTGCTACGTGCAGTGGTTGTTGGACAATGCACTTTGATACATGGGCTATGATCCCCAATCCAGCAGTGGACAGTAAGAAACACAACATGATTGCACTTGGACACGAGCTGAGATCTGGATGGACACAGACAACCTTCTTGTAACCCTCCTAGTATCTTGAGAAACACCTGACATATTCACAGTTTTCTTTGACCTAGTAGAAATGTTCAGAACTCTGGCAGACAGCAAAGTGGTGTAACACGCAGAACGGCTTCCCTTTGACTGCTTCAAGGGTGGTGAACCCCTGTGCCCACCCTGAGCACTGCTATGCAGCCCAAACAAGGAGTGGATGGCATGCTAGCCCTACACACAAACATGAGTATTCCCATGTGGATCACATGCGCACAGTGTTCAGTTCCCACAGTCTATGTGGGAGTTCTGCAGCCTATAGCAACCGCTACTCATAATTTAAACAACAGAGAACTCTGGCATTGATTGATTGAGACTCATGCCACACAGTGAGCAGATCTCCGAGGTAAAATATAGCACAGGATGAATAACTACTGCATCATCTATGGAGGTATTGTTACCGGATTTAAGCGAGGAGCTCACATTGATCTGCTAGAAGAGTCACCACCAATGAACAAACTAAACCTGCTGATACAACCTTCCTCAAGATCATACTGTAAGGGACAAGCTATTCTAGAGGGGCCTTGTCTATTGTCATACCCACCTCAGGCAGATTTCTTCCAAACTCTGGCTTAAGGCGGTCAGGTCTGAGATTCTATGTAAGCAGAGGAGGCATAAGTATGTCAAGCCACCATGGAGCTCAGTGAAGATGAAAATTAGCAGACCAAGATAAAAATGAAGTTGCTGGAAGCAGCACCACCAACAGCTCGTTGGGATGCACGTCGCCTTTCACAGATATGCAGCAAACCTTAATTGAGGAGTGCTTAAATAAGGGGTGGCATAGGCCACCTCCTTTCACCAGAGACCAGTGTAGTGGCTGAATTCCTAGAGGACATACATTTTGGCTGTGCTATGTGAGTCACTCTTGCCACAAACATTACCGAGAAAGAAGGTTAAGAAGTACAGAAAAAAACAAGAAAAACATAGAGAAGGTAATGATACTTCTATAACCCTTATGGGGTTGATGTACTGACACAACTGATATCTATCTGCAATGAGTGGCTTTTCTAGGCACAGGTAACTGTCTCACAGTCCTGCTCTGAGCTGCTTTTCCATGCACCAGAAGCTGTCTCACAGAGAGGCAATGTGTCAGAAGTAGCCATCTGAGAGCCGTATGAGTGGCATGTATTATTATAGCTAGAAAGGGTCTATGGCTGAGAGTTGGCCTCGAAACTCTCAACCAAAAATAGATGCAAATAGAACTAATCATTCATGCATGTTCATCTGCTGGTTACCTTCTTCACAGCAACAACAGAATATGTCAGGGTTGAACATATTCCAAATTTGCTGGGAACAGGTATCAATAATAACCCTTTATTCAATCACTTAAACGCAGTCATAAAAGATACTGATGAATATATAAAACAGCAAAAACACAGTTAAAAACCTAGAAACACAGGATCTACCATAAAATAGTTTATAAAATTGAAATATCAACAATTTATACACACATTGTCAATCAATAAAACAGTAATCAGATTAAAAATCATTACATTGCGTGAGCGTTTACAGACTTTAAAAATTAACCCACGGCTGAGCAAACTTCAAGGTAATCCTACAAAGTTGCTGCAAATAAAGCAATACCATTCTACTCTCTTTCTGAGAGCCACAGCATGCTGCCACCATGACTGCGCCGCAGCAAGACTGCCAGCCCCATGGTTAAGTTGTAATGCGGCGGTCAGGATGCTGCTGGCTTGGCAGCGTTATCCCGACCCCTGCTGCTGCGGACTGGCAGTAGGCCCACCAGGGTTGTAATCTAGCCCATACTAAATTTACACTTTCGTAAAAGACACATTAAAATATGCTGAGGAAAGAAAGGCAAAATTTACAAAAAAGACAAAGTGCAGCAAAGTCTGGGTAGAGACCTTGTCAAATGGACAAATAAAAATACACAGGGCAGGACTCAAATTGACCTTGAGGAAAACATAATATCCATCTGATGGATCCCAGCCTAAACCAGGTCAACAGCATATGCTCTCAAGAAACCGTCACCAGCTCCAAATAGGGAGCTACCTCAACAAAGTTTGTACAAGGCAATAGTTTCTCACATAGAGCTTCAACAATTCATTGCCCTCTCTAATGGCCCTCCTAGATAAATGGAAACATTCACTTAGCCACTCTTTATCCTACTTGTAAAGATCAGAAGGTCTCTCAAAAGCAGAAGGGCAGCCAAGAGCAATGGCTGTATCTCTGATGTAGTTGAGCCAAGATATTCTATTCCCATATGCACAAGAGGCAGTCTAAGATAATCTCTTTATTTAAGCTAGCCTGTTCCTTGCACCAAATTAGGTACCACAGGAAGAGCGGGGCAAGTCCTCAACATAATACAGACCCAATTACTGGTGAGTAAAAAACTTGCAATGTTAGCAAGAGAACTCCAAGAATGCATTGGCACACTCTATTTTCCTCTACTTAGATGCAGTCCAAATCCCTATAACCCCATACACAGGCACCATACGTTAGGATGGGGATACATTTTCTCTTATAAATATATAGTAAGGGGCATGTGGTGTTGTGAACAAGAACAAGAATCTCCTGTGCCCAGTGATGTTTTGCCTCTAGATCAGTGTGATTACATAATATATACTGATGGTTCAGCTCAGCCTGCAATTGGCACTAAACAACAATCTTCTGCCACATGTGCCACAGTACATGGTAGTAAATGGCGACAGGAGTAAAACCCATAGACCAGGTTGAGATCTGGGTAAATAAGCAAGAACTAACAACAATGTCTCAACCGGTGTCAATGAGGAAGGCAAATATACATGCATGTACAAGACATTACAAGAAGGAAAGAGGGAGACTCGTGGTAAGTTTTTCGAAAGTGCTCATGGCATCATGTATTTGAAATAACAATTTATACAGAACAGTTATATCAGCACTGTCGGCATAAATTGCAAAGGCAACCCAAAAGGACTTGGTGCACTATTGTGCTCGTGACACACAAAAAGGTGACGGCGCAAGTGACAAGTGAGAGAGCAGCGAAAGGCGAAATGTGACAAGGTGATAAATATGTACAAGAATATACGGTTCATCAAGAGTTAATATTTACAGTGATTGGTCATAGTTTAGACATTTATGTGAACCATAGTTCAGTATGCGCCGCGAATTGCGCATGCAACCAATTAATCAGTGCAATTCTGAACTGAACTATGGTTCACATAAATGTCTAAACTATGACCAATCACTGTAAATAATAACTCTTGAGGAACCGTATATTCTTGTACATATTTATCACCTTGTCACATTGCGCCTTTTGCTGCTCTCTCACTTGTCACTTGCGCCGTCTCCTTTTTGTGTGTCATGAGCACAATAGTGCACCAAGTCCTTTTGGGTTGCCTTTGCAATTTATGCCCACAGTGCTGATATAACTGTTCTGTATAAATTGTTATTTCAAATACATGATGCCATGAGCACTTTCGAAAAACTTACCACGAGTCTCCCTCTTTCCTTCTTGTAATGTCTTGTACATGCATGTATATTTGCCTTCCTCATTGACACCGGTTGAGACATTGTTGTTAGTTCTTACAGTACATGGTGTCATAAAAAATGCAGGATTCCATCAACAAAAAACTTTTACACAATCCTTAGGGGATTGTACCGCTCAGCTGGCTGAACTAAAAGCTTCAATTCTGAGTCTAGAAAATATTGATCCTGAATTCCCCACATTTATTGTGAGTGATTGGCATCACTGATCCAGTCTTTGAATGAACACTTATATGATTGGCGCTTGAATGGATTCAGAGACTTAAAGGAAATGCTATCCAACATAAATTGCTTGGGGAAAAAATGGTGCATCTTAAGGATTGCGTGACACAGGCTCATGTAGTTCATACACTGAGTCACCAGCGTGTTGCATTTGTAGGGAATTCATTGCCTGATGAAGCTGCAAAATGAGTGATTCAGTCTGCTGTTGTTGTTCACACATGACGGTAAATGAAGACATCATGGTTGTTGTCATTGCTTCACACAGTGGCACGCCATTACCTTAAAAAATACAGAAAAATACTCCTACCTACTGAGTGCTCAAAACATTCCCTTTGCTCGCATTCCCGGGGTGCGTGATCAAGTGATACCCAACCAAGAACACAGGCCAGAAATAATCATAGCTGCTCATGAATGATTAGCGTCTGCTCATGCAGGTGGGGCGGCTACAGCTTTCTTACTACAGAAACTCTATTGGTGGCATGGCCTGTACAAACAGACTAAACAACATGTATATGTTTGGATAACCTCAGACCTCTGCTTTCAGATGGTGCTTTCAAATTCATTCTTTTGGCTGTAGATTCATGTTCTAGATTCCTCTGGGTGTGGCCACAGCGAACGGCTGACGCTCAAACTGTCATAAAAGACTTGCAAGTCTTTAGAGGGACATATGCAGTAGCAGTATTCAATTCGGCAAGGGTTCAGCTTTTCCCTCTAAGGCTTATCAGGATATCATGTGAACCCTGGGTGTTGCTGTGCGTTATTCCTCCCCCTATCATCCTGAGAGAATTTAAATCGTGGAAAGGGAAAGCTGTGACTCAAAACAGCTACAGTATTAGGTTCAGGTCGTAGTTGGATCCATCACTTATATGGAGCCCTGAGAGATTTAAATACTCTGCCTAGAAGATCTTTGGGTGGCTGGACTCATTAGAAGTCCTTTTTGGGGTCTAGATGTATGTTTCAGATCTCAACAACCATGGCACAGTGGTGGCAGATATGCCATTTGACATCAATGAACGTTTCGATGTCTTACAGGAATTACAAGATTTCCGAGATGAAAACTCAGATGAAAACTCCAAACGTTCTGCCACTGACGAAGTGAAGGTGCAACCAGAAACTTCTGGCTGGATTCTTAAACTTGGGGATCTAGTGTGAGAGAAGATTACAAACAGAAAATAAATTGGCCCATCATACAGAGCATCAGTGCCAGTCCTTGGCATTTAATCTACTAGGACTGTGAGTTTGCTGCCGCTTACTGGTTGTAGAAGAAAACGGTTTGTTTCCATTGAATTGGACTCCTTGGTAGTTACCTATCTCCTCTCGCTACCATACAGTTACTACCTCTAGAAACATTAACTATTACTGATATTGTTACTCCCCGGCTGAGGACTTCAGATGCTGATGTTTTACTACTTCCTGTTACTACTGCTGACACAGGATGCACATCAGATGCAAATTTACAGTTTTCCACTGCTACTACTTACAATGAAGTTGTTTATTACCATCCACCTTTAGGGGAGTCTACCAGTACTCTGCTATCAAGCGAGGTACCTGTTTTTGCACAAACTACCTCTGGCTACTTTGTCGACATTGATGATTTTTCTTCAGATGCTTCACATACTACACTGAATGGAGCACGTGCATTTCTTCTTTGGCTGAAACAGACTTATCTGTAGGAGTGGGCAGAATTTGCAGAGTTTCACTCTGAAGAATTCCGTGGAGTTACATAAATACTTAATGAGATTCTGCTGCGTACCATGAGTGAACGGAATTTGGCACGTTACGCTGCGCCTGCTGATTTTTCACGCTGGGACCTTGTTCCGTGCTGTAAAATCAGCACGAGTGGCACCACGTGGTACACCAGAGGACGCTGTTTCTTTTTGCCGCTCAAGGAGATTTTCTACTCAAGCGGCAGCTTTCTCAACTGGAATGGTCGGGACCTGCTATGATCGGCCGCGTTCAGTAATCTAGCCGGGAGGCATTATATCATCCAAACATTGTGTTAGGGAATGCAAATTCTTGCTCACCCTTGGCAGCTTAACAATAACTTAACCGCATGTGGGCAAAACTCTGTGAACTCCGCCGGTTTAGCTGAATTATTCACCCACCCCTACTTATCTCCTTCCTCCATGGTCCTATATTTGGATTTTTATTTCACAACTTATCATATTCCTTTGGACTGGATTTGTTACTGTTTTTTCTTGCTTTTAAATGGACATTGCTCTGCTGTAGCACTGGTGGCTGAGGTATTGAAGCTTCATTCTTCTTCACTTAAAGTGTGAAGAGACCTATCCCTAGTGAACATTTATGCTTTTCCTGTCTTTGATGGAATTGTTGGGATAAGGTCCCATTTGATATTTTCGGTCCGGTATGTGGACAAAATATCGGCTTAGAAATATCGAGTTGCAGAAATATTGGAAAAAAATATTATGAGACAAACATATTATGATGCAGAAATATCGTTGTCAAGACTATTGCTTTTTGAGGTAAGTAATATTGTTTTCAAAAATATTGTTGTTGGTAATATTGTTTTCAATTATATAGTTGTAAAAATATCGATTTTTAATTATCTTTATGTGTTAGTTTATATATTCATTTTGTTTTATTATTGTTTGTATAATTGTTAATAATATTTTTAAATATAGTTTGTAATTTTAAGTGATTTGTAATTTTGAATTTAATTGGTAATAGTAATTTATATTGTGGTAGCGGGTTGCTTGGTTTCTGGGGCTGTGGGGTGGGTAGTTAGTTATATATATAATTGATTAACAATTAATTATTAAGTTATTATTAAACATTTAATTGATTATTCATTATGTTAACTGTGTAATATTTGTCTTTTTCAAGTTATATATTATGTGCGGTCTGCTTAGTTTGTAGAGGTATAGAGTGGAAAGTTAATTAAGTAATAATTAACAATCAATTATTGATTTATTATTAAGTATTTAATTGATTGACCCAGATGTAAATTGTGTAATAATTATGGGCCTTATTTAGATCTCGGCAGACGGGTTACTCTGTCAAAACAGTGATTGATATCCCATCAGCCGAAATATAAATTCCATTATAGCCTATGGTATTTTTATTTTGCTGGACGGGATATCCGTCACCGTTGTGACGGAGTAACTCATCCGCCGAGATCTAAATCAGGCCCTATATTTTTTACATTATATATTAGGTGTGGGCTGTTGGGTTTGTACGAGTAAAGGGTGGGAAGTTAATGAAGTAATTATTAATGAACAATTAATTAATTTATTATTAATTATGTAATTGATTATTAACTATGTTAATTGTGTCATAATTATACTTTTTTCAGTTGTATATTATGGGCCTCATTACAATGAGACTCAGAAACCCTGCGACTGCATGTCCGAGGCTTTAGGAGTCCCACTGTGGGTTTCACTTTTGTTCACCACATTACAATGCAGGCGGTTGAAAGTAAAACCGGCCGGTCATTCCGGCTGGATTCTGATGGGCTCAATGAGGCCTGACTCTAATCCCAATGGACAGCGTTTCCGCCAAAGGGATTAAGATGTTGGTTTCCGACAGGCTTTCCATGTCAGGCTTTCCGACATGGAAAGCCTGTCGGAAAGCAATTTTGGGGGGCCCCTAGTAGGGCACCCTTCTCCCTGCGGCCTCTGGTTGGAGGTTGGAGGTCGAGGGGGTCACCTATCCTGTCCCCCTGTTCATCCCTGCACCGTGTGGAAGGCATGGACAGATTCTCCCATTTCTCTATGCTACGGCTGGTTTACGGCCGTAGCACAAGCTCCCATAGAGAAATGGAGTATGCGTGTAATTCTGCGGTTGCGACCACCGACCGGAGGTTGGTCGGTACCGATTCCACAACGTACACCGTAATAAGGCCCTATGTGTTACTGAAGTAGAGCCCATTACATCAGGCCACCAGGCTGATGTCCAGATGGAGGGCCTTTTCCCCACAGTAAGAACCTCAGTATTATTTGCATTTAATTTGAGGCAACTATTGGTCATCCAATTAGCCATTAGGCATGCTGAGGTAAAGTATATTTTATGTAATATAGGTGTCCTATTTGGTTTTTAACTCTCAGTTGTGCAGATTATGCTTCTGATGACCTTCACCTTTTCTCAGACAAGTAAACTCAAATATTGCTGAAATCGTTTTCAAGACACCAGGATAATTGTACTCCATGGTTCCAGTAAATGTATGTAGGAACTTCAATCACAGGTTTCAAGCCTGCTTTGCTTCATCTGCAACAAAATAATCCTCCACTTGACAAGGTTGTTGTCTATTTTTGAAGGAAGGAATAGCAAGCAAGAGGTGCCCCACACATTGACTATTTACTGTAGGTAAAAGGCACGTCAAAGTCTGGAGAAGACAGTGACTAATCTGTTTTGTCATCTATTGAACAATACAGAGTTTGTGGCATTCCAAATGAGTCTCAGAATAAAAGCCTTAGACAGGAAGTGTTGCACTTTCAGTCATACAAATGTGGATTATACTGTGATTGCAGAAGTAGAGTGAAGGGGAAATACTACACTAGGGGGCCGATCACGATGTGGCTGTAAAGGCTCCGACCGCCTTTCGGGTCGCATTGTAATGGGCCGCTCGGTTTCCTTTCCGACTGCCTCATTATGATGGAGGCTGTCGGAAAGGAAACCGTCCGGTCATTCCGGCTGGCTTCCGACGGGCAGGGATGAACTGCACCTCCCATTTCACCATGGGAGCATGTATTACGGCCAGTTTACGGCCCTAATGCATGTTTCCATAGAGAATTATAGGAATGCGACTGAACAGTGTTCGGTCACATTCTAATGAGGTGGTCAGGACTGCCGACCGGGTGTCGGTCGGTCCCAGGACTGAGTCGGTGTCGGGCTGAAGGAATTCCGCCCGACATCGAAATCATGCCCTTGATGTTCCTTTGGTTTCCCTAGGCCTGTTATTTCTAAATGGAGAGTGAAAAATGTCATGTCTGAAGTTGGACATACTGTGATTGGCAAATCACCAACAAGACATATAACCTTAAGACAAGTGAGGCTTCCAAACTTGTCAATGACTACAGCTCTGTCATTGTACGTATGGGGAATGCAAATGTGAACATTCAGTTTGTTGCAGATAATTCTATTGCTTTTGTACCTTCTAAATAACAAAGCCTGAAAAGACAGTAAGTATGGGAAGAGAATTCAGCAGACAAAAGTTTATCTAAGAAGCTATATAGCTTCTGCTTGAAGAGGTTTTCACACATGGACATCACTTATTTTGAGATGTGATTGTGATTATTCTTCTACTTCATACAGTAAAAGAACATTATTATGCTAAGTCTAGCATCAACATGAAAAAGAGTGATAAAGTCCTTTTCAGAGATATAGTAGCTCTCTCATGCAGAACTGGATAGTACTGACATAGTTACAATCATCATGCTGGACACCTATTATCCCAAATGAGGTGTTCATTTAGAGAAATTATGTCTGTATGAAATAATTCAGTTCCACACAAACAGAGACAATCTTGAAGAAAATTGACAAGCAAGCAACTTTGCAGTTTCAGGCTGCATTGCTTATTTAATGGGGCATAACAAACAAAGTCTCATTAACCATCATACAAAACGCTATGACTCAATTCAGAAGTGACTTGATTGATTTAGATAGTCTGATAGCACAACTGAAAAAATAGCAGTATGGATTTTTCAGGAATACTACAGCATCTAAATGTACCTCCAATACATTCAGCCTATCCTTCTCTTTGGTAGCGGGGAGGCAGACACAGGGGAATGTTTCTTCATACATGTGTTTACAGCTTATGTTCACAAAAAGACAGATAGCAACCTTTCATGTATTGTAACAGCACCCACTGGTCTTCGCTTTTCACAATATAAAATGTATAACTTTGCATCATCTATTACTGTTGCCAGACGAACATGATAAACACAGTGGAATACCTTGCCTTATCTGGTGATGCTTGTCCTGCAATTCAAAGTTCTTAGGAAATTGAAGGTTGTTATTATCATTGCTATTGTTATTGATGAGGAAGCATGGTCTCAATTTGATATTTGCATTCATTTTTTTTTGAGAATGCAAGAAGTTCTCAGAAAAGACTATGACATGCTATTTGGGTGAAAAAATGCTTCAGTTCACTCTAGTGAAAGAGCAGCAAGTATTCAACATGATGTAGGTTGAGCAAAAAGGAACTCCTTAGGCAGTATTGGAAATGTCAATCTATGATTAAATTTTCAATACACTGAATTAGCAGGAAATATGAGACTGGCTACAAATGACGAGTATGGCTCAATGATAAAAGGCATTATAATAAGTGGCGTAAGTGAAGAAGCCTACATGGCACTGCAAAGTTGTGCATTAGCTGTTATGTTTTCAAACAGAATTTCTCCTCCAACTCTAATGAGGGAGTCAGCAGAAACCATACAATTAAATTCTATGCCTCATGCCAACTTTGGTTGAGTGCACACAGTTTAACACAGAAGTGTTGCACTTTCTGAAGCAGGAAAATATTCTGCTAAAGGGAAGCATTGGGGATTAAACTTACCACTATGTCAGACTTGATGAATTAGAAAACTCGGGGGTATATTTATTTTCGTTTTAGCGCTGTGTTTACATCACAATAAGTGACACAAATAGACGCTAAATCTTTTTTTTTACTGATTTACTTTCCAGCGCTAAACTTGTTTAGTGCTGGAAAATCACTTGAATGTAGTGCAAATCAGCACATAGCTCTGCTCTGTATTTCTTAGCGCCCAGGGGGCGTACCATGGGTGGTGCATGGGTGCTCCCATGCAACCACCCAAGGTTTTTGATGATAAGCCGTATTTATTTAAAAAAGTAGACAAGGTCTAGCGTCAGAAAATAGCGCCCACTTTGACCAGGTGCTATCATGGAGAAATGCTCTCATTTCTCCTTTTTTTCCGATTTTGCATGTGTGCTGCACTTTACAGCACACATGCAAGGTGGGAAAAGTTTTAAGGTTAGTCTAAGCATAGTATTTTGTACTGGAAGAGTAGCCTTCCAGTACAAAACCTATGCTAGTCTCACGTACACACCCTTGCACTATGGTGCAAACGTGATGCACGGTAGCACATTTCTGTCCCGGCGCTATGGAGAGACGAGGAGAGTGCCGTATTTCTGTAAATAGGGTGCTCTCCTGCTCTATCCTTCTCATGCAGCATGGTGCAGCATTTGTGTACAGCTGATTTAAAAAAATTTAAGTCTCTGTAAGAATTCCAAAGTAATTTTACATTGTAATTGGTGTGTACATTGCAATCTAGTAAATAAAGTCCTGAGAAATGTGGGAGACCTTATCAAGCACCCAAACAGAAGTGACTTTAAATCAGTTTTTGTCAGGTTTGACCGCATAGAGGAACCTAAACAAATAAGTAGATTCAGTGCTAGATTCCTATAAATGAAAGGCCTATATGTGTGCAGAGAACAATTTCCTTTGTGTTTATACTACGCTGTCATCATACACTTATTTGAAGGATTAAGGGCCTGGCTTAGAGTTCAGCGGACAAGTTACACCATCGCAAACCTGACAGCTATTCTGTCCGCTATTGGATAGAATACACTTGTATTTCAGCGTATGGGATATCCGTCATATTTGTGACAGAGTAACCCATCCGATGAACTTTAAATCAGGCCCTAAGTCAGGATGCAGGAATAATACATTTGGGTAAATGTATTTAAGGAAGGTATGTCCTATGTTACACTTTCATATGTTAGGCCACTTTCTGAATCAAACTTTCTTGATTTTGAAGAGAGCAATGTAAATGCAGCACTCTCACGTGTTAAAGAGTACAATAAGATTGAGACGTTTGTATGCTTTACATCTGGGTAAAAACCCAATACCTAAAAAATGTGTAATCTTTGCCAAACGAAAGTTTAACATAATCAGTGTAGATAAGAAAGGTATAAGCATAGCACAGAGACAAACCATTATAAAGAAAAAAGTTAAATAAGATGTAGTAAAGGAAATGGGAGGATCCTAATCCAATTGTTTATCTGGAGTGAACTGTTACTGTAATAGTAAATGTTCTACTTCAATTATCTCCTGTTGTTGATAAAATCCAGGGGAACAGTGATTATGTAGATCACTATCCACTCAGAAGAGTGCAGGGAAAAAAACTGCATCTCGGTCAGCAACTGATATTTGTGACACTGTTGATTTGTGCACAGTCAATTACAGATCCCTAATAAGAGTAATGCGGAGCAAACAACTTCAAAATGAGTAAAGACAATCATAGGAACCAACCAAAAATATCTTTACTGTGAACCATTGGTACTGTGGTACTTTGTTTGGTACTTCAATACAGCAGCACCTAAAACCACACATTTTAATGATAACTAAACAACAAAATCTCTTAGTTATTTGGGCCTGTCAGCAAACCCCTTGACTATAATAAATAATAACCCCTTCTTACTGAACTATTTTTTTTTAGTTTTGGGGTCCAGCTGTACTCTTTTTACTACTCCAGGACCAAGTAAAAGAAAGGCCTCTCAGAGTAGTGGAGAACACTATAATTGCCTCTATGGGTTCCATATGTGTACTGCAGGACCAATATGACAACAACAAAAATTAAAGCAGGTATTCGATTGGCCACTCAAGGCACACTATTCATAAATATGCCCATCACTTAATAAAAAGCTCAAAGGAATTTCCTACACACCATTACAACCACACTGTGAGTTAAACCATCTCTATGTGGGTCACCCATACGTTGTATATATCTGATGCCTCAAAATATTCAGGGAAGTTCTGCAAATAAATATTCACGCCATATAAATTCAGTGTTTATAGTAATTGTTGATATCACTGTATTACAACATTTTAACACTGGAATTTGCCTGGAAACAGAAACTTTGTTATTCTCACACATATTAGAAACTTAAATTGAATTTAATCCTATTTGAAATGTGCCTCTGCAAACCATTCTAGTTGTTCTCAGTCTTGAACTTCTTTAACATGGAGTATTGCTTGCACTCAACACTTTACTGGAAGCAAACTGTGCACCATGTAACTTTTGTCCACCGAACCAGAGTTGGCTCCAGGACTATGCTAATGTGAATAGCAGTATGAAGGATTATGTCTTCAGCGATGTCATCAATGATGTGATTAAAAAGGTTATAAAAGACTTAACATGTGGGGTGATAGCAGTAGATGATGGGGCACGAGTTATAGTTAGCTCTCAGAACTATAACTGGTAAATGTCAGTGCTTTCTTTGTTTTTAAATGATTCTGGTGTTATTTTAACATCACTATAACATTTTCTTTTATCAGTGAACACACACACACACGTTTTCTTAAAATGTTTAAAACTGACTGTGTGCATATATCTATTTATACATATTTCTTTATAGTTGGTGCTTGGCTCATGACGTGCAGTCCTGCCCTGAGCAGAAGAGGAAGAGGAATGGGCAGAGTTAAGGAGAGTTGCAGTGAGGATCTGCAGAGGCTGGAGGGTGGGTGGTCGGAGGATAGAGGATGGAGGCCTTGAACCCGTGAGCACAGAAAGTTTGGCATGTGACGGTTAGCCTAGCATCACAGCTTGTCATGTGTCAGGCATAGCTGGTGCCCTGTGCTGCAGCTGTACAGAAGGTACTGACTGCACTCTTTTCCTGCCCTTGCTTGCTCTTTGCCTGCACAGTGCACACCCGCCAGCTGCTCAGCTGGCTTAGCCTCGTTTAGTTCGCCACACATGCACCATCCTGCCCAGTCCTGTCTCCATTCCGCTTATTGTTTTCCTCATTGGTTGGCCCTGGATTGTGAGCTCCCTTTGGCACTTGACAGGATTGGGTCCTGAAAGACCAAAGAGGTGCCAAACTGACTCACGGTGTAGTGTGAAAGTGGCTGGAGCCAGGCTGTGGAGAGAGCACAGGGAGCGCTGCCACAGTACCTATTAGGAGGAGGAAGAGTCGTGTGGAGTGGAGGCATCGACCCAGGAACATGCAGATGAGCCCACCACCAGTCCAGGAGTGCCTAGGGAATTTCAAGGGGTTTGAGCATGGCCAGACCTTAAGGTCCTAATGAGCAAAGAGCAGTATCGGAGCCGTCAGGCAGGAGACGAGCTTGAGGCATCTGAGCACTGGGGTGAGGTCTCGAGTCACGGAAGTGTCCGGTTTAGTTGCTGGTGCTACTTGCATCCGTCACACTCCACCTCGCCCCTCTGGCACAGAATCACTTCAAACAAAGCCTTCAAATTCTCCAAACAAGGGAGGTCTTTGATTTACTGCACTGAAGCGCTACATGAGGCCTGTAAGAATACAGTCTTCCCCAACTGGGGCGCTATAAAGAAAGAGAAAATTGGCAAGTCTGAATATTTCATTTAAGTTAGAATTGGACAAGACAAAGACCTCACAGAAGCAATATTACAGCAATTTAAAGGGCTTAACCTCCCCCTCAATGTTCTCTTTCCTTAAATTTAACTCCACAAAAGGAATCGTCATGCTGGACTCACTACGAGAGCGAGACACAGAAATTTCTGAAGTATTTAATTTGCCTGCTCTACCTACACATGGCATATTCCCAATGGACCGTAACACAATACACTTGGAAGCTCTATAGGCATTCTTGCATGCCAGACGCAGGGTTAGTTTAGGCTCCCATGACTTACTTCATCTCAAGACCTGGCTATTCGACCAGTAGCGGCAACACCCCCCCTCCTCTCCCTCAGCGCCTTGAGACCCTCGCGGGTAAGTAGTGCGCTTTACAAATCTTGTGATTGATTGATTGATTGAATGACTCTGGCCCCTCACATACTGTGAGTAAGGTGGATCAAATCTGAAACAATGCAGTGCACATAGTATATATGTCCCATGTGGGCCCATTGCCCTATGCTAGCATGTACACGCTGCAGTCTTCACTCTGCTTTGCACACATTACTATACACACGTATTTTGATTTATGCCATGCTGTACTGTACTTACATTCAAATTTTTCAATCGTGTTTGGTGGGTTCGCGCTGCTGCACATCTTGATTTTGGGCGGTTTAGTGCTGTTTCTGCTATTACGCAATGGATGCTCCCTTTGTGCTCCTTCCAGGGCGGGCATTGCTGCAGCTGTACCGTCGCCCTGGATGCTCTGCATGCTGAGTTTTGCTTAACTTTCTGCTATGCTTATTTCACCTATGTGCAACCTGTGTTTCATTGCATCCGGTGCCCCTTTTAATGAGCTCTGGACGCCGTCACAAGCTGCCCTCAATTTCGAACTGTTGATGAGTCCCTTAGTGGCCCATTACCAGGACGGTTCCTTGGGCATGCATACGTTTATAACCCAGCGTTATGGCCAGTGGCTGGAAATGTTTTCTGGATCTCAGTTTCATCGGAATCAACACAGGTTGTCCCATGAGGAGCATGTTTGTTCCTTTGACCTGCTCAATTGGATCGCTGATATTTGTATCTCGGATGGATCAGATTTTGTAATGGAACTGTTGGCGTCTCACTTGGCATCACACATTTTGGGTCCTGGCGACACGCTTTAATGTATTATAATGATACAACAATCTGTATATTTTATTTCTCTCCTTTTGAGTTTAGATTGCTTGGACCTTTGGTCTCAGTCAATGACTGCACTGTCATCCGGACGCTTTGGACCTGCTTATCACCTGAATTCTGTTGTCAGCAATGCGGTTACCATCCTGACCTAGGGGAGGGTCTCATATGTCCCATGCAGGCCCATTGTCATTTTCCCTATGTTGCCATGAGCACGCTGCAGTCTTCACTCTGCTTTGCACACGTTACTATGCACACGTATTTTGCTTTATGCCACACTGTACTTTCACACAGAATCTACTGTTGCTTTTGCTTTCTGTTCTTTCCTGGGATTTAGTCTGAACACCATGGACAAGGTCAAACAACAATGCCCCTTGTTATTCTGTTTTGGTCAGGCTCAAACCCCTAGACAAAACACACAAATGCAGCTGTTGTTTGGGAACACGTACTCTTTGTCACATAGGTATGCACGGACATGCAAATACACACCTGGAGAGAAATTTTCCACAGAAGAAATCGCGACTACACCTGAGATATAGAACTTTCATCTGTGCATGCTAAGGTATGGGATCTGCTGCAAACAACCAGAGATCTTCTAATATATAATCACTTTGCTTCTGTAGAAGCAGAGGGGGGTAATTTTACCATGTCAAATACCATGACAGCTCATTGTATGATTTATACTGCATACTAGAGCACGATAGTTAAAATAAATATTTAAAACTTTCCTCGTGTCTCTGTCAGATCTTATTGTGGACAAGTACGAGTGTGAGAGCAAGAGGTTGTGTTCTGTTACCGCGATTTCTGAGTAGGTTGGGAGTGTTGTGTTCTGGGGTGTCCAATCACTTGTTCCTCTGTGAGTGAGTAGGACAGCAAGTGAGATACTATAGCTAGTCTGTCCCGGGCTCATGGGTACTAAGATGGTGGGATGACTCATTCCTGCCTACTAAGCTTCTATGGTCCCAAGCATAGTTCTGTGATGTTGCAGAATCCCTGCAGCATGGTACCGCCAATGTTTGGTCTGGTACTTAATTCTGGCCCCGGAGTATTGATTCTGCTTGTCCACAGTTCCCTCGCACCGTTTCCCAGAGATGTCCATGGTGTGGAGGCTTTGCCTTCTCGGTTTGTAGGGACTTCCTCATGCTGTAGGTTTTTCAAGCTATAATTTTAAACAGTTAAACCAATTTGTGTGCTACTGTTTGAATCCCTTATATCTTCATATGGCTCAACCCATTGCAATTCCGGCTCATTGCCATGCAGCGGTTACTCAACATTTGTTACAGCATGGAGTCCCCAATGCGGGGGTCTCCTGTTATTTTTGTGGTCGAAGCGGACCCTGCATACCACTTTTTTACTCCTGGGTTACATTCCTCTCTGTTGTTGCGAATGACAATACTTTTCATTCTCATATAGTAGCCAATGTTCCTGCGGCTTATCAACCTTAAGTGATCATTGAGCTTCCTCTTACGGCCTGTGAGCACCAAATTTGGCTTAATGGCGCCCTTCCCCGTCCTCTTGCTTCTGTTCGCATGGGCCCCTTAAGTATTGATGGGGCCACATTACCTGTTTTGGACGGTTTTACTCCGTATCCACATTATCACACTGTTACTGTGGCGGATGTACATTTGTTGTACGCTCAAGTAGTCCATCTATATAGACACTTCATTCAGTTTGTTGCCCATGCCTTTCTGGCAGCTCCACCTGGAGCTGCGCCTCCTCTGCAGGCTCCACAGGGTGGAGGGCTTGTTATTAGCCCTTTTATTATAAACTTTGATATGGGCAAACATCACCTTAACCATGAAGACTTTCCATTTTGGATTGCTGAAAACATTTATCAGCTTTATGTTGTTTTTCCCCTTATGGGTCATCTAGAAAATCATAGGATCCTTACCATGTGTTTTCCTAGTGGTCTGGTCCCAACCTTGGCCAACTGCAACACCTGGGGGACAGTGTTTGCTACAGTGTATACACTTTGTTATGTCACCCTCTTGATGAGCGTTCTTCCGAACTTTCTCAAACATGTACTGTTGTGTAGCTTCCACTAATCCATAGAATCTCCACATTTGTTGGACAACATAAACTAGGGGCTTGGTGCCTAGATTGATTCCGGACACCCGCACAGGATATATTGAGCAGGACACCAGCTAGCTCACAGCGCCACTGTAAGCTCCCCTAACCTGAACAGGGAGCGAATGGTTTCCAGCAACCAGTGAACATGACAACCCTGACCCCTCAGGGATCGTGAAGACAGTACACAACCTTTCACACAATTACTCGTGCTCACTTATTCTCGAAGAAGGATACAGAGAATACATGGTGGGACGTTTTTGATATATTTATTGAACCAATGTATAAAATACATGTGCTGTTATGATTAATAGACAGAAGCAGATAAAAGCGATTACAAGCACCAAAAGCGTAAATAGTAGATATAGTTCTACCATGGTGCTAAAACAGTGTATATATGCAGGCATATAAAACAAGGCTGTAATCGAGCGTATTCCTACAATGTGAATCCTACTCTAAGTGTGCCTAGAGTGTTTGTAGGTGTAGAGCCCAGAATCCCCCCAAGGGAGGATCCAAACCCATTGCCTGCTGGGAGAGAATGAAGGACCCCATCGTGGTCACGAACTGGACACCCTCACGAAATGTCAGACTGCTGTGTGGTGAATTTCTCAGCATGGAATAACCCTCGGTGTCTGCTGAAGTGCCTCCTCTACTAATCTATTGGGATGCTCATCTTTTATAACAGTAAGCAGCCTTGCGATGTGCATATAGATTAGTGATCTTATGGATATGTAGATAGTCCTGTCGCCCCGCAGATGAAGATAGCGATGTCATTTGCACATAGTGCAAATATGTGCAAAAGTTCACTGCTGAAATGTTATTGTGAGGAAAATGTTAGAAATAAGCTGCCTTGCTACACGGGCCTAACTCAGGAATATAACACCCAATCCTCATACTAAGGGTTGATATATAAAAGCTATCTAAAAAGCCAGCAGAATCTTTAAAAACGTTAAAAAACTACTCCTAAAAACATCTAAAAGCTAGCTGCACTGTAAGATAATCCTTTAAACGGTTTTAAGTCATTATACCATTTGAATCTCAAGCACTCGGAAAGCCATGGTGCCTAGAAAAGAAAGAAAAGGCTGTTTTGGCTCTTTTTGTTTAAAAAACAGGCCATATTTTTTCCACACGTAAAAGGCCGAATATTTATGTGTTCCGAGTGGTAGACACAGCATTGCAGTTGCCCACAACTGCATACAATGTTCCCAGAGGTGTAATTTGTAGCAGGTGTATGTAGCAAAGGGGATTTCATCCAATTCCCACTGCAGCTGCTGATGGAGGCGTTGTAGCCCAGAAGTGTTCAGCAGAGCCGCTGTTCACATCACTAGGAGCTGAAGCATCCCAGGGTGGCTCTAAGGATGCATTCATTATCAATGGAAAACGCTGGGGACAACAATACCCATGGGCCTTTAAGGGGTCCATCAGTATCTCAATGTCCGATGGCACAACCAATTGTGATCCGAGACATATATCCATGATGCATTCATGGCTGCAAATCAGACAGCGGAAGACAGGTTGCATTCAGTCAATCCAGACACGCCTCAAGGATAGGAACCAGTGCTCATTCAGTTCTTAAAGCCGAGGTCTGCCGAAGCAATGTACCATGTGCTCACGGCAACACAACACCAGCAGTGCTGTCTCCATTCCGAGTTGAACTGGGATGTCCATTGCAGAGTAGAAAAATGTAAATCTGAATTCCCGCCACAAGTAGCAGGACAAGTGGGACCTCTCCAAAAACACTTCCCAACACGGAGTGTATGAAAGATGGTATTACTCAGAAAATCATCTGAAAAGTGATAACTAGACCAGAGCTGATACATTTAAACAGTGCACTATTCCTTTCGTATCAGACATGATAAAGATACGGTGGACCAGCTCCCCAAAATGCAGTGGGAAGTTAGTATGGAATAGTGTCTATATCTCAGACGTGGACCTTGCAACCTGGAGATCAGCGTCTCTCTGGCTGAAGTTAAAGCCACATCGTTTGAAAAAGCATGGCTTTCAGTTTCCTCAGAGAATCAAACTGTATGTTGGAAACATTTATTGAAGGCCATAGCGTTGCCTCCCTAACTGTGCGGGCGGGTGGAAACAGTACTTGTGTGCAACAAGTCACTATGGAATTAACCGTCACTAGATAAACGATGCCCGGTTTCATTCTGCGGCAACCTTGATCATTCCGCATCAAATAGCTCCAATTCAAGAGCAGCTTGAACATTGGATGAATCTCGGAAGCTGGAGAACCCTTCAGATAACAAGACAAGTTTGCTACCAAAGCATTACATGTCCTGCGGAGAGAACTGTCTCGAAAAACCAAGGACCTGCTTAAAGCATCCCCACAGTTCGAACCACTAAGGAAAACGTCTGTGTCCTCATTTCTGCATCTGAACCTGAACGGTAATTCCAAATACTCATCCACATAACCTTCCCCTAGAGCTTCATATCTGCCTACCTGTTGGTAATGGAGACAATATTGGAATTGGAAATTCGTGACCGGTAGGGTGATGTAACCATGGATTATCCAGTCTGTGGATGGTGTCTCAGCCACGATGAAAGGCAAGTGTTCAAATATTTCAATGTGCAGCATAGTATACTTTGCATCTCTGTGTGTCATTGCCATCTGTCTATCCGTTAGATCATATTCTGAAAACAGACTAGTACTTTTGATGTAATGCCATGGCACATGGCCAGAATGTAATGTTTGAAACATCCAGCTCAGTATTACAATGGACCGTAAATGTAACTGTCCATGTTATAAAATAAACATGTCTTGCTGTATTATGTCAATTGCATAAGACGTATGCTGCCCATTGAATAAATCCTGGTTGATAATGAGGTCATACCATTGTCAACCACAGCCAAAGTCTCTTCTAAACTAAGCCAGTCGATCTCACACAATCTCTCAGCAGTTTCCTGTTGAGAAATCTTCCACAGCTAGTTGTATATTCCGTACAAGAAGCGCTTTTGATGTGGGTTCCGGGGACATAATAGAAAATCCCTGAGATCCATGTCATCAGAATGAAGGGACAAGTGTTGCTTCACCTGGGAATGTGTTGAGGTTTTTAGCCAATCTAGGCACAACTTCCAACACTATATGACATCACCACCCAAGTGTTCTGTTTGTACATATCGGTGATCAGGCCTATTGATCCTAAACCCTTTGGTGTTGCCCAGGTATCTAGATTGACACCTTTTTGTGTCTGTGGGTCAAACCAACCATCCCTCCCAATTGAGGTCTGATGAATTGAAAGAACCATTACGTATCATGGTATCTTTTGTATCCTCACTGAAGTATGTTAAGTGCTGCCAATTCCTGAAGCATGAGAGTACGGGAATATGCAGTGTGTTCAAATCCTTCATTTTTGCTATACCAAGACATGAAGTTTGTTGCTCTGTTTTGTTCAGGAAAATCATTTGAGGTGGTGTGAGGCATGCTCTAAATAAGGCCCCTGTTCCCTGAACCTGACAATCTTTTGTCCCACAGACAGATTTTGTGTCTATGGTGGCATTCCAAAAGTCGAAACCCTGCATATACAGTTGAGAAATAAAGGAAGCAGAGTATATCAGCTTGGAATGCTAGCATATTTTTATTTGCAGGTGTAGGCACAAACCTATAACAATACAAGGCTGGGTCTGATGTTTCAAAACCTAAAAAATAAGCAAACCTTTGTAAAAATGTCTTTGAACTGCCTTTCGCTGGTGTTGGGCAGTGTTCCCATTGTGTGGAAATATAAAAATCGCATGGGATACTAGTATTTGTGCACAAAATGGTGACCATAATTGGGTAACAGAACATGTCTCCATAATTAAATTTACCATCATACAATTGATCATTAGAAAATGCAGCTGATTGCTCTAGATCTGCAAGCAAATAATGCACAGTTTCATTGTCCCATTCATCAGAGAAAGTACTAGAGGTGATGAAATAATTTAAGGACATTTTAAACAAATAAGGAATTTACAAAAGTTCAGTAGGACCATTCACATCATACGATACCCTGTTCCAAAAAAATCCTTCAGGAACTGGAACTGCTGTAATGTTCACTAGGGACAGTCCCTTAGTTCATGATGTGATGATGCATGTGGTTTAACCGGTTAACTGCTTAGAACGTTCCGCGCCAGTGCGGAACGTTCTATTAAGCGGGCGGGGCCGCGTCGGCCAACGGACGTGCACAGCACTACCGAGGTAGTGCTCGCGACGGCCGTTGGCCGACAGAAGCACTTAACGGGTTAAGAACCAAGTTCACAAGTTGTACTGCGGAGAGTTCCGGGAGATTGTGTCCATTCATTAGTAGGTAAAAGACAGTCACCAAACTAATCCAAAGTATCAGGAAAAGTAACCTCATTGCAATCCAGAGATGTAACCAGGGTGGGATGAAGTAAGTCTTTTTCAGCCAAAGTTAGAAAGCATACACATGTAGCTGGGAGGGGCGGTGGTGGCAGCTCTAGTCACTTGAATTGATGAGAAGTTGTCATAATGTATGAAGTAGCCAGACGTCGTTCAGTCTATTTTTGGCAGCTCAGAAGGTTTTGTGGAACTGGGAGATAACTTGGTCTGTGGCATATTGACATAGACGTCAATGTTTCAAATTGAGATTTCTGTACTTGTTGAATGTACAGTTGTAGTTGTTTCAACAGGGAGAAGTATCATTTAATTGTTGTGTACAGCTTCACTTTGGAGAGTGGAATCTTCTATCATTATCAAAGCTTCCATCTGAACTTCCTGTACAGTAGCGAGAGGAGTGCAGCGGCTACCCAGGAGCCCATGTGGCCTACAGTTGAGAATCGGCCACATAGTGTGGTTTGATCAGATCAATAGAGACAAACCTATTGTCTCTGCGACTGGCAAGGGGCAGAAGAAGTACAGATCTGGTACCTTCAACAGCCTGGACAGGTACAGGTGCTCTGAAGGATGGCCCAAATTCTTTTTGTCCACAATTATTTTTCTGACCAGGTCCTCAATCTTTGGGACCAGGCAGGTCTTGCCGGGACTACCTTTACTTCCCCAGCGGTGGTGCGTTTTACTTGGCTGTTGCTTTGTAAAGCCCGGAATTCATTGAGTTCCTGTAAAACAGCCAAACGTTCATTGATGCCAAATGGTGTTTCAGGCACCACTGTGCTGACACTATCGAGATCTGGTACCCACAATCATACACCAAACAGGAGTTCATAATGTGTACGACCCCCTAGGGATTTTCTTGGGATGTTGTTAAGTGCCCTCTGGATGCCATATAGGTGATAGACCGAACTGCCACCCGAGCCTAATTGCTGTTGAGGATTGCTTTAAGTCACGGTTTTTCCTCTCAATGACCGAATTTACCTCGGGATGTACGGGGAGGAGTACTGCAAGGCCACACCCAAACTTCCCATGGCTTCTTTGTAAGCCAGAGAGCTAAACGCTGGACCCTGGATTTAATGTAGTGTGCCAATTGTGTATGTCCCGATAAAGCTCTCAAATCCTTTATAACAGTTCGAGCGTCAGTCGAGTGCTGTGGCCAAACCCACAGGAATCTGGAGCATGAATTTACAGCCACCAAGATATACTTGTAAGCCCCATCTGATTGTAAGGGTCCGCAGTTGTCCAAATAAACACAAGCCGAAGGCTTGTCTGAGATCAATAGAGGTGTCTGAGCTGAACATGCTATTGTGGAACCTTTCATCTGCTGGCAGATGTTGCATTTAAGGACAAAGTCCTTGGTATGTTTTGATAGACCTGGCCATCGATAGCGGTGCTTCAGTAATGAAAGTGTAGCAGTAATCCCTGTGTGAGCGGAACCCAGATTATAATGTGCAGCTATTGTCAGTCCTAATCTGCAATCAATGTTTGGTATTACTCTATCCCCCACTCATGGAAATTGAGCATACAGGATGTTTTGTGCGTCTAACTTATAGGAGTACTTGAGTGGAAAGCCTTTTGACAGGGCTGATCTGTTGCACGTGGTATTAACTGCCACCATAGTTGTTCGTCTATCCTCGTACTTGAGGGAGTTATTGCAGCAAAAGCAGCAGTACGAACTGTTGCCTTGGCGGCTACATCCGCCGTTGAATTCCCTTCAACGTGAACACCAACACGTTGATGATTCAAGGTATGAATAACATGAGCCTGTGGCAGGCCTTCTTTCAGCTTTCCCATGTGTTCGAAAAGCATCTTGTGCTTTACTGTGAAACCTTTAGAATCTCTAAATCCATTCTGGCCCAATAGTGCAGATATTCATTACAGGACTGGACATAGTAAAACGAATCACACACAATATGTGTGGGGAATTCATGATCCGTATTTTGTAGTGCTTGTATCAGGGCTTTGAGTTCTGGCAGCTGCGCCGTACAGTCCCTTAGGGACTGAGGGTGTGTTTTCCCAGGACGGAATTTTCAGTCATGCATGTGCCCTTTGAGAATTGCGCATGCTGCAGAATATTGCTGTTTCATTCCTACAGCAGGCTCGACAGAACTGTCGGTATAAATGATGCACTCATATCGATCTAGAGGCATAATTTCATTCAGCAGAGGATATTCTTGTGTATACTGCAAAAATGCTTGTGTTTTTTATGTACAGTAGAATATGTACTCTACATCTGTTGCAGTGACAGAGTTAGCCCATTGAAACCATCTTGCATGTAAAGCCTTAGCATTTGGAATGCTTGCTTTGGTGACGGCCTCTAAGGTTGGTACCGGGTTCATGACAATTATTTGTTTCCCCTGCGACAGTGCTCTCTCTCACTACAGCAGTCTGTACTGCTGTGAGTATTTTCTTAGTGATGCAAAACACGTTGTGTATAAATGAGATTTGTATGCAATAGGTACTGTATCACCTTAATTGAAAGTGATATAGGTGTACCCGGTTGGTCCAGCGACTACACAGATCACCAGGTTAGTTGTGTTGACAAAAGGTTTTGTAAAGGAAGGAACGGCATCGCGAGCTCCATGCGGCCAGCAAAACTTCCAACTAGAAGGAAATGATTCACAATAATTGCAAAACCGAAGGAAATCTTGGGAACCCTAGATAAGTCTGGAACCACTTTTCTGCAGATTGGCCCTCCACAGAAGACAATTGCTGCCCTAAAGATTGCTCGGTGGGTTGCAGCTGTCCAGAAAAAGAAATCAAACCAACGATAACTCGATTGTGCAGGCTGATTTCGAATATAAGGATGACACAAGAACTAAAAGGACATAAAATTATCTCCAGTAGTGAACTGCTTTCTATCTGATGCTTCTACATAAGAGATAGCTTGTAAATCTAATAAAGTGGCCTCAACCTTGCCATTACAGGTGTTAATGCCACATCCACTGAGCTCCCACACAGCTAACAAACCTCTGTTTATACCACAGTATAAATTTAAGGGGTCACATGATATCCTCAACCGTGGATACCTAATGAAACTGCAAAAGACCAGTGAAAACATGGAAACCCTTCACTTCTCAGACATCATATTTGAGGCCTTTTAAAAACCAAGAGGAGCCCAAGTGTTCAAGCCCTTCTTGATATAATTTGCCACTACTGAACTGGCTCAAAATGTGCTGGACAATAAAGAAACTTTCTGGAACTGGGGCATTAAAATTTCAATCCTATCAGGATAATGGGTACCCATCTTTACTTGCACCCTTGGCCCACAACGCAAACCACTGTGTGAGGTCCCTGTACCCACAAGCAGCACCCAGAGAAGATCTCTGCTCAGGCAAATGAAGGAACGAAAGAATAACGAAAACTATTATAGAGTACGCTGTTAGAAATTGAGGTTTCTAGTTGGCTGAGGTTTGCACCCTGTCCAAGTAGGGACGACAATCCTAGTTAGGGTAAGTCAGATATCTAACCTACCCTCTGCTCACCCTCTGGTAGCTTACCACAGAGCAGTCAGGCTTCACTTAAGAGGCAATGTGTAATGTATTTGTGTGACACTTTAATTACAACAAAACAGTGTAAATGCTACAAAAAGTTCTCCACACTAGTTTAGGAAAATAGAGTTTATTTATCTGACCTAAACAACAAAACATCAAATATTCAATAAGTAGAAGTCAAGATATGAAGTTTTATAGATTAAATCCAAAATCATTGCTTAGAAGTCAATAGTGCTAAAAGGTTACTTGAGGTCACGCTAGACCGGGGTAAATCCAAAGTTCAGGCCGACTGCAATGGAGGGTAGGCCAGCCACAGAACCCATGCAGGGCCTGCTGAAAAAGTACCTTGTGCAGAGCAAGCACTGCATCGGATCCGATTCACGCAGTTGGGTCAATGTGACGAAGCCAAAGTCAAGTCTTGTAGATGGTGTTGAAGGGTCAGTGCTGCATTGTCGGCAAACCTCGCAGTCGTCATCAAATCAGCACTGCGTTGCAGTCAGAGGGCACTGCGCCCGATCCAATCAGCAAAAAAAGCCACTGAGTCAATTTTTGCAAAAAACAACTGCAGAGCCCACTTCAGAGGCCCAGGACTGGAAGGGTGCACCTCAGGCAAGTTTATTACTCACGGGTGGCAGAGTTCAGCAGCACCAGCAGAGTTGCATGAAGTCTATTGTGTCAGTGAGACTTCAGAAAACAGGAGGTAAGCCAGCAAGTGCTTGGAGAAACTTGGGTTCAAGGATGTAGTCCCTCTCACTCCCAGGCAAGAAGCATCAGGCAGCAGGCCAACAGAGCAGAGCAGGTAGCAAAGTGGCAGTTCCTCCTACAGCACAGCAACCAGCAGGCAGCAGGCCAACACAGCAATGCAGGTAGCAAAGTGGCAGCCCCTCCTACAGAACAGTACCTCATCTTCCAGACAGAATGTCCTTGGTTTCAGCAAAGTTCTGATTTGTTGGTGTCAGGGGCCCAGTATGTATACCCAAACGTGCCTTTGAAGTGGGAAACAATTCAACGAGGCCTTTGAAGATCACAAGCTTCCTGCCTTTCCTGCCCTAGCCCCAGACTCACTAGAGGGGGGTATCAGCTCCTTGTGTGAGAACAGGCACAGTCCTATTCAGGTGCAAGTATCAGCTCATTGCTCCAAATCTACCTCAGGAAGGCACATCAGCCTGTTGATGGGCCATCAGGATGCACATGGCACACCCCTTCTTCCTTTCCCGCTTTGTGTGACAGTCTAGAGGAAATGCATAAAGCCCAGCTGTCACACAACCCAGATGTGTATTCAAAGACAGGCAGAAGCACAGAATGAGTAAAGTAAGAAAATGCCAACTTTCTAAAAGTAGCATTTCAAACTTACAATTTAAGATCTGAATTCACCATAAGTTGTGATTTTAAAGTTTAAGTCCAGAGACTCCAAATCTCTGTCTTTTCCCACTTGCAAATTACACTTAAAAGATGTTTTAAGGCAATCCCAATGTTAAACTATGGGAGAAAAATGCCTTGCACTAGTGAAAAACTAACTTAGCAGTTTTTCACTACCAGGACATAGAAAGCTCATAAGTACATGTCCTAACTTTTAAATACACTGCACCCTGCCCAAAGGGCTTCCTAGGTCCTTGTATGTAATAAAAGTTAAGGTTTGAGCCTGGAAAATAGGTTAATTTGCCAGGTCGAAATAGCATTTTAAAAGTGCATATATAGGCTCTGCAGTGGCAGGCCTGAGCCATGTTTAAAGGGCTAATGAGTGAGTGCCGCAGACCCACTAGTATCAATTAGTTTACAGGCTCTGTGAACATATAATGCAGTCTACTAGGAACTTATAAGTAAATTAAATATGCCACTTGTGAATAAACCGATGTTACCATGTTTTGAGTAAAGAGCATATGCATTTTAGCATTGATTAGCTGTGGTAAAGTGCCCAGAATCCTAAAGCCAGCAAAAATGAAGTCAGCACAACAGAAGGTCTGAAGGCAAAAGGTCAGGGGAAACCACACCAAGGATGCCAGGTCTCAGTTAGAAAAGAGGTATTCAGTCTACTCAACATATTGCTTCCTGAGGAATGACATTGGCTCCACAAATATGAGCCAACGGAAACACATAAGTTCAGCCACAGGTACCAGCAATTGAGTAAAGATAGGCAGCCCTGCTACCTGTACTAACCTGACTGGTCATGGCTCCCTTCTGCCTTGATAAGTGAGAATGATGCATGATTATGGCCCGCAGGGATCTTACCTCGTCAAATAAGCGAGAACACCAATAGAGCCAATACAAGCAGACCACTGCCCACTACATTGGGAATCTGCTCGTGCAACATTGCAGGTATCCCAAAAAAAATCACTGATACTGTTAAATACTTGAGGAAGTTCCAGATCATTTCCATGCAGTAGACCTGGGCTGAGAACTCTATGCCTCTTATGAGATACTAGGAACACACCAATCCAGAACCAGCTCTAGGGGCAGATTAAAAGGAGGGCTCACATTTTACATCTCATCGCACCTGATTCCAGGATCCTTGGCTGCAGGTCACCAAAATAGTAAGGTTGGGCGTAAAACTCCGGTCCGTACGCAGAGTTTGCGGTATTCAGCAACTCCACATTCTGCAGAGATCGCGAAGTTACTGTTAAACTCCGCATTCCGCAACAGAGCAGAGTTTTTTTGGGTCTGTGCTTTCAAATGTCATTTTGCACACGTGGGAGTGACTTGCCGGGTGCTCGCGATTGCACGTGAGATCTTTAGGGCTGTTCATTGGCACCATGAGATTTGCTAGCCGGCCGCATGCTCCCGCAAAATGTTGCGGTCACCAACACGTCATTCAGGTGTGCAACTTCTGGCAGATGTTTTCTGCTGTACGCCATCCCGAACGCGCAGGATCTACCGGAAGATTCTCTCCTCGAGAAGCATCAAAATCAAAATCTTCCTGAACTGAAGATTTGGAGTTGGAAACCTCCTCGAATTATCAGTGGGCAATGGTTTTTTATGCAGGAGTCTTTTTTTCTTTTTTTTCTTTTTTTAAACCTGGAAGGAAGTGCCCTAGAGTCTCCAACTTCCTGTTCCTGTCCAGCAGGCTCCTCCCCCAGATTTGTCCATCTCCTGGTCACTTTTTATTTGGATTTGGAGCTGGAAGGATCACTTTTTGTGTCTGCTGCATATCCTATTGGATTTAAGGACTTTTGTATTTGAGATTTCACAAGTAAGTTGAAAAACTGGTGTTGTTTGTTTGATTGGGGCCATGCACCTGGATTTATTATTTGTACTGTTAATGGATTTAAACTTTTATTGTCATGAGCCAGTCATAGTGGATGTTAGCCCAGCCCCAATGGAGACCGATGTTACCCCATCCCACCTCCCGTGGGGGATGTGACAGTGGCACCACAGATCCAACCACTGCCAGCTGCCATATTTGCAAAGTCCCGGCAGCGACCCACAGCCACAACCACCTCAGTAGAAGTAGGTACTGCAGAGAGTCAAATGTCAAAACGGCCACCTACCACCGCCAGTTCATCCGAAATTGGCAGTGGCACCAGCGTCAGAAAGTTGAGCTCCCCAGTTTGGGACTGCTTTTCGGTTAACTAGAAGGAGGCTAACATTGCCATATGCTCCCTTTGCAGAGCAAGTGTTAGTCGGGGTAAGCTTGGTACAAACTATGGTACCAGGGGCCAAGCAACTCATTTGAGAAAGCACCATTTGATCTGTTGGGAGGCGCACCTTAGCGGCCAAAAAACTGCAAGTGTTGTTGGTGAAGGGAATCTGAATCTGATCCAATCATGGTGGAAGGTGAAGAAGAGGAAGACATCTTTATTACGCAAAGCAGCCCTCTCCCCAGCAGTGCAGTAATATTGCCCACAGCAGCAACATCCCAATGGCAAAAGACTCAGGTCGAGACACTGAGGCAACAGAGGACAGTGACTGCCCCACTAAAAAAGCACCACTGCCTGCTCTCAAGAGGTCACCTACATCAGTGGCATCAGGAAAGAATAAAAAATTCAGGCTACTATTCCTGCCATGTTTAGGCCAGAGGGGAAGTATGAACGCAACCACCCAGAGTCACGTTTGTACAACGCGAAGCTGTCAAAAATGTTAACGCTGGACCTCCTTCCTTTATCTTTTGTTGAAGGGGTGGGTTTTCTTGAACTTGTGGCAGCCATCTGTGCAAAATGGAAGGTTCCCAGCCGGTCCTATTTGCCAGAGCTGCTGTTCCAGTGCTACATTACAATGTGCTTGAATTGCTTGGACAAGCTTTGCAGCAGAGTGCTGTCCACAGTATCCACCTGACAACAGACAGGTGTTCCAATTGCCAAGCAACTGTTTGCATGTGCATTTCTGCACACTGGATCTCTTTTGTGGGTGCTAGAGAAAAAATATAAAGCAAACACAAGAAGATGATGGGCGGAGCGCAGAAACTTTTCAGACACTCACCCCCCAGTCACAGATCTGGGTTGAATCCATCATCATTCTTTAGCTCACTTCGCCACCTCAGTTCAGACCCAGCTATATGCAAATTAGTCTTGACCCTGTGCCTCATGGGAACAGCCCAGCCCAAACTGCCAAGCCAGGTCTTCCCTGAACCGGAAACAAGCATCCTGGGACCGGTTTCTAGGTAACACCCTTCATCAGCCAGGCAAGCTTGAATCCAGTGGCAAAGTGAGCAAGGGACCCACGTCAGGGCATACCCTGCCAACTTAGGGTGAACAAAGCAAACACAAGGCGATGATGGACAAGGCGCAGAAACTTTTCAGACACTCACCCCCAGTCACAGATCTGGGTTGAATCCATCATCATTCTTTAGCTCACTTCGCCACCTCAGTTCAGACCCAGCTATATGAAAATCAGTCTTGACCCTGTGCCTCATGGGAACAGTCCAGCCCGAACTGCCAAACCAGGTCTTCCCTGAACCGGAAACAAGCATCCTGGGACCGGTTTCTGGGTAACACCCTTCATCAGCCAGGCTAGCTTGAATCCCGTGGCAAAGTGAGCAAGGGACCCACGTCTGGGCATACCCTGCCAACTTAGGGCGAACAAAGCAAACACAAGGAGATGATGGACGGAGCGCAGAACCTTTTCAGACACTCACCCCAGTCACAGATCTGGGTTGAATCCATCATCATTCTTTAGCTCACTTTGCCACCTCAGTTCAGACCCAGCTAAATGCAAATCAGTCTTGACCCTGTGCCTCATGGGAACAGTCCAGCACAAACTGCCAAGCCAGGTCTCCCCTGAACCGGAAACAAGCATATGCAGGTTTTGACACTGCTGAGATTTTTAATGCTGCTCGTAAGCATGCGACAGTAGCGATGTTCGCAATGGAGAAATCCCATACAGCTGCAAATTTTTGTAAGACTTTACCAACAAGGTCTTTGAATGGATGTGACCAAGAGGGCTTAATATTGGATTTATTGTCATGGACAATCGCAGTAATATAGTTGAGGCCATGGCCGATAGTGGTTATTTTAGGGTCCTGTGTTTAGCGCACAGCATCAACATCATTGTACAGGACTTTATCAAAAAGGAAGACCAAGTAAACAACTTACTGTCCACCTGCTGAAGAAGCTGCACTCATTTCAGCCATTCATTTAAAGCCCGTAAACAACTGAGGGTCATTCAGCGTGATAATAGAATGCCAGTTAAAGCACCCATACAGGAGGTGCCAACACGCTGGAACTCGACTTATTACATGCTTGAACGCCTGTTTGAGCAGTACAGACCTATCAATGAATATGTCATGCAAAGAGGGGATGCAACTGTGAAAGGCACGATCGTTGAGATGGACCAAGGGGGCCTAGTCAAATGCCTGACAGAGATGCTGCTTCCTTTTGAGGTGTTCACACAGGAAGTCAGCAAAGATGACAGTACCATGGGCCCAGCTATCCCATTGTTCACATGCTACAGGAACAGCTAAAGGAAGTGAACACAGGTGTGGAGGAAAGAAAAATATGCTTATGACTTGGTGGAGAGCTTAATTCTTCATTGCCTGCTAAGACAAGGGTGCACAGAGACATTGTGTCCTCCAAACATTACATCTGTGCCACAATTCTTGATCCACGGTACAAACCATTACAGTCCACTTTCATCTCTTTTTCAGAAGGGATGTTAGAAAATACAAAACATGGATAGCTGAGCAAGGCAGTGAGCTAGAAAAAGAATGGCAGGGAATTAGAGACCCACTGATCCAGGGCACAAGTCCTGTGGGGCAGCCTTCCAGTTCAGAGCCTAAGGGCAGTGCTGTTGGCTCACAGCAGCCAAAACCAACAACAAGAACACCATCAACAACAACAATACCAGAAGCGCCAGCCCCCAAATGTGCAACTGAGTGGTTTCTACTGGCAGGGCTTAAGTCCAGTGCAGAGGCGAAGGCAAAAGAGTTCGAGCAAAGTAGAGCACCAGCAATGAACATTGAGCAAATGGTCCAGGCCTTACTGGATGAAGCAACAGGGGTCTACCTTGATCAAAACCAATTGGTGTATTGGTATGAGAAGAGGCGTCAATGGCCAGTGCTCAGCAGTCTGGCAATAAATTATCTGGTTTACCCTGTAGCCAGTGTCTCCACTGTGTTTTCAGTGGCACTTGTGCGTTGTCACAGTGAGAAGGACCAGTCTCTCACCCCAAAACGTGGAAAGATTAACCATGATCAAAATGAATCAGCACTTTATACCACCGGATTACACCATACCTGAAGTACCACAGGAGGAAGATGACAGAGACTCAGGTCATGGAAGTAGTGTATTAGACGACCTACTTCTGGGAGAATCACCAGAATTTGAGGACGAGCTCTACTTCCTTGACTACTAGGCTTTCTTTCTTTGACACCAAAAAAAAAAGATATAGCTAGGGAACATTTTTTACTTTATTATTTGTGTGTCTGGTTGACCAATTCATCCCTACCGTCTTACTCTTAGACACATTTTATTGCCGAATTGGAGTTGTAACTGTGTGCAGTGAAGAAGTCCGGACTCGCCCTCCAAAGCCATTTCCCTCAAGCCAGACATTGGTCGGAGAATACAAACAAATGTGTGCCTATAGGGACTGGCCCACATGTGGCATTATTATAATTAAATTTAAACTGGCAATTCTCTGCTTCATGATTGAGGATCTGCATTCTGCAATGTACCACAAATTGACCAATGTGACCACACTGGAAGAACAGGTAAATGCTGGCATGCATTGCACACTGAGTGATTGCTGTTTGTTGTGATGTGAACTTGTTGTGATATGTCATCATCATATGTGTTGAGACTGAGAAGAGATGATTCATGTGGTGGAAGGCAGTGTGAGTCTGGGTGTTTGCTTGTTACTCTTAATGTGTTAGTGATGATTGAGATTCACAATGTTGGTGGCCTACCGACGGCTGATCAATAATTTTCCCCTGAAGGTTATTTTTTTTCCTTCCCCTTTGAGAGATAGGATAGCAAGATTCCCTTAGCGGGTCCACTCCACACAGTCCACATTGCTTTGTTTTTATTGTTTTATGCTTTGTACTCCTCAAAGACTCAGACCCAACAAGTCCCTTAGATAATGCAAAGTTTGCAAACACAAATCTAGTCTACACAAAAAGTGACTCAATCTTTCCCTTCTTGTTGTTCAATAACAAAATTGTACTATTACAGGCCGATTTATTGCATTTTGAGTCGGGACTTGGGACACTGTTGGTATGAAGTTGGACACCATACTCGGAGTCAGACTCAGGAGGATCAGAGATGATGGAATGACTCAGGGCATGGGCATGGGCATGAGCATGACTACTTTACTTCGAGAACTGCCACCAGAAGAAGATGGAAGTTTTCAAATTCACTGAAACCATCCGATTTGGATTATGATATCTTTGAAGTGGCCTAATGGGTAAACAACACCAGACCTACACAAGTCTGTGTAGTGGTGGTGGTGAGTGGTGTGACTGACAGCGGTGCATTGATTTTTTACTTGATTGGGAAAATGCTATGTTGCTGGGTGTATGTGTGCTCAGTGTAGTCTGGCTCAAATTCAAAGCTAAGTGATGGTTGGGTGGGGGGGCTGTTGTTGAAGGTAACTGTCTGAAACAGAAATTTAGTCATGCTGCCTCTGAGTCTTCTTGTTGCACTCCTTATGCAGTTTAACTTTTCTCCTTGATTCTTCAATATCACTTTTGTTTTTCAATCTACAAGTCCTTTACCCTGCGCCATACTGAAAAAACAATGTAACATACTCACACTTACCGAACCGCAGCCGCCTGGCACCCAAGCTTGATGGACAGTCCAAGAGGAATGCAGATGCAACTCCCGATTTGGCAATACAGTATAATTGTTTCTCTTTAATCATTAGAACTGTGTGTGTTGTTTGTTTGTTTACTCGACTCTTACAGATATTTTAATTTTATTTGCTATCTTTCAAAGCTCGGTACAACAGAACATAATGTAACTTGGGTCTCTCTGGGGGCAGACAGACAATTTGATTTGGTTTACCTGTACTAGTACTCATCATCATGCATGCATTTCCTTTTCCTCCCATAACAGATGTATGATGGTGGGCTGACAAGATGAATGTTGTCCTTGTGTATTGTTTGTCTTTGTCAAACATTTTCCTCAAATCCCCCTTCCCATCAATTCATCGAACCCCTAACTCTCTTCCCCCGGGCTGTGTGATTTATTGAGGTATGACTAAATAAAATTTACACCATTAATTGATCACATACTTGGTGGGTGAATGTGGTGAAAGCAACACCAACTCAAGGCAGGGTGAGGATCTTATTCTGCTCTAAGTGTAGCGCACACTGGCAATATTATATATATTAGATTGCCCACCCATGCACAGTATTCGATATTTAATTTTTTTTAAAGGAGCATAATTCATAATTGAGAGCATCATCTATCCTTCCAGCACTAAAGGTTATGCTTGTCCACTTCATAGCTCGAGTCAACTTCATTTTGTAATTTTTACTAGCTCAGCATTCTGATTATTTGTTTTACTTCAGCATTGATTATCATGTTTTCTCGTTTGACCATGCCCCTTTGAACAGCTGTCTTTATTACACCAGACGGCTGTTCGAAGGGGCAAGGTAGGAAAGAGTGGGATCTCTACCTTGATTAAAGTGTGACAACAGGAGAGACTCACCCTGAACAGACCATGAAGCAACTAGCTAAGTTGCATTAGGTTGTTGCTTTTAATGATACCAGTTTAGAGGTAGGTCCTCTCTCCATTTATTATATCTATGCATTCTCAGCACTTACTACTTGCGGTGTAGAGAGACATAGACACAGCCCTGATGAATGCCTTAGATGCACGGCTTAATAGAGGCAGAAACATGTTGGCATGAATACTTAGTCCATTATACCTAGGTATGCCTCCTGTATTTACCCATTGGTAATCTTTTTAACTGACCTAGGATACCACCAAATGAAAGGATAGTTTAGTGGTTTATCCTAAGGTTTTTTAACTTACGAACTGGACCCAATCTTTGTCCTGAAATAATAGAAATATCTAAGAACTCCCTTAGAAAATCCCCATTTCGAGGTCGAGTCCGCCGTAGTAGTAGCATCTTACCAGGGTGAGATGAGGTGGAAAATGTAGAAGCATGTCACATTACGTGAGTGAGCCATTCTCCTCCAATTCATGGAATTGCCTAGAAATTAGGTTAAGCAAAGGTAGCAGCACACAGGGTACTCTTTGGGTCCCTGTCAATGACCTGCTTATCATCTAAATAGGCAGATAGCAAACCTTAGAGGGTACCACACCAATCTCTGTGCTTATTGAGGTAAAATACAGACACTAGAAATATAAAATACCGTAGTAAATAAATGGATAGATCGAAGAGGATTTGGGGAAAAAGTAAAATTATGAAACAGGTAGAAAATAGTTCAAATTTAGGAGCAGTAAAAGTTACAACAACAGGAGGACTTACTGGGGCCAGAAGAGCCATGAGCCGAGAAGTGTCCTTCCTGGGAGGCACCTCTAGCTCCTGCACCCGCCTCGGACGACCTCTTGTCCCTGTATGCTGATGTAAGATATAATTAAAAAGACAAGAAATAATTGGTGGGTAATAAATAATCTCTCCAAAAAGATTTTTGGACAGGAAATGGTAATTGTAATAACATTGAACTTTCCTAAATTAGATCGACTAGTAGTAAACTAGAGTCACGGACCGTCCTATCTATTCCACATTTCCTAAACCTATCTAGCCCACCTATTCCAAAGACTTTGAAATAACTTGCAACAAATGATATTTGTTTCTAAGTCCTGCTCTCATTCACAATCATTCTCAACCCCCTTTGACGGGCCAACTCACTAGCGGGGTCATTAGGATGGCGGGCGGACTTTAGTCCGCCCGCCACCCTAGCGGTAACGGGACCGCCCGCCTGCCATGCGGCAGTCCCGCCACCCTAATTATGATGTGACCGCCACTGTGGCGGTCGCATCTGGCGGTTTAACATTGCGGCAGGTGCTACTGGCTGCAGCACCCGCCGCAATGATAAAATGCCATGTTGTGCATTTCCATGCACAACGTGGCAGGCACCGCACGGTGCCTGCCACCTTGTGCATGGACATGCAGGGGGGTACCATGGGTACTCCCCAAGTGCACCCCCCACCCACCCGGGGGCCCGCAGCGGGCCCCCAAAGCAAATCCCCGCCAGCCTTTCCATGGCGGCATCACCGCCATCGAAAGGCCGTGAAAAGCAAGCATCATAATATGGAATGCGGTGCCTGCTAGGCACCGCCACCATATTGTGCTCCAGCTCTGCCCGGCCGGCAATCGTAACGATTGCCGACCGGCAGAAAAGCGGCGGACGGACTTTCCGTCCGCCGCGATACCCACCGCCATCGTAATATGGCGGTGGGTAAATCACGTTATGATGGCGTAACGGTCGCCACCGCCAGCCTGGCGGTGGCGAACGTTACGCCATCGTAATCACCCCCTAGGTCTGCATTTTTTCTTTAAATGCATAGATGGACGCATGCATTCACCAAATTGGTTGGTTGCGTGTCACTGTCGAGCTACAAAAAAGGCTCTAAGAACTGAAGTGAGAGGAGGCGAGCCGCTAAATTATTAATGCTAACTACCACTATCTTAGTGACAGGACAAAGGAAAGGAGTCTCTCTCTAGTCTGCATTACTAAACTTAAGTTCTTACATAATCAGCCCAAGTGAGTGCAAAGTTGCAAACAAGCACAATTAGGTAGCGCCAAGCACCTGTCTAGAATAACGATCACATAATATAAGATTTGTAAACATAACTTACCTGCATGTGAGCAGCATGCTTGCTATTTGGGAAAAAAATATTAGCAATAATATAGAACACACAAGTAATAATAATATTAATAATTAGCTACTAACCAAGCCCTGTGACCTCAACCCTTAGCAGAACCAGCAGGTCCTGCTCTCGGTCCAGGATGTCAGACCACTGGTGCGTCATCTGACTGTGGGTACGCCAGACCCTAGAGCAGCAATACACTGCCTGACACACCCTCGCCCTCTGCTGCTGGGGCTCCTGGACCCCGCACCTGGACCCAGGCCTGCCGCCTGCTGCCAGGGTGAAGGGAAGGTGGCGCTTCACAAAACAAAAAACAGCGCTGCCACCTTCAGCTCTGAAGAAAAGGCCCGAGGATGCACTCCTTCCGGGAGCCACCTTCCGCAAGGAAGGCGACTCTTCTTTGCCACCTTTTTAGTGGCACGGGTCTCTGACATGATGCTGGGGGGGGCGGATAATAAAATGTAAAAGGTATAAAAATAACAGGGAGAAGAAGGAAGGAAGTTAAAAAAATTAGGAAGGAAGTAGAGGGAAAAACAGTACAAAAATCACAAAAAAACACACAAAAAGTAGAAAAAATGCAAAATATACACTTAAGAAGACCGAGGGAAAGATAATAAATTAAAAAGATCATAAAAAAGGTTTGGGAAAGAAGGATTGAAAAGATTTAGGGAGGATTCAAAAAGTAGGCCCCAGCACCACAACAGAGAAGAAAACAAGATGGCCATGCTCACGCGCGACCGATTGGTGCAGTTTGCGTGATATTTCCCCCCCCCCGAACAGGTAATCCACGTTGCCGTATGGCGGAAATGTCACAGGAACGGGAGGGATAAGCAACTCCCCACGCTTGTGGAACTCCATGTATTGTGGCGTAGTTTTTTTTACGGCTTCACAGAGTTCCACTTAGCTTTGCTACGCAAACTCTGCCCAGGCTTACAAAATAGATAGTTGTTCACGTAGTGCCACAGGGGTGTTTATCTTGAAAAATCAGTTGTCATCTCATAACTTGAAATAATCATGCATAATCTGATGAAGGTCCATAATATCCACCGCATGATAATTACCGGGGACTTCAATCTAAATCTTTTTCACATGAGCAACATAGAAGAAAACTTCATAACACAAAATGAAGTATGGAACATTTCACTGTAGGTAGCCCTGTCCACAAAGTGCAATAGCATCCAAGGCTCTCATCTAGCCACCCTTGTAGCCATATTAGGACTGCGCATACTAAATGAAAGATCCCAGGAGACTGGCCTCCTGCCCAGACATATATCTAGCAAAAGTCTGCCACTAATATAGATTACACCACTACCTCAATAGCTTTATTTAAATCCATTAGACACTATAGGACTGAAGACTGCAAGAAGAGTGACCACAATCCTCAGTCCATGACCATGATCAGTGAGTACAATACTCATGACTCAGATAATGCTAATATCGTCCTTTTTGACTTAAAATCAGAAAACCTGAAATGACTACGATGGCAAACTAGGTCCTAGGAATATATCCTGGATAAATGCATAACCCAGTTGGAGGAGTACTCTTTCACCATGCTAAATGCTATTCCAATCCTGCAAGGTACTTCTGGATCAGTACAGTAGAAAGAAGCCTGCCGCACGTCACATCAGGGCTAAGGGGAAAGACCCACCTTGGGTAACTAAACAACTCTGCACGCTGAGGACAGAGTTGGACAGAGAGTACCATCAACTAAAAAACAACTTCTTCGATAAATTACAGTTAATCTAGGTGTGGGAACTTCGAACACTTAACAAAAATGCAGTATGGCAGGCACAATGTGCACAGGTTTTGGGCAAAACTCGTTCACATTTGAAAAACGGGTAGTGGAGCAGTATGGAAAACCCTCAATGGCGGTGACATGGACCGCACAGCTGCCTATAATGCTAATGTACCTGAGGAGGCCTGGGTACAGCATATAAAGTTGCATTTACCAAATCACTCCAGCACGGTCAGCTCAAAAAGATGCAGGCAATGATTAATGTGCAGAGACTACACAAGGTAAACAGCTGCCGGAACTATTGTATTCCCCTGGGCTCCTGGAACTGGCCACTTACCATGTCCTGCAAGAGCAAAATACACATCTTCTAGAAATTGAAACAAAGAAGACTAGAGCCGATGGCACACCCGGCCCTAACAGGCTTACGTCAGCTCTATTCCGGTTCAACACCGAGTTTTGGGCAAAATAACTCCTAAGCCTTTATAGTGCAGTGAGCCTGCAAGGACATACCCGACTCCTGCCGTGGAAGTGTAAGGCATCCTATTTTTAAAGGAGGGGATAGAAGTGATGCCTCAAACTACCAACAGGTCAGTGGCGGCTCGCATAGGGCGTGCTGCGGGGCGGTGGGGCGGGGCGGGGGAGGGGCAGGGGGGGGGGGTAGTAAACTCGAACATACGATGGAACGGAGGAAAGTAATTATTACGTTCCTCCGTTCCGTTGTATGTCCGAGTTTACTACTCCCCCACCCAGCCCCTCCCCGCCCCACCGCCCCGGAGCACACCCTATGCGTGCCGCCACTGCAACAGGTTGCATTGCTTGACGTGGAATCAAAGTACTTTGCCAGCCTGGTACTTCAAGACCTGTCTGCCTGGGCACACAACCAGACGCTCATCCCTTGGAACCAAACTGGTTTCTGTGCAGGGCAGGGCATCTCAACCAACCTAACTGCCCTAGCAACCTGCATGGACAAAGCGTTTAGCAGCAAGTCCATCTTACATGCTTGCTTTATTGACTTTAAGACTGCATGTGGCAGGGTCTCACATAGCCTCCTTGGAAAAAATCAACAGCTGGGATTCCATCAACACTACTTAAAGCTGTGCAACTTTTATGCATTAATACCTGGCTGCATGTGAAAATCGGGGACGGTGCAAACTCTCCCGCAAACTTCACACCTCTCAAGAGATTGAGTTAATAAATGCCCACCCATCGAATCTTGGAGGACACACGCACTTTCTGACATCCTATATGCTGACGACTTATTTCTGATGAGCCAGAGCCCTGTTCTCCTGCAACGCCTCCCAGACGAACTTTCCCCCTTTACGTGGTGGAACGGATTGGAAATCAATCTTAACACAAATAAAATTGTGATCTTATCAAAGAGAACTAGAACAAATGGCTCCCGGTTCTTCTCCTGTGAGGCACAATATAAATATCGAGGGGTAATATTCCACAGAAGGGGCTCCCTTAAGCCGTACCTGGAAGCAACGAAACACAAGGCTGTTGCCCTGACGGCAGGATTTATGACCCTCTCAAGGTTACTCAATGGCTCAATTATGGAGTAACAACAGGAGGCAATGCCAGCTAAATCATCTTGGACAAAGCCACAATGTAACTAGATCAATTATTGGTAAAAGCATACAGGGCTGTGTTTCGGTTACCGAACTAGACATCACAGGCTGAGCTTCTTTTGGAACTTGGACTGATCAATCAAACCTGGGCCATCAGAAGCTCTTACCTCAAGATATGTTATTAATTTTGATTTGCAGATAAAAAATTGTTAACAACACGAGCCTGGCAGGAAATTAGCAATTTGAAACCCAGGTCTTCATACAGCCGTGCACAACAAGAAGCAGTCCATTTACTACAAATGTTCAACTTTTGGGTTACTGGGGTGTCATCCTCCATATTTAAGAAACAACTTAATGCCATAACAAAAATCTGCGCATTGCAAGAGGACAAAGCAATAAAGAGAACCCACACATGGCAGGTTAATAATTCTTACAGTCGCCTTAAACCACAGCCCTACTTGATCAAAGGTGCTCATTTTACACAAAGCTCTAGATTTGGTTCCTTAGGTTAAGCGTCCACCCAACACTGGACAGAATCCCTCCCTGTACAAAAATTGCTGACGGTGAATTTTGTAGATTGTGTGACTCTGGGAAAGAAATCATGATTCATATCTTTTGCATGTGTCCCATCTTATTATCTGAATGCCGAGAGCTGTTAAAAGGGATTTTAACCCAAAGAATACGATCATGAAGACAAGCCCTTATCACAGCAGTTAATCCAGAGCACACGCAACTAAATGTGCAATTTGTCAAATTCCTGGCAACGTTCCATGCAAAGATACACATATATTTTTACTGAGGATCATTTGATGGAAAAGATATAATATAGCTAAACCCAGTCACTTCAGTCGAAGGACGGTTGCCGGAAAATATATTTAGTCCTCGCAGGCCAGACAGCTTAGAGACTGCATGCATATGCTCATCCAGCTAATTGCTATCTATCTGTGACTTGAACGTCTGCTGAAAAAGTCATTATAGATATGCACTGTCACTTCAGTACTGTTGGACTTGGCCCTTTTTGCAGGGCCATCCCTGAACTTTTTGCCTTCCTCCTGTACTTTTTCTGACCTGTTTTTGTTGGTTTTATGACTCTGGGCACTTTACCACGGCTGATCAGCGCTAAAGTGCATATGCTCTCTATGAATGATGTATGGATTAGTGACTCCATGTTTGGCCTATTTGATTCACTGTCAGACCCTAGTACAGTGCACTGTTTGTGCCCAGGGCTTGTGACTCAAATGCTGCTGGTGGGCTTGCAGCACTGGTTGTGCCACCCGCAGGAGCAGCTTGTAAAGTGTGTCTCAGGCCTGCCATTGCAGAGCCTGTGTGCAGTCTGGTACTGCCATGTTGACTTGGTAAGTGCACCCACTTACCAGTCCCCAAACCTTCCCTTTTCTGCATGTTAGTCACCCCTAAAGTAGACCTGCGGGTAGGGTGCATTGTATGTAAGAGGTAGGACATGCCCTGGTGTGTGTGGCATGTCCTGATAGTGAATTACAGCCAATTTCGTTTTTCACTATTGCAAGGCTACCTGTCCCCATAGGCCAGAATGGGCAGTTTGATTATAACACCTTATAATCCTAACTGACCCAGGGAACATGGTAGAAAAACGAATTTAGTATGCTTGAACTCAGAATGATAAAATACATCTTTTAGTGAAGTTGGTTTTAACATTCTGTGTTTGAAAATACCACTTTTAGAAAGTAGGTATTTTCTTGCCTAACTGTCCAAGCTTGCCTCTGCTAGGTTGTGTATTCCATGTCTGGTTTGTGAGTGACAGGGGCTGGGGGATTCCAGGAGACAGGGTGAGTCAGCAAAGGGCTGAATAGACCTATCTGCATGTAGAGTGGTGGGAGGAGTTGCACCTGGGCCTGAATAGGGCTGGCTCTGCCTTCCACAATGCTGGCTCCACCTCCTGTGGAGCGTGTGATGGCCCTGGCCCACACTGTCAAAAAGAAAGAAGGAGTCCTGTAAACAAAGTGCTCCAGGACTGACCAGAACTGGTTTGGACTAGGTACAGACACTCTCTGCCTTCAGAGACAAAGGATTTTGGTGTATAAATACTGGGGCCCTGACCCCAAGACTTTAGATCACTTCTGGAACAAACAAGACAAACCTTTGCTGAGGTGAGGAACCAGAGAAGCTGAAGGAGGAGACTATCCCTATGCTGTGTGCTGTTTGAGGGATTGGCCTGCAGTGGTTGCCTGATTGCCAAAGAAAGGAGAAAGGACTTTGTGCTACTTTCATCATCTTGCAGAACATCTCCAAGGGCTTGAAGATTGAGCTTGCCTCCTGCTGAAGTCTCAGGGACAAAAGACTTCCCCAACCAGCTCCCCTGAATTCCCTTGCTGGGAATTTGAAGTGCCTGCTGTTGTGTTGGGCCTTCTGAGAGACTGCGTGACGCTGGGAGCTGGAAGCGCGACTCAAGAGGGAGAAGCGTGTCACCGCCGCAGCCACTGTCGTCGCATCGCCGAGAAAGCGTGCCGCCGCTGCCGCTGTCGCCATCGCATCGCCGAAGCGCCTCGCATCACCGGAGAAGAGTGTCGCCGTCGCAGCAGATGCCGTCGCATCACCAGAGAAGCGTGTCGCAGGGCCTGTCGTGGCTCAGAAGATTCACTGAGTCGCCGCACAGCCGTCGGGCGTGCACGCATCGCCCCCTGAGTGTCGCACTGAGAGAAAAGATGCCATCTTGTTTCATTGCACCGGATCGTCATCGCATCACGGCACTGCTGGTCGCATCGCCACAGAAGCGCAGTAAGAAACCGACAGATCACCTCCCCACGCGGTGAAGAACCGACGCATCACCTCCTCTCCGGTAAGGAACCAACGCATCACCGTCCCCTACGCAGCAGTAGGGAACCGACGCATCACCTCCCCTGAAGCAAGGAACCGACGCATCACCGTTCTTGCATGTAAGGAACCAACGCATCACCTTCCCTGCAACTCTTTTGTTTGTATCGCGTTACGCATCCAAAGGTACATTGAACATTGAGTGTCGCATTTACCATCTTTATTTAACTGAGCTATTTTCTGCCAATTGAACAGTCATATTTTTCATAGTGTATTGTGGATTTTTGTCATTTTGGGTCTTGTGTTAAGTCTATATAAAAATACTTATTTTTATAATACAACCTGTGTGGTGTCCATCTGTAGTGTTGTCACTGTGTTACTGTATTTGTTCACAAATGCTTTACACACTGCCTCTGAGATAAGCCTGCCTGCTCATGCCAAGCTACCAAGGGGGTGAGCAGGGGTTATTTTAGTAGTGTATCCCCCTTACCCTGACTAGAAGCAAGGGTCCCTATTTGGACAAAGGTACCTACCTCTGCCAACTAGAGACCCCCAGTTCTAACAAGTACTTATTAGCACTTTAGTTCTACTAGTCTGACAGCTAAGAGTCCGCATTGATATGTTTAGCAATTTTACTTTTTTAATTGCACTCTAAACGTTTCCTTGAAAAGAGTTTTTATGATATGCATGACAACTTTAGTATCTATTAGTTGTCCAGGAAAGGTATTACAGTTCCTCAGTGCGTACTGTGTACAGTGCTTGTTATTGCTGCAAACTGCGTATCTGTTTTCTCTGCTTGGTTTTTAATGTGTTATGTTTTTATTGGGAAAAAAACGTGCAAATGTTTAAAGGTTTTAATTAATCATGTAGTTTTTAAAAATAAATTGAAACTGATATAGCTACCTACATACATGCATAGAAAGTTAGATTAAACATTGTTGGATTTAGCCCTCTCTGCAGGGTCACCCCCTTACTTTTTACCTTCAACCTCCTATTTTGGCTACTTTAATTTTTTTTTACCGTAGGACTCTGTGCACTTTATCATTAGTAAACCGTTCTAAAGTGCTTGTGTCCAATTCCTAAAATTGGTTTACACCTGATTGGCATATTTCATTTACTTATATGTGTGGAGTAAAGTACTTTACCATATACCCAGGGCTGGAAAATTAGATGCTACTAGTGGGCCTGCAGCACTTATGGTGCCACCTACTTAAGAAGCCCCTTAAAAAATGTCTCTGATCTGCCATTATAACCTTCTGGCAGCTTTAAACTGCCATTTTGACTTGACAATATAACCCCCTTGCCAAATCTTAAACTCCTCTTTTAGTGCATATGTCACCATTAAAGAATGCCCTAGATAACTCATAGGGCGGGGTGCATTGTGATTAAAAGGTTGGACATGGACTTTTAAGTTTTACATGCCCTGGTAGTGAAAAACTCACAACTACTGTGAGGCCTACCTATCCCATAGGGTAACATTGTGATTGCAAGCAGGTGGGACATTCATGTTTGGTGTCTGAGAAATTGTAATTTTAAATTCTCTTTAATAGTAAACTTGGATTTTAAGTCACGATTCAGAAAATGCCACTTTAGAAAGTTGACATTTTCCTGCCCTATTTAGTGCCTAAACTTAAAGCTTGTTCCTGGGTCAGATGACTGGGTGTAATTGTCAGCTGGACTTTGCATATTCCTCCTAGACAGCCACACAATAGAAGGATTAGGGGGCATATATACAAGTCCCTAACGCCATGGGAACTTCACTTTTTACCACGTTCCTGTGGTGATAGGGGCTTTGCCTTATTTACAAGGCAGCGTTAAGCCACTTAACATGGCCAAACGCTGGCTTGTAAATAAGGCCCCCTTCCACGCTATGCTTAGCATGAAAGGGGAGGGCAAAGGGTGGCACCATTTGGAAGGGGAGTCCTCAAAGCTGGTGAGTCCACGTGATGGATGCAACACTGAGGAGGCCTGTTCTGTCCCAGAGGCTTCTGATCAAGAGGCCATACAAAAGGGGATGATGGACGGAACGTTTGAGCCAATCAAACACTCACCCCCAGTCAACTGATCTGGGTTTAATCCATCATCATTCTTTAGCTCACTCCACCACCCCAGTTCAGACATGGCCATATGCAAATCAGTCTGACCCTGTGCCTCATGGGAACAGTCCAGCCCGAACTGCCAAGCCATGTCTTCCCTGGACCGGAAACAAGCATCCTAGGACCGGTTTCTGGCATTCCAGCCGTCATCAGCCAGGCTTGCTTGAATCCAGTGGCAAAGTGAGCAAGGGACCCACGTCTGGGCATACCCCCGCCAACTTAGGGCGAACAAAGCGATACAAAAGGGGATGATGGACGGAACGTTTGAGCCAATCAAACACTCACCCCCAGTCAACTGATCTGGGTTTAATCCATCATCATTCTTTAGCTCACTCCACCACCCCAGTTCAGACATGGCCATATGCAAATCAGTCTGACCCTGTGCCTCATGGGAACAGTCCAGCCCGAACTGCCAAGCCATGTCTTCCCTGGACCGGAAACAAGCATCCTAGGACCGGTTTCTGGCATTCCAGCCGTCATCAGCCAGGCTTGCTTGAATCCAGTGGCAAAGTGAGCAAGGGACCCACGTCTGGGCATACCCCCGCCAACTTAGGGCGAACAAAGCGATACAAAAGGGGATGATGGACGGAACGTTTGAGCCAATCAAACACTCACCCCCAGTCAACTGATCTGGGTTTAATCCATCATCATTCTTTAGCTCACTCCACCACCCCAGTTCAGACATGGCCATATGCAAATCAGTCTGACCCTGTGCCTCATGGGAACAGTCCAGCCCGAACTGCCAAGCCATGTCTTCCCTGGACCGGAAACAAGCATCCTAGGACCGGTTTCTGGCATTCCAGCCGTCATCAGCCAGGCTTGCTTGAATCCAGTGGCAAAGTGAGCAAGGGACCCACGTCTGGGCATACCCCCGCCAACTTAGGGCGAACAAAGCGATACAAAAGGGGATGATGGACGGAACGCTTGAGCCAATCAAACACTCACCCCCAGTCAACTGATCTGGGTTTAATCCATCATCATTCTTTAGCTCACTCCACCACCCCAGTTCAGACATGGCCATATGCAAATCAGTCTGACCCTGTGCCTCATGGGAACAGTCCAGCCCGAACTGCCAAGCCATGTCTTCCCTGGACCGGAAACAAGCATCCTAGGACCGGTTTCTGGCATTCCAGCCGTCATCAGCCAGGCTTGCTTGAATCCAGTGGCAAAGTGAGCAAGGGACCCACGTCTGGGCATACCCCCGCCAACTTAGGGCGAACAAAGCGATACAAAAGGGGATGATGGACGGAACGTTTGAGCCAATCAAACACTCACCCCCAGTCAACTGATCTGGGTTTAATCCATCATCATTCTTTAGCTCACTCCACCACCCCAGTTCAGACATGGCCATATGCAAATCAGTCTGACCCTGTGCCTCATGGGAACAGTCCAGCCCGAACTGCCAAGCCATGTCTTCCCTGGACCGGAAACAAGCATCCTAGGACCGGTTTCTGGCATTCCAGCCGTCATCAGCCAGGCTTGCTTGAATCCAGTGGCAAAGTGAGCAAGGGACCCACGTCTGGGCATACCCCCGCCAACTTAGGGCGAACAAAGCGATACAAAAGGGGATGATGGACGGAACGTTTGAGCCAATCAAACACTCACCCCCAGTCAACTGATCTGGGTTTAATCCATCATCATTCTTTAGCTCACTCCACCACCCCAGTTCAGACATGGCCATATGCAAATCAGTCTGACCCTGTGCCTCATGGGAACAGTCCAGCCCGAACTGCCAAGCCATGTCTTCCCTGGACCGGAAACAAGCATCCTAGGACCGGTTTCTGGCATTCCAGCCGTCATCAGCCAGGCTTGCTTGAATCCAGTGGCAAAGTGAGCAAGGGACCCACGTCTGGGCATACCCCCGCCAACTTAGGGCGAACAAAGCGATACAAAAGGGGATGATGGACGGAACGTTTGAGCCAATCAAACACTCACCCCCAGTCAACTGATCTGGGTTTAATCCATCATCATTCTTTAGCTCACTCCACCACCCCAGTTCAGACATGGCCATATGCAAATCAGTCTGACCCTGTGCCTCATGGGAACAGTCCAGCCCGAACTGCCAAGCCATGTCTTCCCTGGACCGGAAACAAGCATCCTAGGACCGGTTTCTGGCATTCCAGCCGTCATCAGCCAGGCTTGCTTGAATCCAGTGGCAAAGTGAGCAAGGGACCCACGTCTGGGCATACCCCCGCCAACTTAGGGCGAACAAAGCGATACAAAAGGGGATGATGGACGGAACGTTTGAGCCAATCAAACACTCACCCCCAGTCAACTGATCTGGGTTTAATCCATCATCATTCTTTAGCTCACTCCACCACCCCAGTTCAGACATGGCCATATGCAAATCAGTCTGACCCTGTGCCTCATGGGAACAGTCCAGCCCGAACTGCCAAGCCATGTCTTCCCTGGACCGGAAACAAGCATCCTAGGACCGGTTTCTGGCATTCCAGCCGTCATCAGCCAGGCTTGCTTGAATCCAGTGGCAAAGTGAGCAAGGGACCCACGTCTGGGCATACCCCCGCCAACTTAGGGCGAACAAAGCGATACAAAAGGGGATGATGGACGGAACGTTTGAGCCAATCAAACACTCACCCCCAGTCAACTGATCTGGGTTTAATCCATCATCATTCTTTAGCTCACTCCACCACCCCAGTTCAGACATGGCCATATGCAAATCAGTCTGACCCTGTGCCTCATGGGAACAGTCCAGCCCGAACTGCCAAGCCATGTCTTCCCTGGACCGGAAACAAGCATCCTAGGACCGGTTTCTGGCATTCCAGCCGTCATCAGCCAGGCTTGCTTGAATCCAGTGGCAAAGTGAGCAAGGGACCCACGTCTGGGCATACCCCCGCCAACTTAGGGCGAACAAAGCGATACAAAAGGGGATGATGGACGGAACGTTTGAGCCAATCAAACACTCACCCCCAGTCAACTGATCTGGGTTTAATCCATCATCATTCTTTAGCTCACTCCACCACCCCAGTTCAGACATGGCCATATGCAAATCAGTCTGACCCTGTGCCTCATGGGAACAGTCCAGCCCGAACTGCCAAGCCATGTCTTCCCTGGACCGGAAACAAGCATCCTAGGACCGGTTTCTGGCATTCCAGCCGTCATCAGCCAGGCTTGCTTGAATCCAGTGGCAAAGTGAGCAAGGGACCCACGTCTGGGCATACCCCCGCCAACTTAGGGCGAACAAAGCGATACAAAAGGGGATGATGGACGGAACGTTTGAGCCAATCAAACACTCCCCCAGTCAACTGATCTGGGTTTAATCCATCATCATTCTTTAGCTCACTCCACCACCCCAGTTCAGACATGGCCATATGCAAATCAGTCTGACCCTGTGCCTCATGGGAACAGTCCAGCCCGAACTGCCAAGCCATGTCTTCCCTGGACCGGAAACAAGCATCCTAGGACCGGTTTCTGGCATTCCAGCCGTCATCAGCCAGGCTTGCTTGAATCCAGTGGCAAAGTGAGCAAGGGACCCACGTCTGGGCATACCCCCGCCAACTTAGGGCGAACAAAGCGATACAAAAGGGGATGATGGACGGAACGTTTGAGCCAATCAAACACTCACCCCCAGTCAACTGATCTGGGTTTAATCCATCATCATTCTTTAGCTCACTCCACCACCCCAGTTCAGACATGGCCATATGCAAATCAGTCTGACCCTGTGCCTCATGGGAACAGTCCAGCCCGAACTGCCAAGCCATGTCTTCCCTGGACCGGAAACAAGCATCCTAGGACTGGTTTCTGGCATTCCAGCCGTCATCAGCCAGGCTTGCTTGAATCCAGTGGCAAAGTGAGCCACCTAGCCTTGCAGTCGCGGTCGGTGCAGGTAACAGCTGTGGGCGGTGGGGCCGTGTAAGGGGAGATTCCGACGGACGATGCTGAGGGAAAATTAATTATTTATTTAATTTTCCCTCTGCATTGTCCCTCGGAATCCCCTTACACGGCC